>JAHREE010000205.1:748438-768416 GCA_033628505.1 Tringa tobata
GCCGGCACCGAGAGGGGCCGGGGGACACCCTGCTGCCACCTCCTCCCCCAAGTCCAGGAACATTTATTTTTTTTAGGAAAAAAAAAAAAAAAAACAAACCCAAACACACACACAAAAACACCAACAAAAAAGACTACAACAACCCCGCCTGACTGCCGGCTGCCGTGTAACAGCAGGAACTGATTAAAAAATAAGTGGTTTTGTTGTTTTTGGGGGTTTTGGGTTTTGGTTTGTTTTTGTTTGTTTGTTTGTTTTTTTCACTATTGTATCCCAAAAGCCATACTCGATACCCTTCTTCCAAGGAGAGCGCACAACTCTCCCACCCTTCCCAAGACAGAACCGAATCTATGAATGAATCACAGAATGATTTGGGTTGGAAAACACCTTAAACACCATCTAGTTCTAACCCCCCTGCCCTGGGCAGGGACACCTCCCACCAGACCAGGTTGCTCCAAGCCCCATCCAACCTGGCCTTGAACCCCTCCAGGGATGGGGCAGCCACAGCTTCTCTGGGCAACCTGGGCCAGGCTCTCACCACCCTCACAGCAAAGAATTTCTTCCTGAGATCTCATCTCAATCTCCACTCTTCCAGTTTGAAGCCATTACCCTTCATCCTGTCACTACATACCCTTGTAAAAAGTCCCTCCCCAGCTTTCCTGTAGCCCCCCTTCAGATACTGGAAGGGGCTATGAGGTCTCCCCAGAGCCTCCTCCAGACCAAACAACCCAATCTATCTGTATATCTCAGTACTTCACAGAATGCTCATGGGGACACAGTTTGAACCATACATGATCAGATACCCAGGATCAGAGGTTATCAGGCAGCAATCCTTCCCCAGTTCCTTCACCCTCCCAAGGTGGAACCACTGTTATCTTTACCTTCCACATTCTTTCCTTTGAAAGACCCCAGCGCTGACTCGTGCAGCGACTCCTGCAACCTGTGAAGTAGAAAACGATAAGCAGACACAATGGAGCATTCACTACCATGTTAAACAGATTCCACATTTCTGTTGGTAAGAAAGTGCCTTTTTCCCCTCCCTTTCAAAGAACTTCCAAGTTGAAAGCACGTCCTTGTTTGCTTCTAACTTGCCTGATACTTCACTGGCTTCCACACAGACAACTCAGACCTTACACCTTTGATGTGGACAGTGATGTGCTCAGTTTCCAAAGGAGATGGTTATTGTTTCAGGTCACTTGTTCTCTCAAACAGCTTAATCATTTCCCAGCTACCCTGCAATGAAGGGTCCCTGCTGAACTCCCAGTTTTTAAACAAGATTTATTCTGACCTGTAAAACCTTATCCCCCACTCAAGCTTCTCTCAGTACTCTGAAGCCATCTAACACACCCTAGAAAACACATCTGACACGTATCTTCAAAAATCCACAAATTATTCAGTGTTTGCATTTTACTTTTGGCCATGATGTCTTTTCAGTTTTACATTCCCATCTTCCAAACCGAGAAGGAGTTCTCACCATTTTAAATCACCTCCTTTGACCAGTCTTGCATTTAAAACACACCACTTTACAACTCGTTTTTTCAGGATAACTAGTATTTAATTTAGCTCTGGTTTTGCACTATTGCCACTTTACTGAAAAAAAAAATTGCACTTTAAAAAAATAAATCTGGATTTCCCTCAGATGTATAAGAGGGCCACTACTGCTTACATGGATTTAAGAGCAGGTTTTCCTGTTTTTCCACAGCAGCAATTTCTTCTTCCATTACTCTGCTGCACAGCTCCATTCAAAACCTGCAGCCAGCTCCACTGCCTCCTTAAGCTTTTGATGATTTTCATCTGCTTTTGACTTCTAAGTTCAAATCCAATTTTCTAGCAAATCCTGGAAGTCCTTGGGGATCCATCATTTGGTCAGGATAAGCCTTCACACCCCCTCTGCCAGTTCACAAAGAGCTCTTCACTAACATTCAGCTATGCCTTGGCTACCTAGGATCAGGTGCCAGTTGTGAATAAAGTCTTTAGAGCTCCTTATCAGATTGATTGAAATGAGTTTTGCCACAGCACAAAAGGGGCCACGTGGGTCAGCACACTGAGCACCCCACAAATGAACCATCTCTCCATTGCCTTCCCTGTGCCATCAAACACCCTTCGAGGACAAGTCACTCCACACTTCCTGAGAAGTTGCTAGATAGAACTTCAGAGCTTCTTAAAATTCTCTTTATTGAGCCTCCAGCTGTATCCAGACTTGGTGTGCTGCCACTTGGTCACTTTGATGCATCTGTCCTTTGGTCTGTTAAGGTTACTTCCTTTGGAAACAAGATCTCTCTACATACCTTTTTGACCTTTACCACTCAGTTAAACCTCAGTCAAGCAGGCGTTTACATTTAGAAGTTTATTTTGGAGTCTGATGCTTTCTGCATGTTCTTCATAGGAAAAGGAAGTTGCAGCAACTTGCATTTCCCCTGAACACAATCTGACACCATTAGCTTTTTTTTAACTGATTATTCCTGTCTTTTTTTAGCTACCCTCTGACCCCAAAAACCCCACGAGGCAAAACTTCGTCAAGGCCGCATTCCCAGTTGTTGCTCTTACACATTCCTGGCTTCTTCCTCGTTCTTTGGTTTCTCTTTCCCCACTTTTATAGCTCAAGACACTCACCCACCTATCGCAGACATCCAGACAAATCACTTCATTGGATACCCTGGCTTTTGAGCATTGCTTTTACTTTGGGGTGATGGATGTGGCTCTAACAAAACAGCTTAATTATGTCTTGCAAGACAGCTGGTTATTTCTACAACTCATTGTGACCTGACACACTACCTTTTTTTTAGAACTGGGGAGAAAAGAATATCTGAATCACAACCACAAGTTAGTGGAAATGAAAGTTCTGGTTTTGTCTCGCCATCCACCACCCAGCATCCCTGTGGCATTCCTGTAATCTTGACATTGTTCCCTTCTCCTTGCAGGGCAGTGGTGCAGCTGTCTCTGCCCAGATACACATTCCTACCTTCAGTCCCATGGAATCTGCAGTTGCCCAGAGAACAGAAATATTTACAAACTACAATTCAAAGGCAGTGTTGTGTGTAACTCAGAGGAGAGAGAGGGAAAAACCTAAGCAACACACAAAATGAAAATTCCCCTTTGAGAATTTCACCTTCAGATGCTCTTAAAGCACAGGGAGGTGAAGCAACCTGATATTTGGTGGAAAGACACAAAGTCTTTTTTTCTGACTTGAATTCATCTCACCAACTACTGAAAGAGCTTTTTGACGCACAGGCTACACCCTGCATCTTACAAAGCATCAGCTGAGCTGTAAGTACATAAATTTACCTCCACTGACTGTGAGATAGAATGTACTGACATAACCTTTTTAAAACAGTAAAATAAAAAAAANGCAGCTGTCTCTGCCCAGATACACATTCCTACCTTCAGTCCCATGGAATCTGCAGTTGTCCAGAGAACAGAAATATTTACAAACTACAATTCAAAGGCAGTGTTGTGTGTAACTCAGAGGAGAGAGAGGGAAAAACCTAAGCAACACACAAAATGAAAATTCCCCTTTGAGAATTTCACCTTCAGATGCTCTTAAAGCACAGGGAGGTGAAGCAACCTGATATTTGGTGGAAAGACACAAAGTCTTTTTTTCTGACTTGAATTCATCTCACCAACTACTGAAAGAGCTTTTTGACGCACAGGCTACACCCTGCATCTTACAAAGCATCAGCTGAGCTGTAAGTACATAAATTTACCTCCACTAACTGTGAGATAGAATGTACTGACATAACCTTTTTAAAACAGTAAAATAAAAAAAAAGGCTTCAACAGGAAGTGTTTACTTTGCCTTTGCAGCTGGCTAGGAAGTTGAGCTGAGGCACGGTTTGCAGTTAACTGGGAACCTGGTTATATGCCTTAGGGCTCTCAAGTGATTTTTGTTTGCATGCATGCAAGCAAAAAAAAAAGAAAATCCTGATTTTCTGGACACTATTTCAAGCCACAGCTTCAGAGAACATACAGGCAAGGAAAAAGAGACAGCCGTTTAGAAAGACCTATAGCTATTTGTTTCTGATACTGAGCCAAGAGCATCTGAGTGCCCTTTACCACATTCACTTTAAGGCCACAGGCGTAATTACAACCCAGCAATATCCTCTGACTCCCAAGTGCCAACTGCCAGCAGAACCACCCATCCTCACTTCCCACAAGAGGTCACTGCTGTTCCAGGCAGTAATATTTCTCCTATCACCATTGTCCTCCTCTGACAAAGAGCTTCTCCACCTTTTCTCTCTCTGATGAGGGCACATGGCTCTAACAACAGCAGATGGACCTTGGTCACCTTTTGCCATCCCCGCTTCATGCCCACAGCTTAGACAGAAGTAGTTCCAAGTAGGAGCTTAGAAAGAAGTAGAGCCCAGTTTCATTGCACACATAAAAAAATAACCAGAAATATTTTTTTTTAAAAAAACCACCAGCCATTAGAGGCTCAGTTTGGGCAAAAACGCTTTAATGTTTTAGTTTTCCAATCACCATGCAGTTCCTCTCAAGGAAGTCCATACGACTGTTTCTTGTACTCACCAGCTTCTCAGGGCTCAGCCTGGGAGCAATAAGACACCCAACTCCTGCCCTTCTCAGAAGAATGCAAAGTTAGTCACACCATACACAGCCTTTCACTGGTGCAGATCTGCACAGCCTGGCTACTCCCATGCAAGACGCTGGGTATACATGAGAATATTTAGCCAAGAGTTAACATAAACCTAACTCTGAAATCATAACACCAAAACAACCCAAAAAAACCCAAACCAAAAGAAAAGCTAGCCAACAGCTTTACCAGCACCTGAGCTCTTCATTTCCAGGAGAACCAGACCGTTTTTCTAAATCCTCACCTGATCCTTAGGTCCACTGCATCAACTGAAAGGAAGCCAAGGAAGCATGGTTAAGAGAAGGCTTCCGAGACAGAAGAAAATCCTCATGTTTGTCCTTTGTTGCTTTTTCTAGCATGTGACAAAAAAAAAAAAAAGTCTACATTTTTAGCAGTCCTTGTGCAGATTAAGAACCTAATCCTTGACTTTATTAACCCCATCTATTCCATTTTGGACAGACACTAATACAGACAGCTTCCGATACAGCATTAGTAAAAGACATCTAGGGTTGCTCAAAAATTCTAAAGTGATCACCAACAGCCTTTATAACAATTTCTCACTTGCTGACAGACAACAGCGTCTTCAAATAGATTTAGAAGAATCAAGGAAAAAAACCCACAAGGAAATACATTTCCTACTCATCTACTAAGCGACAACGCAGACAGTGAAATAGGTGCAGACACTACAGCCACCTCTCATGCAGCTTTTCTTCTCAGAAACATAATTTTTAGAGATTTGAAAGATCTTATTTGGCAAACACTGGGGTCAGGACAGCTCAGTAACAAGTACAACTAGGTACTACTGTGATGACCAAGAGGAATCTGACATTGGGATGTGAAGAGTCCTGCTGGAAGTTGGGCACAGCGGGACTCTATTTTACAGAGAACAGACTTTCTGGAAGCAGAATTGCAACACACATAGAGCCAATAAAGTAATTTGGAGCTTTAAAAGATATTGTAGCATTTTCCCTGACTCTCCCTGTGTGGAAAACCACAAAGTTCCATAGTTTTGTAATTAGTTAAATTCATTCTAGGTTCTCTGGAATTAACAAGTGCTATATGAATTCCTATTTTATTTTGATTATGCAAGACTAAATATTGTGACTTCCTCTGCTACTTTGACATCAATACCCAGCATTCTCCTGCTTCCCTGTTCAACAGTAAGACAGCAGTATGCCCTCCAAGGCAGGCAGCTCTGCTTTTAGTGTCTGAGCTTTGGCACATTAGATGTTACTCCAACCTGGCTCCTTGTGATTCTCGAGGGACTGAAATATACAGTCCCTTTATCGTCTTTAACCAGACCGACACGACAGGCAACTGTTGAGAGTAACAACTTTTCAACTGTTGGCAGGCTCAGCATTGGGATAGAAGACTGGCCCCGAGGTGTAAAAACCTGCTGGATGGAGATGAGCCTGGGATTTATGCAGCGTTTCGTGTCCCACCTCCCATGCACTGAGACCACAGAGCAGAGTGTGCAACACAACTGCTGAGACAGGAGACACCCATCACTCACCAGCAGTGCACGACACTGGATCTGTTTAGCAACCCTGATGGCTTTTCTCTCAGCGAGGAGAGATGCTTAGTCATAAAATGCAGTTTTCCATTAGCATCAAAAACGTGTAGTCAGGCTGCAGAGAACACACAAGGATTCAAGCCAGCAACTCTCCAAAAAGCCATGAGCAATGAGAATCTTTTTGCAGGCAGAATGTAATTAGTTACACTGCTGGAATGAAGCCAGCACAATCAATGAATTAAACTACGCTCCAAGTGCTGTGATAGTTTTTTTCATTTCAAATTTAAATTAGGAGATTCATATAGGCTATTCCTTCATGCTATGGCTGCATGGAGAAAAATAAAGGTATTAATATTGTACATTCACAGTGGAACAGAGTATGCCACGAACAAAAAAAATACTACATTTAAGACCTGGTCTTAAGGTCAGACTGAAGTATGAAGTGGGGGCACTTTGGGAAAGGGCACTAGAAAGGGCACTTGCACAGAATACAGAGAGGCGCTCTTCATAGTGATCTTCATGGCAATCTTTCAATGCTATTTTTTTAGCCATTCTCATTACCTATAATAAAAATGTGTAGACTGCATCTCTTATATTTAGTGGTAGGAAAATAGGCCAAATAGTAGTATTTTTGGGGTGTATCTTTTACCGTCAATTGGAGGTATACCCTGTACTGCCTACAGCCTGCAGTTTTAACACAGATGAGACAGGAATATAAAAGCTGATAATGAGACCCTCAAGTAGAAGTCATGAAGCATGTCAGCTTCCCTGGTTACTGAGCCAGGAGCTTCACACAAGTTATTTCACAGGAGTTATTTGAAACAGATGAAGTGTGAAGTAGCAAAGTGACAATTCTGCTAAAGGGAAAGGGTGCAACGGAGCCCAGGAGACCATTTCTTTCATTGAGGACGCTCAACACCTACAGACCAGAATCCAAATACGACCTTGAAAAATGGGTTGTAAAACATCACATCATACTGTGTACCCTCCTTTCTTGAAGGCATAAAATATTTGTGTTAAACAATTCACAGATTCTCTCTGAACGAGCAGGTGCTGACAGCTCCAGTGCCAGCAGACACTACCATTCATCCAACTAAGGGGTCAGCTGTGGTCACATTCCAACGTGGCACTCCAGAACACCACTCGGTATTCAACAATGCTGTTTGCATCACGCATCTTGCCCAGGAAGCAAAGTGCACCCTTAACAGAACTACTTGAAAACACAATGCCCACATATTTACAGAAACTAACTGGAAGGTTAGTCACTACGAGCCATACTGGTTTTTAAGCACTACTGCAAAGTCACGTACAGGAAACTTGAAGAGCACAACATTATCTTGTAACCTGGAATTCAAACTCACTGGCTGTATTAACACAGGTGAAGCTGCTCAGCAATTACACACAAAGTGAGGCAGCTCAAGCCCCACATTTGTCACCCCAACCACATTCCAGTCATTGCATCGGTTCCATTCAGCCAACACCCAGCTCAGACTCAAGCATGGAGCGGTGGCACTTTGGGAAAGGGCACTAGAAAAGGCATTTACACAGAATACAAAGAGGCATTCTCTGTAGCAATCTTCGTGGCCGTCTTCCAATGATATTTTTTAGCCATTCTTATTACACCTATAGGCCTGTTTCTCCCCCAGAAACCTGGGATACATAGTCATCTTTGGCTCCATAAAGAAGAAAAAAAAAAACCTGAAAGCAAATCCATAGAAAAGGAGTATTTTATCAGTATTAAAACCGGATGTACAAGCTCAAAACATCTGTCTCATGACAAATACCCTGCAAAGGCAGACATGAAGTTTCAGGAGATTTGGAACAGGAGGATACCATGCTCCCTTCTGGCTGCCCATTGCCTTCTGAGTGCAGAACTTTTATAGACAGTTCATTGAGTTTCACAACTCCCTGTCATTGGTGCAATTATGTTCATGTCTGGGGAAAAAAGAAAGGCATACAGAAGTGTGGGCAACCAAAGTTGGAGCTAGCTTTTTGAAGAGGGGTGGAGCTCCAGTGTCCCTGGATTAAGACACCCAGCTCATGCCAAGTCAGTGAGGGCCACAGAGAAAAGACAAAACCAACTTGGTTTGATCATAATTAATGTAAGCTCTCATCCTCTGTGTGAGTACTGGAAACTTAAACAAGATTCAGGCAAGGGCTTTCCTTCTTCCAAATGCAAGGTGCTTTTGCATTTCCTCCCTTGGAACGATCCCATAACACAGGTTTGTCCTTTCCATAAACCCTCTTTGCCTCCCTTTTATCCAGATAATGCAAGTAGCAATGTCTCATTGCATAATTAAAATCTAATTAATTCTTCCCCAGAAAGATCAGCTGCATTTTTGGGCACCTGAGTCCATGTATTAGTAATGCATACCTGCTGACCAGCACCCAGGAGAAACAGTGATTACAGGCAAGTTGCTCCCATGCTAGGTTTAAAGGCAAGTTAGCTTGTCATTACCAGCCCGAGATTGAGGTTTGGATGAATCCTTCCTAAAAGCAGGCCCTTTCTAGCGTTGCATTTTTGTAGCATTACTAACAAGGTGGTAATTTACTCTCAAGAAGAGAGTATGTGGGAAGGACAAAGAAAGAGCAAAGCAACTTGCAACATATTTATCTTCTCTTTTCTCCATCTCATCTCTGATGCAGTGACCACATCATCAAGCACCATGTGGCATTTCTCACGTTAGCGCTCTGCTCCATCAGACACCCCAAGCTCCAGCGCAACACAGTACACCCAGGCAGCATCCCGACCTGGATCCCCATCCACCTCTCAAGCCAGGGAGATGAGGCAGGCCCAACAATGTGCAGCACTTCTAGGGCAGTATACTTGCTGATTGCTTCCTTGACTATTGTTCACAACAACCAGCTAAGACACTGCCAAAGAAACACTCACAGCTGGCATCACGCACGGAGGGAAGTGAGGGCAGGTTGTTGGAGCTTCTCCTCTCTTCTCATTCACAGAAGGCAAGAGTCTGGGGACAAACAAAGAATCAATGAAGCAACTGCAGCAGTACTAAAGAAAACAGCTTTCAAGGGAGAAGAGGCTCAAAACCATAAGTTAACAGATACCCTGTCCCTTACCCACAATCTTGGTTAAGGCCTCTAAGAATTGCAAATGTTAACAAATAAACCCAGCTTACTTGTCTGCAATCCATATTTATCTCAATGAGTTCCCAAGTTCCACACACCACCATTCAGGCAAGACAGTGGAACAATAAAATATTAAGCATTTAGAAACACTTTAAGCCACAAAACTGTTTAAACTCTTGGTGGGTTCACTTGACTGCACAACTCTGCTTTTAGGTCACAACATATGGTGTTACACAGAAAGAGAACTCACTGGGAACACAATCATCTGCAAAACAAATGAAAAGGAGACCAATACTTACTTCTACTAAAGCCATTTGACTTTCCTGTTATACACGTGGAACAGCCTAAGATAACACAAGGTACGGTGTTATCTATCATTCTTGCAATCCTCAGTTCCTGGAAACACATGAACATGTGAGAAGACAACCTTCAGGGCAAAGCAATTCCTTAACTCTTGCATCATAGTCTCAGAAGCAGGTTATTACTCTTGTGCAACACTTGAGTATAAAGGTAAAACATGCTGCGTGACTGGAACTTCGCTGGCTTTCGTCAGCCTCTAATTTCTTTCAGTGATCCACTGGCAACGCTACACCTGCATGTTCTGAGACATCTAAGCCTTCTCTTCCCCCTCCTGATAGGCCAGGTCAAAAATACCAAAATCTCAGGAATTTGGTTTGTGTTTGGATACAAGACAGAGAGCACTCAGACTCTTGATTCTTTCTTGCTCTCACCCCATTTTGCTCACAGAGAAACTATATTTCATCTTCCAATAAGTTATCAGAAACCTGCCATTCTGCTAAGAAAAGCTTAAGCAACAACTGAAAGGCAAGAACTGGAAACACTTCAAACTGAAAAGCAGATGTTAAAACCCCAAACTCCTGGCTATCACCAAGTCTTCAGAATGGTCGCCATTTGGGAGTATTTTTTTTTTTTTTCAAAAGACATACAGTAACCTAAGACAAACCTGTTGGGTTTATTTCAAGAGCCATGAGATAGAGTTCAGTGGCTTCTATTGTACAGGAGGGCAGCGCAGGGGATGGGAAAAGCTCGTGCCCTCTATGTAGTATCAAAGGAGACTAACAGAGGTGAAATGAAGTGCTGTAACTGCACGTCAATCACACCAGCACAGCAGAGAACAATAATACCTACCAGGCATTGTGGTAACAGAATGAGGGCTCCATTCCCCGTGTCCCAGGAGACAGCACCAATTAATTAACAAATCACTTCTTGACTGTAACCTTTTCACCCTAAGGAAAAAGCAAACAATTCCAAAACATCAAAATCAAGACTTGACAACAGTGTACCCACCTTCCTGCCCTGAAAACGTGTCCCACTCTGGAACTAGCTGTCTTGTTTAAACAATGACCTAATCATTCCTCCAACATTTCCCATCAGGATCAGAACAAACCAGACTATCTCAAAGGCAATTAACAGGTCAGGGACAAGCACAGCTATAGGAGAGCAAAACAATCTGGTACAGAAGAGGAAGATACTACTTCATCTTTCATCCTCCTCTGGGGACACACAGGACTGCAGAATTGCTGTTTCGGGAACTATAAAACTTTCCTTTGAGCCACTAAAAATTAAGCACAACGGGGCCAGGGAAAAGATGCTTTAGGGAACAACCCTGTATGTATGCAGCAGGAAAATGATCCTGCTTTTAATTTTTCAAATCATTTTAGATCCCTTCTGCTGCTTGCTACCTACAAAAATTCCTAGTGCTTCAGGAAAGGAGGAAAACAAATCAATCAACTGGAACTTTTTAACACTCTGGGAGAACACGGAGCAGCAAAACCACCCCTGTATTCAAGGTTCACAGGAAAGGCAGCCCTAAAAATATATGCCCAATACTCAAAAGTAGAAGAGAAGGAGCGCAGGAGGCCACATCAGCCTCCTGCATAACATCAGCATATGCTCAGCTGGTCCAAACAGATCTCCTCAAGCCTTCAGCTGCAAAGGGCCAGCATCTTAGATGCTAATGTATGTCTCAGTTGGATCTAATCCATCGAGTCCTGCTCCTGGCAGGCAAAGATCTCAATAAACCTAGTCAATATCTATTAAATTAGTGCAGCTCATTACGTTATTTTTTATGGTACAATCTAAGATGTCAACTGAATGGGGACTGCTGTACTTGGCACGGTACAGTGATACGGTAGAAGAATGCATCCCTGCCCCTGAAGAGTATATTCTGCATTAAAGACTGTGTTGCATGAGACAAGATATTAATTTTCTCACAAATCACTGCAGAGTCATCTTCGAAAAATATCATCTTTCCTTAATATGGACAAAAATCTTCATGGTATTAAGTATAAATGAAATCTTATCACAGCAGCTATGTAGGAGCATCCTCTTCACTCTTCCTATTGATGTACCTGGAGAAAACATAAGCTGCAACTCAAAGTTTTTAATTACATGAGTCTGGGACAATAGACATGAGTCTATTTTTTCGACAAATAAGAAATCCATGAGCTTCTGCAGATATGAGGGATTTACCACCCTGTGGAGTCCAAACAAGCTGAGAATCCGGCAAGGATCCTTCAAGTTTTACAAGCCCAGTTTGAAAACTACGCAGCAAAAGGTAAGGGACAGACAAGCATCCCCTCTGCAGAGACCTAGAGTCATTTAACTGATTATTCACTGCTGTGGCTGCAGGAAAAGCAAGCATTAGCAATACCACAGAAAGTTATCCTGCTCTTGAGTTTGCTCTTATTTGTAGATGGTCAGAATCTCTATTTCTAGGGATGACTGACTTGGGAACAGCTTTGAAGTTTTACAGGGAAACCAGACAACTTACCTAGTTTAGAGTTAGAAGGGACCTGTGCAAAGGTGCTGGTCAATAAGATGAGCAACCTCTCTGTTTCAGCAACTTGTCTAACAGCAAATCTTTTTCTCCTCCCTGTAGTTCAAGTACCTGGCAAATTTGCTGTGAGTGTGCATTTATGCAAAGCATTCTGCTTTAGGGAATTGTCTACAAGGAATCAGCCTATGAAGAAATCACTACAAAAAATCCAACAAGCTGATGGGTGTGGAGGATGGAGATACTCTCCTGTTACGGAAATACTGCATTCCAAGAAAGGTCCTGCCAGGTAAGATCTGCAGCAATCGTTTTGTCATCACTGAAATATGCGATACCATAAGCTTCATTTAATTGAACACATTTATTTCAAGTTCATTCCCAGCATTATGTCATCCTCCCATGGTCAACAAGTGGAGTTTTAAGCTATGACTGACCTAGTCACAGGCCTTGAGCTAGTACCTGGAGAATTACACAAAGTTTCCCTAAAGATTTGAATAACTCCTGCTGGAAGCCTGATGCAAAGAGATCCTCTGCCACTGGAGACTTCAAGTATTTCCTGTTTTAAGGCAAAACAAAGGTGAATTTTCATCTGTGAAAGTTGTGGGTGAAATTCAGCAATGGGAGAAAACTTCAATGAAAAAGATAAAATAAAATGACAGTTTTCAGACTTCAGAAAAATTTAGGCTGGAAGAGACTCCTGGATATCAGCTAGTTCAACTGCCTATTTTAAACAAGGCTAACTTCAAAACTAGATCAGGATGCTCAATGTCTTTTATACAGGCTGTTTTAATCAACCCTGTCTGTTTCTAAACCATAGAATTAGAAGTAATGTCTATCTGAGTCTATTACACTTACCAGGATGAACTGGCATCCCAGAGAAAAATCATCTTAAAGCTGCACCAAACCATTAGTGGTGGTTGCAGAGCAAGAACAAATTCTGTCCTTTCTCCCAAAGAATATGTCAGTCTTTCCTGTTATGAACCTTCACACAGGAGAGGAAGTGTCTTGCTTCTCCAAGTACAGTCAATTTTCCTGACTTATAACCTTACAGACAGGTTTGCCTTTTTAAGAATACATTTGATAAATTCTGATTTTGATTCGATACAAGCCCTATGATATGAGGATCCTGGGTCTTGGGTTAGTCTCTCCAAAAATCTTCAAACTACTGGTGTATTATCCAATCTCCTACCGCAACTCCTGCAATACACCACCGAGTCAGCCAAAAAATGGTTCTAGGCTATGACTCTTGGCAATGCTTATTAGGCATTGTTATTATCGTACTTTTCCTGTCACTTTCTCCTCCAAACTCCCTATAGCATCCTAATACCCCAAATATAGGACACAAGCTGCTTAACAACTCCTCTTTGCCTTTTTTTTTTTTATTAACCACACAGCAGAAGCTTTCCTTATGAGAGATAAGACATGATTCTAGATAGGAAAGATATTTACCAGTTTCTTACAGTCCTGCAGTAGCAGATCCTCCAGCCTGGCAGTGGTACCGGGTCCATCTAAGCTCCCAGCTGAGCCCAGCTTCCTGCTGCTAAGCCTGACGTACCGCAAACCAGCCGAGCCCAGGCTCCAGAGCGGCGCAGGTACCTGCTTCATCATTCAGACTCACTGCAAACTCAAGACGGTTCCGGCTTTCTTGATATAGCTGCGACTCCACCCCACGTTACTGCCACCACTCCTGCAGGCCAACCTCACAGCTAATAAGGAACTGGGACAATACCTTTGCAGTGAGTCACGGACTGTCTAAAACAAAGCAGAACTAAGAGAAAAGAGCAGACAGTACTAGCAATTCCTTACTGTAAAACACAGTAAGACAGGCAAAAATCACACAAGATAAGTGACAGAATGACAGATCTGATAAGAGTCCTAGTTTGAGATCAGTCAGCATTTCTCCCTGTAGGGTAGCCACATTCCTAACCCCACTGATTTTTAGCTGGTCACTTAGCTCAGAGGGACACAGCCACTTGGGTAACAGGGTATTTTCGTCTTATTGCAGGTGACAACTGAAAAAGCAGCAGCAGTTTTGTAGCCCTGGGATCACACTGCAGATGGAAGGCAGATCTGCTCTGAGTAGCTTCTTTCCACAAACTTTCCTGCACACTAAGAAGCACAAAAGCTCTGAGATATAACAGGGGAAATTCATGAAGGAGTTCAGGTTATTACATTGCTGAGATCTGCAGGAGAGCTATATCTGTCACTCAATCACCTACGCCAAGAAATACAGACTCAAAAATTCCATAAAACATAGTACAGTTAAGGATACTATTATGAAAACATAGAGCAACCATCTCCTCCCATCCTTAAAAGAAATATTTAAAATCTACCACATCTCACCTAAGTGAATCTTCTTTTAGGATATCACTGGGCCTGGCTAATCATTGACTTAAGCAATATTAAATTCCCACATCAAACCAAGACAAAGCCATAGAATTAACATACACATCACTTACTGAATTTCTCCACATACTGCGCAGTAAGAAACACACGCACAGTACACACCAGACTTGTGCCTTCTTCCACAGCAGTTAAATAGTTCATTCTTTGCCAGATTCAGTGCAACTTCTTCTTTCTTTCAGATTTTATTTTTCTTTTTACATGAAGACAAGCAAAAAAACCCCTCTGCTCTCTGCATTCTAGTAAATTCTGTTCTTTCCTTTGTAATAACAACATTTAACGAAGCTTTCATTACCTTTTTCCCCCCTCTTCTCTCCCAAATGACATCAGAGATGTCCAGTAGCAACAACTTAACTTTGACTGCAAGCTCTTTAAAGTAGTCCAGTCTCTCTGGCCGGAAGAAAACTGAGCATTTGTGTTACCAAGAAAGCATATGCACTGTCATAATTCACACATTGAACTTACTGCATATTTTCTCTTCCCTTTACACAATTCCCTCCTCGTATCTTATCTAACTTAAATAACACACAATCAGAGTGAACTTCATCACCCAAGAGGTTAAGCAGAAGCAAACGTGTCCTGTTAAACCTGCTCTGTGGTCATTTGTCAAATACCACAAACATTGGTTCTCCCCATAGCATCGCAGAGCAGGTCTTTAAGCTTAGAGTTGTCACTTTGGAGCTTGCACAAGCAGCTCACAGTTCCACCAGCAGCTGAGCTGGCTACCACAGCTACATGCGTGCCGTTAGTTTTTTGGGTAGACGTGCCACTGACAAAAGTAGTTTCCAGCAACGAGTTGTGCAAACCAGTAAAGCATGGTGGACAGCCCAAGGCTGCAATGCTGTTGGAAGCAAGGCGACCCCTTTTCCCAGCTGGCCCCACGCTGCAGCAGTCAGTTGAGGCTGAGAACACCAGGTTATTTAGGGGTTCTGCTGATTCAGTACCTTGGGACAGGCCTGGGCAGATCCAGCGCATTGCAGATTTCAGAGGAGTGTAAGCCACACGTAAGCACCCATGACTCATTAACCGAGCAATGCGGAAGCATTAGCCACAGATGATAAACCCAGAATCCTAGCTGTCAGTAGCCCCATGTATGCTCTGGCATGTCAGTCCAAAAAACCATAGATTTATAGCCTAGATGAGCCTGGGAAAGACAAGTTTATCCAGGCCAGAAGGTTCCTAACCTGTCCCCACAATTCAGTCTGCTGGGACAGAGAAGACACTGAGTGGCTGATTCATACCAGAGGTTTTACTGTCTCAGCAGTTCTGTTCTTTCTGGCTTGTTAAGCTCAGGCTCCTCCTTTACCAGGACTTTGACAGATCTTTATAGAGTCTCCTTCTGGACATACCTCTCTTTTGTTCCAAGGTTAGACCCACCCATTTGTACATCTTTGCCTCAAAGCAAGAAGCCAAGCGGCAAACAGGGTCTGCTGCCTGCACAGCTTCTCCCCTTGTCTGAGCTGAGGCAACAGTCCTGCATCTTAGCTGCTTCCCTTGTGAAGAGGTGTAGCAGCAGACCCACATCACCAGGGGAGAACATCTACAGGAAAGCTCGAGCGACAAAAGATTCAAACTCCATTTTCAGCAGTATACAATTTGTTTACTCCAATTCCTCTTACCAAAGCCTTCTCTTGTCCACTGGGTGAAGGATTCTTACTTCAGGGAGAAGGTTGCTTCAGGCAGGCTGGGCGTCGTTTTGATGCCTGGTCACTGCTCCTACAATACATTCAAATGCAAGTAGGAAAAAAGTACATAAAACTGAATGCTTGAATTAGACTCCCGCAGTTCTATAAGCCCCTTCAGCTGAGTCTCTCTTTGGAAACAAAACAATGGCTCATGTGTTATTAACTTCTCTCTATTTGCATTAAGAGATGGTCTGTACCAGTTACTGGAAGATTACTGGTGTTCTACCTTCAAAACACAAGGAAACACAGACTTGTCTACAAAATGGACTAGCAAGTTTCATCATATACTCAAAAGGAGACCCCAGTCGTAAAGGAAACCTGCTGAGGAGAAGTCCTCCCCATCCAGCTGTAGAGAACAAGCAGAAATAAATGTATTTTTTATAAAAAGGAGGACTGACATCTTTTCAGCAAGAAAGCACTGAGGTATTGTTTCTCATTTAACCACCTTTCTTCCAAGGCCATAGTATAATTGAGTGCAAGGAAAAGATTTTGCAAAATCTGCACTAAAAATCCTCTAGTTCCCCACTCTTTGAGACAAGGTACATGCACCAAGATGTCAATACGCCAGGACAGATAAAAGCTCTCTTCTCATTATTGGTATGAAATCTGCTACGGTGTCACTTACGTTATAAGCCTCTCTGGCCTCCATGATACATAACAGATCGAAACGGAGCAAAGTATTAGAGAATATGACAGTCAGTTAGCAGACACAAGCAATTTATAAGCTTTCAGAGGAGGTTTTCCTTTCCCACTCTGATCCAACTCCCTTCCTAAAGCTTATCTGTCTAGATAGATATTTTTGTCCCTTTTTGGAGAATCCCAATCTGGAGTCAAAGGGATGAAGCAACAAGCATCCCTAGCACTACTCCACCAAAAAAATCAGTGGAGTTGCTCAAGCAGTGACTGTAGCCTTGTGTTGCTGCTTTAACATCACTCATCCCTCAAATATTTCTCTTGTGCATCAGCTTTCTGAAGCTACTTAAAATAGGTCAGTTAACTTTCTCTTGGGGGACAATACGCAGTGCGAGATGACAAGACAGAAACATGGTCACCGGAACTGCATGTCCTCAGCATCCTTGGGCCAGGTGCAGAGGGAAGAAAAAAGGAGCCTCATTATTTAAGAATCCTTTGTTCCTCTTACTCTGTTTGGAATTTAGACTGCATAGGTCATTTCACAGAGCCCAGAGCCCACAGTTTCACGGTGCATGTGGCTTTAGTGCATTCATTAGGCCTGAAGCAGAGTCCTAGATGCAACACCACCCACGAGATCCATTACTCTGTTGGGCCACAAGTTCTTCAAAGTATAGAAGAGCTGCAGTCTGACCAGTGGGCCCAATGAAACTGTCAGTGTCAGAGGGTTAAGGCTCAATCTGAAACTCCCTGCAAATGTAAACACATGTGCAAACAAAACTCCTTGCTGGAATTGTGCACCTTTAACATCGCTGCTTGCCAGTACCATCAATGGTAGAAGTAAAATAGTCAGAAGAAGAGAACGGCATTCATCATAACCAAACACTATGTGTTTACTTTCAGGTCCTGCAAAATAACCCTTACCATTTGCAGTCTAGTAAATGGAACAAAAAAGCACCTCACAGCACCTAAAAATTATGATGCCAATACCAACCAACCAAACTCACCCTCAGCAGGCAGAAACTCCAAAACACACTGGCATATATATACAGCTAATAAAATACCAAACCAGATGAGAGACACGTTGCTTACAAATGAATACATTTTGTATCAGAGATAAAATTAGTGGGCCTGTCTTCAAAATACAGAAGAAAACCTCATACCTATCGACCCCACCTTCTCTGCTGAGATGCCCCTGATGGGCAGCAGAGGAAATGACACCAAACCCTGCGCCATTGTAGCCAGTTAATGCCAACTGACTGGTAGGTATGTACTTCTGATCCCAAATGACTCCTCGTGTCTTTTTTAATTCTTATCTGAGCCAGCCCTTTCCACAAAGTAATGGAAAGGCCCTCTCCCATGTAGTGTAACTGTTATCTAGGTAACAGATAATCCCAATGGCATTTTGCAGACACCTGAAACCTCATGATAAGCAGGTGAGTGATGTACGGGGCACCCAGATGCGGGTGAAGCCAAGCTCCACTTTGCCAGCGCTCAGAAAGACTGAAGAGGGGCAGTGGGCAACAAAGCCAAACACAGCCTAACAGAGCCTTCTTCAGGTGACACAGCATTCGAGCTACATTATTTATCCTTTGCATTACAAAATGAACGTGGAGGCACCGTGTTGAGCCAGGTAACAACACTGGAAATAGGATGGAGAGGACAGTTTGTGCTAAGTGTAGCAGGAGCTGCCAGCTCCTTGCAAAGAATTAAGCATTCAGCTTCCATGTTCCCCTATATAAATGCTAGACGTGACAACGAACCACAGAGTGGCTAATACCACACAAATTAATTTACCTTGTCTCCTGAACACGGAAGTCAAACAACTAACTCACCAGAATCAAATCACTTACTGCTCACTGGACTCCAGCTGTTAAGCAGCATCCTCAGCTTTCCTGGTACAGCTGCAGCACGTTCAGACAGTGTGAGCACACAGCTGCTTTTTTGGGTGCTATTGCTTTCTAGGATCCCTCGAAAAACTAGACACTCACCAGTATCCCCAACTCCAACGTGCATTTCTGTATGAAGGGCTTGAAGGAAGGGAGCTACAGAAGAGGAAAGACAAAGAAAAGAAAGTAAACACCCTTTTCCCCAACAGCTCAGATTAGCAAGGGCAGTTACTCTAACATTCTCCTACTGACTTCCCAGAGCTCTGAAAAGCTTATTTCGCTGAACATTTTTGCACAGACCACCTCCACCTCCCACAGCCCCACTCAGACACAAACAGGCTCTGCAGAAAAGCTGGCAGAGAGTGTAAGGGGCAGACACAGAGAGTACGTCTGCAGGGACAGGCACAGGCACAGACACAGGCTGCACTTACCTGAAGAGACAGAGAAGGTCAGAAAGGCTCTTTTAGGAGATTGCTGGAGTCTCTCAAGGAGGTCTGAGCAGCAAAGCAGCTGCAAATCACAGAGGCAGATCCTCTTTGATCCTCTCGGATCCCTGTGATCGCAAAGACAAAGGCAGGCTCAGGCCTGAACAAGCCCAGACAAGCCCAAATAAAGGCTCTTCCTGAGCCTGCCCGGTTACAAGAGAAGCCAGCCCTCTCTGGATGTCACAGCTCGGGACCAGGGACTGGCCCCCTGGCCCGCAGGCTGGTGGGAGGAGGTCAGCACACATCCGTTCGGGACAGTACTGGACCGAATTTCTTCAGTGCTGCATCATTGATTTCAGTGAAGCTGAAATAGACAGAACGGGAGCACTTTGACTTCGGCACGCTTGTGCCAGAGCTGAATTTAATCTATTTCACTGAAAGAAGCCCACATTAGGAAGAATGCAAGATTTCTTCAGATTTCTTCCTGGCAAAGGAATGTAACCCACAAGTTTGCAATCACAGCAGAGGCTCCAGTAATTGGAAAAAGCAAAAATTGGAAAAAACTGGCAAGAGGGAGATACTGCAGCAAGGACACCAGAAACCCATTGGTGTAGGACCCCAGGTCTAAATGCACACACAACCAGACCAGACATCAGGCTCTGAGCCTTTTTTCCTGCCAGGCCACCCAGCTGAAGCCCACCCATCCCAAATATGCCCCCCTCCCCACAACACTAACTTTGTTAGAAATGGGAGGGTTGTGGAGGGACACTAAGGCACCTCATTCATTCTCCAGAGAAGCACTTATTGTGCACACAGCTAATTAATAAGGAGTCCTTCAGAGACAGAACTGCAGCAGCCTCCTCACCACTCGCTCAATGCGGATATTTTGCCTCTCATTTGTATCGGTGAGTGTTCACATTTACTTTTCTTAATAAAGCTGCAGGGCCAGATTTCAGCGCAGC
>JAHREE010000205.1:787739-808557 GCA_033628505.1 Tringa tobata
CGGCCTGGGGACGGTGGCTGATGAGGTTGGGGTGTCCCCCCGGCACAGGCTGGCTGTCACAGCTGGGTACACGCACCCCAGGGGGCTGGGGACCGGGTGGCGGAGGGGGGTGCCCGTCACCGTGGGCGTTCTTCTGGCTGTGACCATGTCCTCCTGCTTCTCCAGGGCGTCGGAAACCGAGCTGCTGCGGCCAGAGCTTCTTAGGAGAGGGACCGTACATCACTGCTGCTGTGCTGGGTGGTTAATGAGAAAGGCCAAGCGCTAATTCGTGGGTCTCTCGGCTTGCTTTTAACGTGAGTGCCCACGTTAAACCTCTGACCTTCCCAGGAGCTGGTGGTGAGGTCATTCCTGCTCTAATGTTTGCACATGCAGGAGGCCAATGTGCTCTTCCCAATCCTCCAAGAGTCTTGGTAGCTCTTCCCTTGGTGTGTCACACGTGCCTTGTAGGAGCCCCAGGCCACCTTGCTTTTGGCTGTGTGTCTGCTAACAGGGGTGCACCAGTAACAAAAAAGGGTTTTTTTCATCTTTTTCCATACAGCAGGGAAACTGAAAAGACCTGAAATGAGCTCCCATCAGACTGGAACTCTGGTGCCTGTGCAAGGGAATGCAATGCACGGTCTCACTGCTGGGTTAAACTCCTCCAGTGTTTGATATGGATTGGGCCCAGGAGCCTTTTCCCCAAGCCTGGCCGAGTAACTTTGTTTGGTCTGGCTGGGGAATTGTTAGAGTTCTACTTTTTAGTGTGAGCAGCGATGAGTATCTGATATAAAAGCAGCAAACAAACATCCCTGGCTTTACTGCGCTTATTCTGGGCAGTGTAATACAACATTTTGCAACTGAGAGTGCTGTGAAACTGGTTTTCAGTTGGCTTGGAAATACATGTGACTGCGTAGCTGAATCTGCCAGGAGACTGTTTGGCTAATTCACTCATTTCCTTGGGTACATGGAAGAGGATGACCCACCCAAACCCTTCCCGTTCCATAGCAGGTACCTGCTCTTCAGCTGGGGTCTCTGGAGATCATTGCCATAACTGCACCCTGCCAAGGTGCAACGGGCACTATGTCAAACTCCAGTAGGTTCCTGGAGCAAAGGTTGCTCAAGCAAATGTAAATAGTACTTTATTGCACTGAGAAACTTTGTCATCTGCTTTATAATCCCATAGTGGGGGAAGGAAAACCAAACCTCTGCTAAAAATGATAATCATTTATACTGCAGGCAAAATCTGAGGAGCCACGCTTCTGCCCCTCTGCAATTGCCAGCAGTATTTGCTGGAGCTTATACAGGACCACGAGAAGGGAGGGAGGGGAGGCAGTTGCAGCAGAAGGCTGGGGAGAGAAGATAGGAGTTAGATTTATGGACTAGAGTATATCTTGTTGAAGCTCTCCGGAGAAGAGCAGTGGATACTGGACCATCTCTTGAGGGAGTGATGTGTCCTGTGGGGAACATTGAGGCTGTCTCCTTGCCCGATGGCCGAGCAGAGCGGGCTGCAGTTGTGGCTGGCTGACTGATGCTCAGCTGCTGTGTGGTTTTTGTGCAGGAAACAGGGAAGGAAAAGCCAAGGAGTCTCTGTGCAAACTGACAGAGGGAAGGCTGGGTGCCCAGAAGGCACAGCAGCATCAGATCGGACATGTAGCCTTCGTGTCCTCCTAGGGGGGGCTCATTAAAACCACCCCCTTCTCACTGCATGAGGGTTGTGGTCTGGGGAAGCCCTTTTTTAGGGTTGGAGCAGGGACTGCTCCCAGGGATGCTCACAAGGGTCTCGGTTGGAGACCTGCAGCATCGTTCTGAGCTCGCGTGCGAGGCGGAGGAGTTAGTGAGTCAGGAAGACACTCTGGGAGCAGGGCTTGCCACGTGTACCTGCATTTTGCCTGCTGGCAAACAGCAGCCAAAAGGTTTAGCGCAGCCAACGTGTATGGGCTGAGCGCTGGGATGTGCTGGGACGTTGCTGGCACAGGCACATTCACTTTTTCTCTGCTGTAATTGGGTCTTTTCCCTCATTTACCAGAAAGGGGACAATCTGCCTTATCTTGCTTGCTCACCTGACCATTGATCAGAGAATCTGCTGTACGCTCAGGCACAGGAGAAGAGAGATCTGTGCTCAGGAGGGGCTGTGAAGACGACAGATCTCCAGCTACTTTTGCCACTGCAGTCTCTGCAAAGCGTCCTTGTTACCCAGGTGAGTCTGCTGGGGAGAGAAACCTGAGATTATTTTAAAGACCAGTTCAAGCTGCAAAGAGGGAGAGATATTCAGAAGTTGTATGGTCATAAAACTGCCATTTTAAAATGGTGTAATCATGCCAGTGCAAAGCCTAGTGAGACTGCAACTGCACCAGAATAAAAAAGCCAAGTGCTTTTTCCTCTTACTGTCAAAAAACGGCTGTTTTTCCTACACAGGTAAAATTAAAAGGTATAAATTTATTGACCAGAACCAAAAGTTTTAAAAGAAGTTAATTATCTTGTGTGCTGTGAAAGCTGGGCTCCAACTAAACACGACTTCTGAAAATGAAACTAAGAGAATGAGATCGCCAGTGTAAGAGCTTCTGAAATAATACTTGATGTAATGAGAAAAGCACAATGGTTTATTCACTTGTTCCAGATTATCTCCCTTGAGGTGTAAAGTCATTGCCGTGTTTCTAGGTATAAGAACTTAATGTGTCATTTCTCTTAAAAACAAATTTATTTCGAATTTGAGAAACAAGAATAAAAAAGAGCCAAGGGTCTTTTTGGTCAGGGAGACCAGCTGCTGCTGGCTGCAGTGGTCTGAATGGGTACTGAGCAGAGAAGGCCGGGACGGGTGCTGACACGTGATGGAAAGTTGCAGGAGGCAGAACACAAACCCCACATTGTCTCCTAACCACATACACAACCATCATGAGGCAGCCTCTAGACTGGCTCATGTCTAGACTCAGTTTTAAGGACTAAACTTCTTCCCCTGAGTTGTTTTATCAGACCATTTGTCTCCCAGTAACTCATTAGAACCTAGTTCAGGTCTGTTCATGAGCGCGGTGGTGCATGTAAGTAATTAAAGCACAGTGTTAAAGAAGAACCCATGTCCTGGAACTGCCAGTGGTCGTGCTTGTCTCTGAGCTGCTGTGACAATATTGACATGAAGCAGTGCCAAGGCAGTATAATACCATTTGAGCAAAGTCCCAAACAGGAGGTTGTTGAAAGCAGTATTTAATTTGCAGGCACATGTGTTTGTAGCCAGCCCTGAAAATTGTATTAAAACGGATTACAGTTCCACAGTCTAAAGGCATTGACACCCACTCATTAACTCAGCTTTGAGAGCAGTGTTTGTGCTGCTGAAAGACCTTAGGCACACGCTGTCTTCCACTTCTTGGTTTGTGTAAGGAGGCTGCTGTCTTTCCAAGAGCCCCAGTCACTACCATGGTTCATATCATGGAGGGGAGGAGGCTGTTGGGTGGAGGATCCAGGCAGAAGTCCCTGGCTTTTCAGGTACCTTGCACTGTGTTTTGTAGTTGTAACACTGATTGACAGACTTTCCTTTTTAATTCTGTCCTCTAGTGTTCCTGAGTGTACCTCTTCTCTCCCAAGATGCTGAAGAGAGTCCTGTGTACAGTGTTGTTCATGGGAGCCTTGCCGTCGCTGGCGGAGGTGTCCCAAGGCCACATCTCAGTGATCTTGCTGGGAGCCACAGGTGATTTGGCCAAGAAGTATTTGTGGCAGGGTCTATTCCAACTCTACATTGACCAAGTGAGCAGCGGCCACAGCTTCACTTTCCATGGGGCTGCTCTGACAGCCCTGGAGCCAGGGCAGAGGCTGATGTTTGATGTGCTGAAGAAGCTGTCCTGTCCCCCGGATGAATCCCCCGACAGATGTGCTGTGCTCAAGGACCAATTCCTGAAGCTGAGCCAATACCACCAGCTGAAGTCTGCCGAAAACTACACTGTGCTGAACACAGAGATCAAGACGCTGCTTCGCCAGGAGGGGCTGAAGGAGGCTGGAAGGATCTTCTACTTCTCAGTACCACCATTTGCCTACACAGAGATTGCCCGCCACATCAACAGCAGCTGCAGACCACCTCCAGGAGCCTGGCTGCGTGTGGTGCTGGAGAAACCTTTTGGCCATGACCTGGAGTCAGCCCAGCAGCTGGCTGGAGAGCTGACAAGCTTCTTCAAGGAAGAGGAGATGTACCGGGTGGACCACTACCTTGGCAAACAGGTGAGCAGCTTGCAGCACGCAGCCCCGTGCCAGGCTGAGGGACTTAGTGGCTGGGAGAGTGTTGGGTGTCAGCTCTACATCTAACGAGAGGGTTGTTCCCCTCTCAAATTCAGGCAGAGCTGCTGAGTGTGCTCCCAAGCCTCCATTTACTTATGGAGGCCTGTCCTGTTATTCTTGTCCTGTCCCATGCTGCTGTCCATCCTCTCACAGAGCAGAGATGTGCAGAGCAGAGCAGGGCTTTCTCCCCTTAGAGTGATGAGGGTCCCCTCTCCAGATGGAAGCCAGGCCGTAGGGGTGAGCTCTGTGTGTGCATGAAGGAGAGAAGCAAAATTCATCTGATCTTTCACCAAGGTCAGAGCTTTGATTTCGCTGAATAAGCAGCGCCTTTTCCCTCTCGGAGTTCTCCCATCTCATTACACAGAGGCCTCTCTGCTTAGCCATGGCTTCTAGAAGCAGGTTTTTTTAATTTGATATGGAGCTGATGGGATGTTAGTTTTGTGGGATGCTTAGGAGAAGGTTTCTTCCTGCTCTGTGCTCTACTTTGGGGCATGGAGGACTGGCTGCTGCAGGATGTGTAACTGCATTGTCCCAGAGGGAACGTGTTCAAGGACACACCATCCTTGTTTTAGAGAAGCATGATGTCACATTTTGAAAGAAGCCTGTTCCAGCCATGGCACTGTGGCCAGATTTTACTCAGAAGGTTGCATGTCCAGCTGCAAGGAGAGCATCTCTACTTAAAGGGGGGATTTCTTCTTTTTTTTTTTTTTTTTTCTCCCCCCAAAAAAGGAGATGGCTTTAGTGGTGAAAGCACCTGATCTAATGTGTTTCAGCAGTTTGGAACTGTACGTAAGTCCCAGGATGGTCTGACTCAGCCCTTTGTCCTTTGGCAGATATGAATTGAGTGCCTTGCAGTCTGTAGTTCAGCCTTTTTCACATGAAACCTAAGAATGCCTCAGAAAGACTTTTGATGTCTGCTCCGTACAGTCATTGGAGACCCCATTGTACATCACTGCAGGCGCTCTTGCTGATTTTCTCTTCTCTGACCCACTCTGCTCTCTGCTGTGTGGCATGTCTGCTGGCACTCCAGAGCTGCCACATCCCCGAGCTGGGTGAGACAGAGATGCTGTGGAAATCTGGTGAGTTTTTATTGGGTCTTTGATTTATTATTTTTTTCCTTCACAGGCTGTAGCCCATATCCTGCCTTTTCGAGATCAGAACCGAAAGTTTCTGGATCCAATTTGGAACCGTCATCATGTGGAAAGAGTGGAGATTGTCTTGAAAGAGACTGTGGATGCTAAAGGTTGGTGAGATGAGTGTGCAGAGCTAGGGTGAACGAGTGAGAAGGAGAACTGGTGGGTTGATTACATGAAAGTGGCCCTTGAGGTAGTGCAGAAACAAAAAAGAGCTGAGAGGGACTGTCTTACACTTCCAGAGGAACTGACTCACTTCCAGGTAGTGTTACTGCTTCCAGGAGAAGATTTCCATTGCAGTTCAGCCGGGGGCAGGGGGGGAATTCCCTGCCTTTTTCTGCTGCGGAGCTTTGGGGGCATTGCACCTCGCTTTCTATCCCAAGTCTTGGTAAAAGGTACTGGATTTGGAATTGATGCAGTCTAAGGTGGCTTCGGTGCTGCAATAACCTGGTTGTTGTAATAACAAGAAATAATAATAACCCTGTCCTGTTAGCTTCCAAGCTCACACTGAGTATACATTTGCACTATTCTTTGGTAGATGCTTCTGCATCTTTTGCCTGGATGTTGCTAATATCACCTAGTCGGTGTCAGTCCAGGTACCTAGGTCAGTCTGTGTTTGTCTGCCTGTTTCTTTCCCTTCCTCTCTGTAGTAAGAAAGAGCATTGCAGGGAGAAAATCCAAGCCCAGAGATGCTAGCATGGGTCTCCTGCTGAAGGACACAGCTGCAATCCCTCCCTGCAATGCTGCAGCAGCTGCTCTGCAGTGCTCAGCATAAAGCACTCAGGGCTGGACTGCCACCCGCAGCACTTCTTGGGATGTCAGGCGCCCTCAGTTCTGCAACATCAGGATTGCTGCTCCGCTCGCTTTACCTCCTCTTCTGTCTGTCTGTCTCCCTCCCTTCCTCAGCCACCACAAACTCAATTATTGCAACTTTATCAAACTTGGGGTAATCTTTGGTTTGGCAGCCTGGACCTCACCTGGGCCTGTTTGTGGGAGAGGGATGTGCTGCAGACATATTTAGGGAGAAGCGTTGTCTGTGCGTAGCCCCACCTGCACCCTGCAGCCTCCCTCCTCTGAACAGCTTTGTAATTTTTCATTTGACGTCTTTTTTTCCCCTGTGCGGCTTCAGCTGGCAGCCTGGCTCCCAGCAAGTCTGCAGCATTGATTACGTTAATGAATGTGCCTTTGGATTAGAGCAAGGGAGATAGATGTATCAATCAATAGGGGAAGCCTATGGCTGTGATGTAGCCTGCAGTGTGCAGCCTGCTGCTGACGGACCACAGAAAGGCTTCTGTTTGAGTCACTTTCTTTATAAGTGCATTGTCCTTCTCCCCCTGCTCCCACCTGCATGAGAAGTCGGGCAGGGAAAGAGGAGCAGGGCTTTGTGCATGAAATCTTGTCTCTCAAGGGCATGGCCCAGCCAGAGCCTTCTGAGGACATGAAAACCAGGAGAAAAGAGGCAGTGAAGAAGGCAGTGCTCACTGCCATGGCCCAAACTCAATTGTTCTGGGAACCTGGTGTGTAGCTGTAGAGCTGCTGGGGTCCCTGCTGTGACCAGCTACCCTGTCAAAGTTTTTGGGTAGAACTGCATGTTGCATGGAGTCCCAGACCCAGGTGCTGTGACCTGTGGGGCAGGAGTGTCAGGGCGAGGGTTATGCTGGGGTCATGCATCATGCTGTATCTGGGAGGTTTGAGCTGGATGTTGGTGCCAGGGACTGACCACAGCTCCTGAAAAGAGAAGCAGTCCAAGAAAGCAAAGCTGCCTTCTGCTATCTACACTCAGGAAGTATCAGGCATTTCTCCTGATGGGTTTAGGTCCTGTAAGCACCCAAAAGGAGGATTATGTCTGGCTCTGTGGAGAACAAGCAATCCCATGGAAACCTTTTATCTTTATTTTAATAGCAGAGCCACTTTGGAAGCTCCTCTGGAGGGAGAGGAGAGGCTTCGAATCAGTAGAATGGTTTGGTTGAAAGTGACCTTTGAAGATCATCTTGTCCAACTCCCCTGCCATGGGCAGAGACACCTTTCACTAGGTCAGGTTGCTCAAAGCCCCGTCCAGGCAGACCTTGAACCCATCCAGTCATGGGACATCCACAACTTCTCTGAGCTTGATAGCTTCAATTTAATTGTTGGGCCAGGAGAAGAGGAGCTTGGTGCAAACCAATTAGGGCTTGTGCTCTTTGTGCTCCTTGGCACACGTTGTACATGCCGAGGGCAAGGCTGTGAGAAAACCACATCAGTTCACCAGCATCATACCTCCTCTTTGTCTGTAGGCCGCACCAGCTTCTATGAGCAGTATGGAGTCATCCGGGACGTGCTGCAGAACCACCTCACAGAGGCCTTGATGTTCCTGATCATGGAGCTCCCAGCCAATGTGAACAGGACTGAAGAGATTTTGCAGAATAAGCTGCAGGCCTTCCAGTCCTTGCGGGGCCTGGAGAAGAAGAGTGTCGTGTTGGGTCAGTATCAGGCATATGCCAGCCAAGTGCAGGAGGAACTGCAGAAGGCACGAGACTACATCAGCGCAACACCAACCTTTGCAGGTGAGAGTTTGGTCTGGGCCCTGGAGAGGGGAGTAGTAGTCTAGAGGTGAGGAGAGCAGGTTTGAGTCCTCGCATGCAGGTACCAGCTCCATGACTCTGGGTCTCATGGTTGACACAGGGATGTCTCCAGGCATCCACCAGCATGTCAACTGGGAGCTGTAACAAGATAATAGAGTTGTCGTGTTAGTTAACTGATGATCCACTGAATGGGAAGCATTGCATAAGAGCTAAGTCCCATTATTCTTGATAAGATCTCAGCGTTATTTTTAGAAGTAGACTGTAAACTCCTTTGCCTTTTCATAATGTCAAGTAGCTCTCTGCATCCGAGGGGTAAAGTATTGGCAGTTCTCTGTGAAGAGTAGACCACAAGGCCATCTCTGGCCATGCTGTGTCTTCTGAACATTAAAGATTTTGTCTGGATGATGTTTGCGCTCAGAAACTGGTTTCCTGCAAGATAAAAGGAGGCTAATTGAGTAGGATATCTGGGAGGAAGCACGGGAGGGTAGCTGGAGAGCAGTTTGCCCAGTGAAGGGCTGAATGTGGAGCAAGAGACATAGTGGATGCCAAGATTTCTGGGAGCTAAGGAAGGAGAATGGTGGGTAGGTGGTCGAGATCCCCTCAAATCAGGTTTAATTTGGTAGCTGAGTTCAGTCTCATTTCAGGTGTGCTGATTCACAGTGACAGCCTGCGTTGGGAAGGGGTCCCTTTCCTCCTCACCTCTGGGAAAGCTCTGGATGAACGGGTAGGTTATGTCCGTGTTCTCTTCAAGAACCGGGCCTACTGTACCCAGAGGGAGACTCTGAGGGATGCAGAGCACAGCCAGTGTAAAACCAAGCAGATCATCTTCTACATTGGGCACGGCGCACTCAACACCCCTGCGGTCCTTGTGAGCAGGAACCTTTTCAGGCCCATCATGCCAGAAGGCAGCTGGAGAGAAGCAGTGGGTCAGTCAGACCTGCACGTTTTTGGACAACCGTTATCTGATTATTATGTGTACACCCCTGTGAAAGAGAGGGATGCGTACTCAGTCCTCATCTCCAACATCTACCATGCCAGGAAGGACTTCTTCATTACCACTGAGAACCTGCTGGCCTCCTGGGGATTCTGGACACCGCTGCTGGACAGCATTTCTCAGCAGCCCCTGCGCCTCTACCCTGGGGGTGTGGAGAACCAGCACCTCCTAGACTTTGAGATGGTGAGCGGGGAAGTGGCTTTCACACTGGTGGAGCCAGTGGAGCTGCTGAACCCCAACAGGCTGATGCCAAGTGATTACAAGACGATCCAGACCAAATTTCGGCAAAGTCCCCTGGTCTCAGCGTGGCCTGAGGAGCTGATTTCCCAACTGGCTTCTGACATTGAGAAGACAGCACACAGGACTGTGGCACAGTCTGGGCAGTTCCACCTGGCCCTCTCAGGTGGCTCCAGCCCAGTGGTCCTATTCCAGCGGCTAGCAAGACACCACTATGCCTTCCCGTGGAAGCACACCCACATCTGGCTGGTAGATGAACGCTGTGTCCCTCTCACTGACACCGAGTCCAACTTCTTCAGCTTGCACAACCACCTCCTCCAGAATGTCAGGGTGCCTTACTTCAACGTCCACCCCATGCCCGTCCACCTGAACCAGCGGCTCTGTGTGGAGGAGGACAGAGGAACGGAGCTGTATGCCAAGGAGATCATGGCCCTGGTGGCCAATGCCAGCTTTGACCTGGTGCTGCTGGGGGTGGGCACTGATGGACACACTGCTTCGCTCTTCCCCCAGTCTGAAAATGGCTTGGAAGGGGCTCAGACTGTGGTGCTGACTGAAAGCCCTGTCAAACCTCATCAAAGGATGACCCTTAGCCTGCCCCTCATCAACAAGGCCAGGCAGGTGTTTGTCCTGGTTCTTGGGAAGGGCAAGCACGACATCACCACCCTGCTCAGCAGAGCGGGCCACCAGCCAAGGAAATGGCCTGTCTCTGGTGTCAGCCCCAGCTCTGGCCAGCTGGTGTGGTATGTGGATTATGAAGCTCTGCTTGGGTGACGTCTCCCCAGCGTCCCTCCTCCCCTCTCTGCGCGGCCCTGACTGCCTAGATTTCCTACACGATGTCTGTGTTTTTTCTGTTGCCAGAGGCAGCTTCATCTCTGACAGACTCTTCTAACCTTCTGGGAAGCCCATGGCCTGCAGTGCCTCTGACATTTGAGCCCAGAAAAGAGCTCGGCTCAGTGTCCAGAGCTAAGTAGGAGCCAAGAGCCCAGCATTTCTGCACTTCTGGCTCTGCTAGGGATTCTGACTGTGACTTTGGACAAATTACCTCACCTTGAAGTGCCTCAGTTTTCCCTGTCATGCCTTTGTGGCTCCTAGCATTTAACTACCTCGCAGGCACTATGGGAGACTCGTTAAATTAAGTACCTGCCAATTTCTTAAAATTTGTTCTTAATTCTCAGGCTGGAAGACAGTAATAACGTGTTAATCCTCTGCCCTGCTCAGTCCGGCTGGGACAGGGCTGTTGTCTCTGTGAAATGATGGTCTGGGCACAGGGGTCTGTAGTCCCGTAGCCCATCGTGGTGTCAGCCAGGACGGACTATGGCTGTGCTCTCCTGGAAACACACACCCCCCTTTGCTTTTGTGGCAAGTGGCCCCTAAACGCTGACACTGATTTGTGAGCGCACTGCAGTCCCCAGCCTTTGCAAATTGCCCAGCAGCAGAGGCTGAGTTTATAAGCAGCAATTTGCTGCTTTCATTAAGTGGATAGCTGATACCATGGGGGATGGAGAAGGAAGACACATCGCTTTTGAGGCCATTAGAATAATGGGGACAGGGTGAGGAATATGACAGTTCACAGAGCTGTTATTTGCCTGCAGTGCAATAATTATTGAGGGAAAAGCTTGGTGTTCGGAAGAGTTGTTTGTGTTTAGCTAGCAAAGACATGTTTTCTTTAACTATCTTTCTCTTGTCTCATTCTCCGAAATGAACTTTTCCCTGTCCTCAGAATTGAAGCTTGCAGTATCATTCAGTGGCTTATAAAATTTATGCAGGAGGCAGCTTTATATCAACGTACCCATCATTACAGCACGCATTGAGGTAGGTACAGTGTTTGTGGATGGTGGTGCTGGGGTTTCAACTTGAGGACACTGAGTTATAAGAGGAGGAAGTTTTCTCTGTACATATCTCCTGGACACACAGAACTAGTAAATTGCATCTCTGTGTTGACAGGACAATGTTAAGCGGTTTTAAGATGTGTAGTGCTGTAGCTCACAGGAAAGGTTGGAGGCATCTAGTCCTACCTAGAGACCCCACTCTCTTCTTCCTAATTTTTACCATCCCAAAATGCTGCCACGTACAATGTGTGTCTCTCTGCTTTCATGACATCCCCAAATGCTCCGTGACCTTCTCTACCACAGCACACCAGAGCGCAGCTTTTGGTAAGGAGAGTGAGACAGCACAGGATGGGAGAATTTGGGCTGATGATCCATGTGGAGACAAACTCACCCCATCCTGGGGTGGCACCCAGATGGGACATGGATGTGGTACTGGCTGCCAGCAGGGAGGACTCCGCACAGGAGCAGAGGCCACTTTCAAGGGGATTTCTCTCTCCTTCCTGTGGATGCTGGCCCTGTTTCTGCAGAGAGGTAGCTGCCTGTGGAGATGTTGAGTTGAGGTGGGGCCTGAGGGCTTGGTGGGGGCCCTGATGCTGACAGGAGGTGGAACCCCAACCCCAAGCAGCAGCAGTGGGTTGTGTGATGTTCCTTCAGCAGGGCTGGTCTGAGGCTGGGCCAGGCTTGGGTGCTCATCACATCCCTGGAGCCTCATGAGGGAAAAATGGGACCCTTGGGAGTTGGAGCTGGGAGTCTGGTGACCCCTTAAGTACCTGAAGTTTTGCAGTAAAGAAAAAGGAGACTTTGCTTTAGAAAGCTGGGCCATAGGCATTGGCTTCAGATCCTCCCCTGCACAGGGATCTGCTGAATCCTAGTGATGAAGAGGCAAATCTGGATGCAAATAGGTGCTACAGTCTGGCACATGAAGGAAGGTGGGCAGGTCTACACAGCCTGTGCTCCCAGGTTCCTGAGCTGTTACCTTGCAGCGTAATGCAGAAATCAGAAATGTTGTCCTCTGCTAATTGCACATATAAAAGCGCCCTGAGCAAGCTCGAGAGAGCCTGTCACTCACCAGCCATCCCCAGGCAAACAGAGCCAGGGGGAACATAACCCAGCAGAAGCTGTGTGCAGCAGGAAAAGCCCAAAATCTCAGGGACTGGCTGTGATTTCTGGCAGACACCCTCCCCCACGTTGCAGATGGTCCAGAAAAGCTGCATTTTACACACTGTATTTGCCTGAGCTGAGTATCGCACGGATGCGCATCGCTTGGCTCTTGCATGGGAAGGGAGGGCAGTCGCGGTGCTGCAGCTTTCTCCAAAGCTCAAACGCAGGAGAGACACAAGTGCCTTAACTGGTCTGGTTTGACAGCCTGGTAATCCATCTTTTGTGGGCGTTCAGGAAGAAGTTTGCTCCCGCCCGTTTCATGGTGGTTACGGGCTTAACTACCAGCACAAACGCCAAAGGGTGGAAATAAATCACAGGGGAGGAGAGCAGTATAGAAAAGCCGGGGGGGAAGGTGAGCTCTGCGGGTTCCTTGCTGAAGGACCTGCTTGTCAAGTGGAAATGCTGACAGCGGGGTCTGGAATAAGACCATACACCTAGGATTTAACTGGAATAACTCTTCTGGAATAACTTTCTTCGTAGATGAGTGCTAGCATATGCTGGTTCCAAAATTTACCACTGTGGCTGAAATAGTTGTGCAGAGGAAGATGTTTTAGGTCTGGTATGTCCATAAATTCAAACAGTTTTCGTTTTTAAACAAAAATAGCCATCTTAACTTCATTCCACTTCTTTTGTATTTAGTGTGAGGGAACAAGCTTTAATGAAAAATTGATCTATGTGAGAGTAAATATATTGTTATAAATGACAGAATTTATTACTACTTTACAGATGACTGTGGCATTGGTGTTTTCTTATTTCTTACTCCTTGTTAATATCTGGCTGGTACCTTTTGAAATAAACACTGGTCAAGAGAGGTTTATTTGCACTTTTAAAGAAGCATGTGGTTTTTTCCCAGAGAGCTGCCGTTCTTTGCAGCTGAAAACAGGGTTCATTTGTGAAGCCTAATAGGTCACCTCAAAATTCATCCTAGATTTTAGTAAAACACCATAAAAGCTGGCATAAGTTTTTTGTGGTGAACAGAGCTGTCTTAGTTGCTTGAGGTTTTTTTTTTTTTAGAACTGTATTTTCTTTTTACACGGACAACTCCTGTTAAACACTTTAATACCCAGCATATGCCAAATGAAAACCAAATATTTTTAAATATATAAAATTTGTGATTGGCAAGAGAGGGACTGCGGATAGCAAGAAGGGTTAAATGAGCAGCACATCTGATGAAGAAGAATGATAGAAATCCACTGGGCTATAAGCCAGGGAAGCAGTGCTATTTTTATTTTGTGAAAGCTATTAATAGGAGGTATGCACCTTCTTGAGAGCTTGTATTAACCTTTCTTTGAAAAGCAAGTCCATGGAATAACTTCTTACAGTCTGTTTCTCCCATAAGTGATTATCAATACCAATTTAATTATTTTTTTTAAATGGCAAGTGCATTCCTAGAATCCAATGGTATGATTATTCATGTTTTACAGAATGCTAATACTGGAATTCATTTTTCACTTCAGCTTTTATAAAACAAGTTGTAAAAATCTTATTTTTCTCATGAGTAAAGTTTTGTGATTCATGTTGTGTAATGAATAGAGAATTATATTTATAAAAAATAAATAGTTTTTAACAAAAGTGTCTTTTAATTCCTTTCAAAGGTGGTGGTCATTATTTTTTTTTTCCTATCTTCTTGGTGGGTGGAGTTTTAACATTCTAGTTGTACAAAGAGGACAATGTTGAATTTTCTGTAGTGTGAAACCAGTCTTAAATGTTCTCTCTAACTCTCTTTCTGTGTGTGTCATCCAAACAAGGCCAGGACTTTTCAAAACAGAGGAACAGCCAAAGCCCTTTTAAGGTGAGAAGATGGAATCACCCAATACTACGCAGGGTCCTGCAACCGCCAGGCTTTAGGAAAGTCTCCACAGATCCACATTTACTCCCTGAGTTGCATTTCCATAGATACTATCACCATAGTACAGAGTTGCTTAATAACATAGACTTTATAGAGTTGCATTTTTAACTGTAATCTGCTCAAGATCTGCGAGCTGGGATTATGCAGTTGAGCTTCGGGAACGCGCCGTGCTGTGACTCTGGCTAGGAAGGCAGTGTGGAGACCCAGCCTCTGGTTTAGCTGATCCCCAAGTGTTCCTGTCCTGAACCAGCCACCTCCTCCTTGGTGACAGGAAAGTCTCGCCTGGCACCTCCATCACACAGAAAGTAAAGGCGTGGTGTGCCCTGGAAAGGGGAGGAGGAGAAGCACAGCAATTTCATCCCATTGCCCCAGGGTAAGGCTTCATTTTCCTGGCAAGAGGAGGATTCAAGTCAGATGTTTTCTTGCTGCAATCTTGCTGATTCACAAATACTGGTTCCTCTGAAGGCAGTTGAAAGGGCACTATCATTCACAGACTCTGCTGGGTTTTGAGAGGATTCCCTGAGCTGCTAATATAGCAGAGCATTTCTATAGGATCAAGTCCAAATCCCTCTCCAGTGCTCCCTTGGGTGTCCAGGCACGTTGCTGGGGCGTGGGTATGATACTTTCTGATGCTGTTGGTGATGCTGAATTATCTAAGTGACCCATACAGATGGGTGTGCAAGTGAGGAGATTTAACAGCCATGTCACAGTCCTGGGACGGTATTTTCCCATCCAGGTCAGAAGTGTTTTAATTTTAGTTTAGAGAGGGGTTTGTTCTAGTTCAGAGGCCATTGCACATCACTGAAGAGAGATACTCCAAGAAGTTACAGGATTAGGGAATCCTCCCCAAACACGGGCAGCAGAGGTAGTGGTGGTAAAAGCAGCAGAATTTTCAGTGTCTTAAATGATTTTCAAATCAAATTTTTTTTTGATGTTGTGCTCGACTTCTTTGGCTACAGCTGAGAGCAATCCTTAGTAGGATTTGTCCCTCCGGATGCATTGTGTGCCTCAGTAGGGATTTGGTTTATTGCCTTCCTTTCCCCAGACAAACGACTGAAAATGTGGCCATTGCCTAAAAAGGGTCAAAAACAGACATGGAGGGGAGAGAGTGAGAGACAGTGTGTTTTAGGGGCCAGAGCGATGCCGAAACAAGCTGCCTTGTGAGATGTCTGTGGGTAATGTGCATCGATCCAGTTCATCCCAGCTGCTCCCCCTGCAGAGAGCTGGCGTGAGGTCCTGTAGCAATGCAGCACCAGGTTCTCTCCTGCAAGGACCACTGCAGACCCTGCCAGGCCGGTGCCCTCCAGCTGCTCCCTGCGGCGGGACGTGTTGGCTCTCCTTTGATAGATTGCTCTACGGAGAGGAATTTCCCGCAGAAACTATGTCCTGGTGGCGCTCTGACCAGACATCGCCTCATTTTTTCCTTAAACAGGGCTCCCTTTTTGTAGGCATCTCCTTATCCACAAAACAAGTTGGGTCTTGTGTGAATGATGTTTGGCTCTGAGCAGCGTTGCTGTTGCTGAAACGAGACCCACGCACAGACAAAAACTGCTAAGCAGGTTCTTTTCTGTAGATCCCAGCCTATTTTTAACAGGATTCAGGGTTTTGATTCTTTTTTTTTTTCATGCTTTGCTTTTCTTAGGTGGGCATGTTTCATGTGCTGGCACAGTACTGTGTGTCTGAAGATTTGGGGAGGGTCCTCCCTGCATCAGCAGATGAGATGGGGGGGCAGAATGGGAGCAGAATACATGTCTCCGGCTGAGCTGGGGGGGTTGGAGCTGCAGCTGGTACCAAGTTTAGCTTATTTTCCTACATGAAGAAGGGAAATACGGGGTTGGATGCTAGGGAAGAGGGCAGCCTACAATTCAGGGAAAGGGAGGAAACAGGAGGAAGAAAGCGAGTACTCTGTGCCGGTCTGAGGTGCACATATCCCAATCGAGAATGTGCTTGTGGAATAGACCTGATTGAGGTTAAACAGCTTAATTTGGGAAAAGCAAAAAGTCCTCAGCAAAACAGAGGGAAAAAACACGGGTGACTAAGATTCATCTGACTGTGGATCCTGCATCATCCCACAGCTCTCTAGAGAGCCAGTTTGGTAGCGATACAGCATCATGGTAGGATTGCTTTGGGGCAGGAGAAGTCACGGCTCCTTCCTTGTGTTCCCAGCCCCGTGGGAATCGCTGGTCCGTGGTTAGCAGGAGAGAGCTGGAGGGGCAGGACTCTGCCACTGACTCACTGCAGGCAACCCATGTTGCTTGCCTGAGTTCCCCTTTCCCCTTGCTATGCAGCAATAGTAAACCAGCTGCCTCATGGGGATATGAAATGTTTGGAAGAGGCCGGAGGAAGGCTGCTGGTGGAATGGAGAGCTTTATCCTACAGCGTTGTGTGTATCGAGTCATGTTCATCAAACAGGATCAGCCAAAGTACTTACTGCGAAGAGCAGCAGTCAGAATCTTTTCAGCACAAAGCCAGGGCTTGTTCTAATGGCTATTATCTGCTGCAAGCAGATGCTGCCTGGCATCTCCTTTCCCAACACCCATATTCTGACATGACCAAACTGTCAAACAAACCACCCACATGCTGCAGTGCTTTGACTTGCAGAGGGACGTTGCTGCAGATGCTTTTCCTGAGCTTCTCTCTGGAAATACTTAGGTGTCTGTAACTGTAAAGGTGTTTTGAAGACAAGCATGCCAGCAGCAGAGGGTGCTGCTTCCTCATGCTGCAGGACCTGCATCAACCACTTCTCCCAGCCCTGTCCTGCAAAGGGAGCTTTTCTTAGAGGCACAGACCAACACAGCCAGGCCTCTGCCACCAAGGCTTTTGCTGCTGTCCCTTGAGCCACACACAGGGCAGAGATGAGCAAGGACCTCCTGTGGCACAGTGAGCTCTCTGGGCAGCCTGCTCTTCTGGGAGCTATTCCACAGCTGCTGCTCCTGTATTATCCTGGTTGCTACCATTTTCCATTCATGGCCCCCCATTAAAACGGCAAGGAACTAATTTTTCTGCTTCCCCACTCCCAGTGGCTTCTTGTGCACAGACTGCAACCGTGTGCTTAGTCCCCTTCACACAGGCTTGTGACATACAGTGCAATAAGCAAGAGGAGTGTTATAACATGTCCTTTTTTACTGCAGGCATTCGTGTGAGCCAGTAAAGTCACTGTGATTTTAAGGGGGTGCTCCTGGGATGTGCTCTCATTAAGAAGTAGCCATGTCTGTAGTGCATGTACCTCGGAGGTAACTGGGCAACCAGCTGGTAAGGGTTGCTGCAAATAGAATTGGGAGTTTGTAGAGTATCTTCTGCATCCGAGTGCTCGTATATCCCATTCTTTGCTCGTTACGTATATCCCATTCTTTAAGGCAGGCCACTTCACATCCAGTGCCCTGTGCTGAAGTGGAAAGGCAAAGGAGCAGTGACAGCAGACATTGCAGCAAGCACCTGCTTTCCAGCTGAAGGTAAAGCAAAATAACTGGATTCCACTTTGTTTCTGATAAAGAGTTTAATTTCATTCAAAAGCCTCGTTTATTTGTGTTGCATTGCGCAAAGTGTTGTGTTGACTGTGCTGAGATCTGAATTCACAAGAAGAGACTAACTAAAAGGAAGACGGCTAGGTGTTTTTTTCCTGCAAAGGTCCCCTTGGGGATGCCTCTTTTTTTTTTTCCTCCATCCCACTCTCTTTGACTCCCTTTTCCATCACATTGAGCCATCTTCCAGCTGAGGAGGGCTTGTTGATTGTCCTCTAAGCAGGCTTGGCAGGATTTCTACCTCGTGAGGCTGCTGTTTTAACAGTCTCTTTCTCTGTTCTGCAGCTCGCTGGGTTACTCTGGCTTTGTTGCTGTACATTACAGACGCTCATTGTTCACTATCTGTTGCATTGTCTCCCTTAATTCCCACAGGCAGAGCCTGCATGCAGCACGTACATGTTTCCGGGCAGAATGTTTACTCTCTCTCTCTCCCCCCCCTCCCCAGGGCATAGAAAGCTGCATGTTTTCTGCCTGCCTGTCTTTATACACACAGACACCCCCGCTCAAATGCAAAAGGAAAAGGATGCCAGTTTTTGCTACTGCTGCCAGGTTAGTATCAGTCAGGCATAAAGCACATCCACAAAGTCTGTACCAGCCTGAGAGTCCGTGCTCTTAAGAAGGATTTAGATGCTTAATTCAAAAGGGACCCATTTTTCAGAAGGTGGGCGCTCATCCACTTCCAGACTCCATATAATCTACAATACTGAACGCTGAACACAAAAAGGAGGCGTGCCAAGTCATCTCCCCTCCCACCTCCCTTTTAATAATCTTAGCATAAATTCACAAGGATGAGAGCTGGAAAAGTCTCTCTTCTAATCCAGGCTCCATCCCCAGTTAATTTTCCAAACAGGCTTAGAGGGATTCCGCTGCAGGCCATAAACACTGGCGTATGTCAGCCACCCCCTCCACCACTGCTTGCACTGTTGTTTGAGATGTAGACAGTATTCAAAGCAAGTGATTGAAGATCAGCAATTCCTGCTTCTTAAGGAAGCAAGAAAGTCAAATATTAAGGAAATAAAAGGAGACAAGATTCCATAGGAGCTGTGATCTCATCTGGCGAGAAGCCACCACAAAGCTGAAAAGTTCTGCTTCAGCACTTGTCACGTCTGGTTTCCTCCAACTTCCCTGCTGCTCTTCTACCTCCTCCACCCCATCTCTCTCTCTCACTGAAGAACAGGGATGTCTGTTAGGGCAGGAAACCCTTGCACACCTGGAACTAGCGCACAGGAAAGTGCAAGCCTGAGAGTAGCCCTCAGACAGAGCAGCTCATATTTGGCAATGGGAATGTGCTGCAAGGTGCTCGGGAGAGATAACGGGTCCCAGTGCTGACCAGTGCTGGGAGGCAGGTAACAGGCTGTGGTGGAGTTAGCAGAGCGCCTGAATTCACAGGCAGACTGAAGCCTGCTGAGTTTCCTGTACAGTTCTCAGACATCATTCACAGCTTTCTTGGACTCAGCGATGACATGTCTCTGCTGCTGCAGAAGGTGCTCATGCTGTGCTGGCCATTTAATAGACCCTGGGCAGTTATGGCTAGGCAGGCCAAGGAGAACCTGCTTTTGAGTCTTTTGAGGGGAAAATAGACTTAAACAGGAGCAGGAGCAGGTTGGAGCAGGAGTAGGTCAAAGCAAAGTCACTTTGAAAAAGCTACCCAAATACGTATCTATTTAACATAAGACTTCTCCTATTTCTATCTTTCAGGGTGTGAAAGAACATATTTGTGCTGTATCCCTAGTGTCTCTGGTCATGTAGAGTAATAAATTTCATCTAATGTGAACGTATTTTTTAATGAACCACAATGGCTGGCGTAGAGCAACACTTCCCCGAGGACTTCAAAATATGCTTAACAAATTAGTGCCTCGGTCCTGCAAAGATATGAATGCACATCTGAACAACTTCACACGCGTGCCCTGTCCCATGCAGTTCAACAGAATTTCCTTCCCTGCACTGGCTGAAGTCCTCTTTCAGGATTTCTTTGACTGCATGACCTGAAAGGGATAAGGAGAAGGGGAGCATTCAGCAGGTCGGCTACTCCACCGTGGTCTTCCCCTTATACTCATTTTTTCTGACTTCTTCTGACAGTTCACCGGGTCCAGCACTGGCCCCTGCCCATTATAAGCCACTGAATGTCCTGCTGTGACCACCCCATGGAAGGAATAACCCTGCAGTGGGGAGCTTACGGCCCCTGGGGACCAGGCAATTTCCTTTCAGCCCTTCCTCAGCTGCAGGATTTTTTTCCTTGTCAGCGCTGGTATAACTACATTGTACATGAATGCGTGGCCCATGAAACGTGACAAAAAGCCTGTTTGGCTCTCAGCAGAGTATACCTCCTTCCGCCAGCCTCCCCGGAGATCCAGCACACGTATACACCCAGGAATCGCCTTCCTCACCACTCACCTCCCCACTCCCTAAGAGAACCACAGCCAGGAGAAAAATGGCTGAGTATCCCGCCTAATTAAAAGGTAAGGAAAATGCACTTGCACATTTACAGTTGAACCTAGTTTGAATTAAGGCCCTGTGCTGGAAATGAAGTTCAGCCAAGATGAAAGCAAAGTCCTCTGGAATTAGGGACGTAAAAATGAGGACACACAAATTAACCCTCCTCTTTTTTTCACGTGTGCCCCGAGACCATTAGTGATGGGAACTGGTCAAGGCCCGGTGTTAACGTCCAGCCCCACAGAACAATAACTGCGGCAGCACGCAGGGGCATTCGTTCCGTACTGACTCAGATGGCAGCCTGCCACCTCCTGAATCACTCCTACCGCTTCCTGCAGCTCTTAGGTGGTCCTTGGAGGTATCCCATGCAATATGGCTTGCCTAATTTATGACAATCCACTGGCTTAATAGCTCCGAGCAGTATTGCTACAAACAGACTCTTTTTGTCTGGGAATACTGAAAAATGAATCATCTCAATGAGACAGTACTGGGTCAAATTTGTCCAGAAAGTTGTTATTTGGGAAAAAAATAAAAAAGGCTGAAATGAACAGAATTGTATTTCCCTGGTTTATTTCAGTAAACAAGTTTTTAAAAAGCAAACACATGTTCCCTGGAGTGCTCGCAATGCAAATATTGCACCACCCTGCCAACGCACAAGGACCCCGAGGATGCAGTTCATTAAAAAGATGGTCCACAAAGACATAAACGGCGCGACGCCTGGAACTCGCTGCTATTTCCAGCCATCCTTAGAACCAGCAGGGCAGCCAGGACTTAAAACAAGCCCGATTCCACCCAGAAACACCGCCTTGGGGGGCTGCTCTCCGGCCGGGGGCGGGAGGCGGCTCTGCCCGGGACGGGGAC
>JAHREE010000205.1:808807-893545 GCA_033628505.1 Tringa tobata
TTGGAAGGCTCCGAGGGATGCCGTGAGACGGGCGGGTGCCAGGGGCCAGCTGGCGCGGCTGCCTGGGGATTTGAAAAGCAAACACCGATAATGTCAGTTCGGAGATCTCCAGCTCATGAAGGAAGCCGGGTTGTTTGTTCAGTGTCTGTGGTTACGGTGGTGGTCTCTGGGGTGCACCTCACAAGGTCTAATTAATATGTCTTGGTTTTTGTGACATAAACTTATGCTATGACAAAGGGAACTTGTATAATCCTCTATCTGAAGTACCCAGGCTGTTGTCATGAGAAGAGATGAATCTCGCTGTAGCCTTGTGCTGAAATACACCAGTTGTTCTCATTATTACCTGACTGAGAAGTGGGTGGTCAGTGCAGCTGATGGCTGGTGGTGGCCATGCCTGGTTAGAAAGCTGTGAATTGTCTGAGCTGTTGCTTAAGATAAGGAAGTTTACAAAACGATTGTAAAAATGGGAGTTGCTACCTTGGAGAAAGATCAACTCTCTTTTTTTTTCCTTTTTTTCTTTCTGATAGTGATGTAGGATGAATTTATGAACCTTTTGTTCTGGAAGCAATCTTTGCTTTTCCCACCTCCCTAATGTCTGATTTCTACACCAGACCCTGCATTGCAAAGCACAATTGGGTAATAGAGTTCCTGGGTTGACTGCTCAATTACTGGGACCAAACTATGTGGAGCTTCCAGTGGCTTGTAGTGAAAGAGATCTGGCTATAGGATGGAGGGGGTCAAAGTGGCTACCCTGGCCTATGAGGAATGATGTTTTTGTGAGGAGTTGATGAGGGACCTACTGGGATTGTGATGGAGCCCTACTACTGTTTATAATGTGAACAGCGATGCTGAGAAGCACTTAAAGGGCTTGTGGAGGAGCATCCTTCCTGACCAACCAGTGGCTACTGCTCCTGCCTCCTCCCTGCTCTGTCAGTGTCCCTGGCCACTGGCCCTGGCAGCGTGCTCAGTAGTTGTGATGATGGATGTGTAATGAGCAATTTATTCTTCTCCCCCCATTGAAGACAAGGGGTGGACCTCAGCAGTGTATTCCTCTGGGGGGCATGGTACATCAGCAGCAGGCTTCTGCAGCCTCCTCCTCTGCTTTGGAGGTTACTGAAGTGCATTATAATGTGGCTGGAGTTTGTAAACTTACGTTAGATACTTCTGAAATGTGGGTTTGTGTTCCAGGAACTGGCTGGCTGAAATGTGCTGCATTTGTGTGGAGTCACTTCACTGCTGCTTGATACTTGATGTGGAAAAAGTCCTTCTGCTTGTTGCTCTCCTCTGTCCTTTTCGTCTGTCCTCCTGTGACAGCAGTCTGCAAGGGAGGCTTGTCTTGTCAAGTCTGTCTTGCAAGGGCTAATTAAGAATTCATGAAGTTACCAGAATTAAAAATCCATAGCTAGTGAGCCAGTCGGGACACGGTGTGTGCCAGGCTTTGTGAACGAGTGCAGCCCGTGCTGACAGTTTATCTTCCAAGTCACAATGTAGTTTTTGCATCTCAGTCAGATTTTGTGTCTTGTGCCACTGAATACACTGGAATTGTCAGCTGGTAGGCTGGCTGATAGGGCAGTACAAGCTGTGGTTGTAGTTTTGGGCTGTAGTACACATGTACTGACTGAGTCTGGAGTCACAGAGGACTTGTGTTGGCAAGGGGAGTGAGGGTTAACTGGTGTTGGCAGGGGGTATCAATGAGATGACCTCAGCTGGGATGTGCTTATCCTTATGCCTTGTGGAAGGAGGCTTGTACATGTATTAATTAGTGGGGTGATGTAGCATTATAACAGTGGAGAAACAGCTTACCAGACCTGCATGACCATACTCTCGAGCTCTGTTTTGGTATGAATTTCCTGAACTTTGACTCTACCGAAGGCTGGTGTATGTGGCTGGCTGTGGAACTGCTGCCCTGCTCCTTTATGCCTGCAGGAGTGTGATGTGACGGAGCAAGTGAAGTTGCTGGTACAAGATGGAAGTTAGACAGTAGTTGCTTCCAGACAAAGCTGTGTAATGCCTGCAGGATAAAAGTGAGTAAATGTCTGAGAACCACGGTTACCAAACTGCAGGCACCGGACTCTTTTGCTGGTGGTCATTGCAGAGTGGGTTGATGTCAAGGTGTTGACTCACTTCCAGTTAATACACTGCTCTGAGCAACAAAAAAATCTTCCATGTGAGTAACTGCTACAGCTGCCACTGCTTCAATAAATAACTTCTGGAGAAGTGGGGTGAGATGAGTGCAGTTGTCTTTAGCAAAGATGGGATACATGCTAGAGGAGATGGCTGAACACAGTGTACTGAGTGCGAGAACATAGCTTAAAAGTACCAGTTTCCAAGCATATGGTGGGGAAAAAGTGCCAGTGTTAACTGTCCTTCCTCAGGGACTACTAAAGCAATGTCACCTCTTTAAAAGAAGCAGGTAAGGGATTGTTCATAGATTTCCTTTTAACTCTGTACATCTCTGCCCTCATAGGTAATGCTCTGGAAGATCCTGGGCTAAAGCAAACTGGTGTGTTGTGCTGATCAGGAAATGCTCTTCCAGGTGATAATACTTTGGGTGAAGTAGTATCAAGCCTAAAAAGAAGATACTATGGATCTGTCTTAGAAAAGTCCAGCAGTCTTATTGGGCAACTGAGTATGACAGGAGACTGAAGGAAGCTCACTCTTGTACCTGGCAGGATGCTTTCCTGGAGGAATTACAGTGAGTTGTAGAAATTAAATATAATGTGTAAATGTAGTGCTGAGTGTGACTGAGATGCAGCCTTGTCTTACACATGGGAGTAGAGAAGGGCAAACCAAGTTGTCTGAAGGATATGAGTGTGCTACTGGAAACCGGGATGCCTGGTTTGGTGTGTATCACTGGGAGATGGTGTTCTTGTACTTCTGCTTGTCTCACAGCTGAGAGGTCAAGAACAATGTTATCTACCCTGTTACTTCCACCAAAGGACGGACTGGAACGCTTAGCTTCTGCTGTGCCTCTGCACAAACAACTTTACATAAATGTCACACGGAAGAAGTTTGAGAGCAAGAGAATGGCCATCTGTCTGTCTAGCTCTTTCACTGACTTACTTCTGTCCTAGTTATTTTCCCTGATAAACTTGTGACTCTGTAGTAAACACTCAAACACATGTCTTGACAGTGTTGTTAAGTATCTCTTTGTTTGGCAATTCTTCACTGACTTAGTTGCAGGAATTGACATTCTTGGTGGCAGTGAAATCCTCCTCCTGTTCAGTGATTGGAATAACTGACCAAGCACCAAAGTGCTAACAAATCCTTGTGTCTTCCCTCCCTTGCATTCAGTCCAGTTGGATGCTTCTCCGTGAAATATGAAGGTTTCTTCATGTCAACCAAAATGTCCGTTGCAAATGCATCCTATTATGGGGGATTTAAAAGCCAGCAACTTTCTAGTAGTGACTTCTTAGCTAGTCACTGGAGACCATGTCTCCATCTGCCTGAAACAGGGGTACAGTATGCTCTTGAAACAAACCTGTCTGAGCTCTGGAATCAGGCTGTCCTAGTGCAGGTTTGATCCTGAGGAGGCTCAGGAGTTGGTGATGCTCCAGAGGTGCCCATCTGCAAACACTGCGTAATGAAGGAGTGTTTTTTATACAGCAAATGTGATTTAGTGTTCATTCTGGCAGCTAATTGGGTACAGGAGCTTTCTTCTGTTGCTGTGGGGTGGCACGAGTTGCCTTGACTCTGTGTAGCATTTAAGGGAAGGAAATACAGGAGACTTTACCTAGTAAAATAGATTTAGTGTGAGCTGGATGCTATATTGAGGTCCACTCCCAGCATGTGAAGGCAGTGAGTAAGGTACTGACAGAACAGTCAGCTGAAGCATGAATAATGTCCTGGTGTTGAGCTGAAATGGAGTAAAATTTAAGCTGTCCCAGCCCAATGGACTGCCTGGGTGCTGTACCTGTGCCTCTGTGGAGAGTACAGAGGGAAGAAGTATTTCTCAGCATGTTAACTATACATTTGAGCTCTGGACCTTGACCGCTGGGGTGAGCAGATGCAAGTGCCCATTAGTAAGATGGGCGCTTGGTGCTGGCTCGTGACTCCTGGGAACAGTTCTTTGTCACATGTTGTCAGGCTTGTGGTTGGGCTTATGGTCCAGAGTTTTCCAGGCCAGCTGGTGCTTGTGGTGATGTGACAGTATTCTCTGTGCCCCAGGGACTGTGGCTTAGAGGGATGAGTGTAGGGCTGCAAGCCAGGGACAGCTGTGGGCTAATCCTTTCTATACATCTGACTCAATGTGTGGCCTTGCTTCAGTCACTCAATGTTTTGCTTTAGGGTTTTTAAAAAGGGAGAAAATAAAGCTAATGCTTTTCTTGTCTGATCACCTTTGGCAGGGATGGATAGTAATATCAGGTTTTATGTAATGGGCTTTACCCTGTAGCTCATCAAAGCAGTTGGACTAGAAAGGACTTATGATGCAGGGGTTTCTTTCTGGAAGAGGTGGGAAATGGCTCTTCTATCCATGTTGTGGAGGTGTCACAGCCAGGACTGGGGGACTTAGCATGCCATCGACTTCCTAGTGTTTCTCGTTGATGTCTTGCCATCTTCCCTTCTGGTTTGTTTTTTTTGTGTGTTGTGCTTAAGCAGCATTGAACTTCAAGGATTTCTGGATTAACATCTTCTCATCTTAATAGAGAAACAGCCACCTGCCCTTGCCTTATCTTTTTTCTTTAACCCTGGAGAGTCTTCTCCACTAATATTTTCTTGTCTTAACAGCTCTGCTAGTTCTAGAACATGAGAAGACAGACTTCAAACTGGAGCAGCACTGCAACTGTATAACATTAAGGCTTTTAACCTGCAAAACTTTCCCTGGGAGGAGAAAGCTTTTTACTTTTTTTTTTTTAAAATTAAACCAAAAAAACATCTGCCTGATTTCAAAGTGAGAGCAACAACTTCTGACTTGAGAGCTTTGGGGCAGAAGGTGGTAATGTCTAAATGGAGTTACCAAACATGGGATTTTTCTTTGAGCCTGGGAGGGGAATTTGATGAAGCCTGTAAGTCGGAGCAGCTGTGTAGATGTTAGTTTCAAACTGCTTTCTTTGGATAGCTGGTATGTTATCAAGTCAGGAATCTGTCCTGAGGAGATCCCAGATGGGGCCTTGACACCATAAATGTACAAAGGCACTCGGTTGCACAAAAATTGCAGAAACAACTTAGTTCTAAAGAACGTGAGCCACAGATGGTAAACAGCCAAGAAAAGCAAGCAAGGGGTAAGGCCAAGCTGTTCTCTACATGAGAAGGCTACATTGGTCTCAGATGTTTAGAAAAATCTTAGTTTAAACTTTTAAGAACTTCACTGTGGATAACTTCTGGTTCGAATGGCCTTTTGGAAGTGAAACTCTACATTAAGTAGAGACATGAAAACTGCCTGGATTCCAGCTACAGCGTTTGGAGGCTTGAAAGCAGTCCCAGAGTTTGCTGAAGTGTAGTTCTCACTTAGATACCCTAACCCCTTGTCATTCAGTGATTCAGGATCCCAGGCCTGTAGCAAAGTAGTCTAATGAGTTGTGCTGCAGGGAGAGAAGCATTTTTTTCTCAGTGAGAAGAGAATAATGGCCCTTGAAATGCTTTCAAACAGTCATCTTTGGTCTATACTATGGAGGAACTGGGACACTGGGTGGGTGGAATGGATGGGGTTGGTTCTGTGTTGTCAGCAATTCTACATGTGGCCTATCTCTTTGATAGACAGTCTTTCCATGCTATTTAAAGGCTAAACTGGTCATGGTCTTGAACTTGGACAATGAGGGAGGGATTGCTTTGTTCCATACTAATCCCACAGAACTAGTCCACCTGGGACTTTGTTTCAAGTGGTGCCCATGTAAAGAAATATCTGAACCTTTGCGGACCAGCTGGTAAGGGGTAAGCTGAACTGGGAGAATTAGTGTTTATGCCCTAGTTCCTATGAACTCTTGAACAGCTGCAGAAGAAACCTGTTGATGCTTCTGCTGAAAGGAGGTTTGGGGCCTGTGTGAATCCAGAAAGTACCTGGCTTGACTCCTGTGGGCAGGAAATGCAGCTGCTTGGACTTTCCATTCTGGGGTTATATGATAGGCCTGAGCTGCTGCAGACTGGGCGGTGGTGTTACCCTGCAGGTTGCGGTCAAGGTTCTGCACTACTGGCTTGAATGCTTGACTTGCATGCCTGATGTCCCACACAGTTTCACTACTAATGTTCTGGGGTTTTCCATGTGGCATGTTGTGTGCTTCCAGCTGGAACTGGAGCTGGGGGTGGGAGTGAATCAACCTAATGAACATGTTTCTTTTTTTTTTTTGTGAGCCAGGGCAGTGCTTTCCTGGAGTTTTTTTGGAGTGCTGTGTGTCCCTCTTCCAACAAGGATCAGAGAGGCAGTTATAAGTGGTTTCAGCCTCAAACTTGACTCTGGTATTGATTCAGGCTCATGCATCTCTTAGATCTTGCTAGCAAAGCCTAGTCTGCAGCCCAAGATGAAAAGGGCAGAAGGGCTGCACACATGGCACTGTTTCCAGCAGGATATTGCTGTAAGGTTAGGTATGTGGCACAGTGTCTTGCCAACGTACAGCTGCTGTGTTGAAGTTAAAAAGGGGCAGCTAATCTGCTGTCAAGTAGCTGTGAGCTTGGGTAATGGTAAAAATCCAGGGAGTGAAGGCAGACCAGCATGGAAGCGTGCTACTGGTTTTCCAAGTTGTGGATTTGACTTGCTGTATGTTGGGATGGGGAGAAGCAGAAAGGGCAAAGTGTGCATCTTATGTTTATCAATATCGGTCCATTTCAGTGGCTGAGGTTTGTCCTGGAACTTTCTGAACTTGGTGTTTGCAAGAAGCAGCTTTTGAAGGAACCAAAAGCTTTCTTGGAACATTCCTTCTACATGTTTCCCAGCTGAATCTTTCCTGTTTTATCGAGGTACTGGTGTTCCTCATGTACTTCTGATCCTCTGGGTTTGAGGCATGCCCAGTGGCTGTAAGATGTTGCCTTCCAGTGATTGCCTTCCAGTGTTGAAGGGGTAGGTCATATGTGCCCACACAGGCCCAAATCTGCACTTTTGGCATGAATAACATTAAATCCCGAGGCTTTATCTGAGTAATCAGATAAAGCCCAGTGTGTGGACACTGAACTGGATTTGCAAGAGGCACAGCTTTGTGTGTCAACACTTCAAGTGGGAGGGGACACCTGAGTAGAGAGCCTGGAAGGAGCGATAACCCACATATGAAGGGAGGCTGTGATTGTGCAATGACACCCCCCCTGCTTGCTCCATAGCCAGAGCACCATTCTTTGAGACAAAGCTTGCTCCAGGATGGCAGATATGTCCAGATGTTTGCCTACAAGGAATTCCAATGAATCTGCTGCTTTACAGAGCTTATTAGTTTCAGATGAGGAGGATCTTTGCTGCTAGGTATACTTGCAGACATACTTGTTGGTATTTTTTTTATAAAGACTTTCTGCTGTACGTGTTTTCTCCAAAAAGTAATTTGGCTGTGACTTGTGAGGTGCCTTCAGTCTTTGCCCTTTGGAGGGTGTTATGGTATGAAGAACCCACAACAATTTATTGTCATTTAGATGATTATTCTATCACCCGATGACCCCTCCCTACACAGGAAGGGGAATCAGGGAAAACCAAGGAAATCTGAGGGTTGAAATATAAACAGATTTAATAGAATAAGCCTAAATAATTAACATTAATACCAGAGAACCAATGTAAAATATGCAAGGATTACACTCCCAATTCTATCAGTAGGAAGCTGCGTCCCCGCACCTGGCGAGCTTGAAAACACCGAGACCTTGAAACCCGCATACCATAGCTGGTTGCAAAGTAAATATTTTCAGAAATTCAGACACTGGAGTCTTCTAAAAATGCAGTTTTCCCAAGGATTAGAAGAGGCCTTACTGGAAAGTGAAATTACTGAAAGAGAAATCAACCCTTGTTGCTCAAACCAGGACAAGGGATATGGCTGTAAGTGCTGGTGTTCCCTGCCTGGCCAGACCCCTCCAGGTAGAAGAGCTCTGCTTGGTGCTGTGGGCACAGCCATGTGCCCACATTAACAGTGGGGGAAATCAGGATTTCCATCGACTGCAGGTTGCTGATGGGACACGAGCAGTGTCCCCTGACTAAGCTTAGTAGGCAGAAGCAGGTTTGGGCTTTAGGCTGGAAGGATGGCATGGCTTTTGATAAGCATCTAGGAACATACAAGAGCAAGGTAAGATATATAGCATAATCCTCAGCTGGACTGTGTGAAAATGGAGAAGGATGGCTGTTACTGGTTTGGCTCTTCCTGGTATGAAACAAGAATTGTATGGTTCTAGAGCTTTAAGCAGGAAGAAATGTCTTCATGCAGCTAAGACCGTAGTGGGCACTGGGAAGCAGTGTCCTGTAGACACTATTAAGACTGACAAATCACCCTGTGTATTTGAAATAGGAGAATGATTTTTCAAGCTCATGGTAACTAAGGTGAAAAGGAAGGATGGGGTATTATAGCCAGTACTTTTTTGGAGGCATGTGCTGTTACGTTATTTGAATTAGGCTGTCTTCAAACCTTCCAAAACAAAATGCCAGCCAGTCCTCACTCTGGACTGTTCTTCAGAAACATTTGATGTCATTGGTTTCTCCATTTCAAGGTGCAAAACAGTACAGCAGAAGGCTCATCAGTAATTTTACTGGTGAGATGTTTTTTGTGCTAATGCAGTGTTCAGTAATACTCTTCAATCTAATTTTGGCATATCCAAGGCACCCACAAAACAAGCTTGTCATGGAAACTGTATCTGACCCAGGGTTGTGGTGATGAATAGGTATCAAATGGAAGTCATGTCCTTAGGCCTGAGGGGACAAAGCAGATGGCCCAGCAGGTGGCAGGCTGGCAGCAGTGAAAGAGATGGCTTTGCAGGTTGGTGAATGCGACCCATTTTTGCTTGCAATTCTGATAGAAAAACTGGGCAGTCCAATTAATACATGCCTAGATGCATTTATCCAAAGTTAATATCTCTAGCCAGATTATTCAAGTCCTAGTAAGGTATCACCAAAGCATTGGGATTATCTGTAGGGGATGGGTGTGTAGGGTGACTTCAGCTAATATTTTCATTGAGTATTAAAAGTAGTAGTGTAGCAAATTGACTGTAGAAATAAAACTGCAAGGTAAGTTGGCTTTTTTCTGGTGTGAGGTTTTTAAGGAAAGAAAATACTGTTGGATGTGGTGGCTTTGTTTGATATTCCAGACATTAGATATTCCAGACAGTTTACATCTATTCCACATTTGGGAGGTTGTGGTGCATTGAATGGTGGGTGGCAGTGGCCTACTTGCTTTCAAACTGGTGCTTGTACACAGCAAATCTTGGCAAAGCCTCCTCAAAAGGAGGAGTAAGGAGTCAGTAGCAGCCAAAAAACAGTTGAACATACTTTGGCTGAGACTGACCGGCCTTAGAAAAGACAGAAGCTTAGATAGTGAAGGTAGCAGCTAACCATAACTGTGCTTATCTCTACAATTATTACTCACTAAACTCTGAAAAAGCAAGGCAGCTTATCTTTTCTGCTTGTTTCTAAGTATATTGAGTGCATCTTTCTTAAGAGCAGACCTTTTGACTGTTTCGACAAGGTTTCTTCCTCTCTATTTAAGTTCTATTAATGTGCTTCAAAGTTGGTTTCCTAATTGGAAACTTTCCATTGATGTCATGGGAGCTTTCTGTGGCCCACATCAAATAGCTTGGTTCACCAGGAATTAAGTGACTGTACAAATGTTTATATTAAACACTTATTTAGAAGGCATGTTGACTTATGAGGACCTGTGATGACTGTGGTATGTTGGGAGGGTAGGTTGACTGTACAGCTTTTGTCTTGCCTTTGAACTGTGAAAGTACTGGCAGCGGTTTAATGCCTAGATAAGACATCTCAGGTTTGCTTACATCTAATCAACTTGTCCCATCACTGACTATTGTGCTGTTTCTTGTCTCTGACATAGGAGAGGTTTTTGAATGGGTAACCTCAATGGAAAGGACTCAGATGGCAATGTCTGGAATAGTCATAGCAGAAAGCTGTTGGCTTAGTTACAGGTATTGGAATTCTGCTGTTTTGAAGAGGAAACCCACAGTTTAGTCTGCTGAGAAGCCCCAGGGAGGGAAGGAAGAGATGGTGAATGTGCATGTTCTTCAAACTCTGCTTACTCAGGCTTCTGTGGTGGTGTCAGGGCATTTGGAAGGTGGAAACAGAAGGGATAAAAAAACCCAAGCATCTTAGCGTCCCCCTCGCCCCCAAATAAGCCTCAGACATTGAGCAGTGACCATCTTTTGCTTTCCTTGCAGATATTGTGCTTCTTTCTAATTTAAAGGAGGGATCATTTCAATGCTGCTTGGGGAGTTATGGAACCTTCCTTATGAACCTCATGTGCTAGTAGCTGCTGTCTTTGCAGCAGACTGTCCTAGCCAGTAGCTAATGAAAACTTTTGCATCAGTCAGCTTTGCAAGTTTACTGGACCTCTGCACTACATTTCATTATCAGCTGTGGCTGTGTACTCTCTGTGTGCAAGACCAATCTGTTTCATAGTTATGGGGAGCAGAGGAAAGTCTTGTGTAGAGCTGCAAACTGTTCAGTTACTGCACTTTTGAGAGGGCAAAATACCTTTGAAAATGTATTGTTTGAACCCAAATTACAAGAAGAGCAAGGCTTTAGGTATTACTTTGATATCTGAAATTAAGCTTATTGGTGGGCAGAATCTTTTCGGGCACAGACTGTTTAAATTCTTTTCTCACTGCTCTTTCCCAAAGTTACAGTATTGGACTGCTGTCAGACTGCCTGGAAAGCCAGAAGTGTCCCTACACAAACTCTCTGGTATGGTGCTCTGCCTTGAAAGCGGGGTAGATGCCTGGTACCTAAAGGAGGAGATTCCATTTCCTTTACACAAACTTTCTTTCCAGTATCCTTCCTCAATCTGATGTTGAAGTTGTCATGGGTACTTCTACTTGCAGTCTTTTCACAGTCCAGCATCATGCCATTTGATGCTGAGCTGGGGCGCTTTTTGGAAGTGAATGATTTGGGAGAAATGTTCTTGTGGCTGGATGTAAAAATGGACTGCTCCACACAAGACTTAATCTTGTGAATCTGGATGATTATGTTGAAGTGACCCAGAGTAAAAAATCTTTATGCTTTCAGATGTTAGCTGAAAAGGTGACACTTAAAGCCATTTACCATCAAAAAGCCTGTACAAATCTGTCTCTTCAGCTGATACATCCTGTCTCTTGAGCAGTATATCCCCTCTGCATGGCTCAGAGCATGACTATCTCCTGACCAGTTCTGTTACTTCACACTCACTTTTTTCCAATGGAGAGGTACTATCACTATGTAAATTAGCAATGTTGGACCTAATTGTACAGATTTGCTTTGTTGCTCAAACTAAATGATTATGGTGCAGCTTCGTGTTGGCACACAGAAGGTGATGAGGAAGCCACTTTACCACTTTATTTACAGAGCTTTTGCTAGTGAAACTGTTGCTTAGGAATGAATATCTGAGTGTGTCCCAGTAGGACTAAGGGACAAATTCCCCTACTTGCCACTTGAACCAGCCACTCCGGACACTTGCCAGTAGTGAAGCAACAGCGAACACAGCTGTAGGTGCCTGTCCTGGTTGTGCTGTTTGGCAAAAACATTTGTTCCGTATTACCAAAACTGTTATTTTCAGGAAAAAGTTGCTCTTGGAGATCTGGCCACCTTGCAGTGCAGATATCCTCTGAAGGCAGTATTCCTGCAATCACAGTTTGTATAATGTGCTTTAATCCATTTCATTTTGGCGCGCTCTGCACTTTCAAATCTGATTTGTCTAGTTGCAGTCAGGCTAGAAAGGTTTTCTAAAATTGTGCTGTGTTATGTGAAGCCTTTCGCTGAATGATGTAAGAACCCAGCTGAAGGTTTTGGTCACCCTGCCTATCTCCAACAACTATAGCAATTTCCAAGGACCCTTTCAGGTAATGGTGAAAGCACAACATTGCGTCATGCTGAGACTGCCCAGCTGTAGGCTTCATTGAGATGTACAGTGTCTCTCTTCCTAATTATGGTATGTCCCAGGTCAATTATAGTTAAACACAGAGTCCAACCATGTCATTAAACTTTTTTGGCTAATGACAAGTCAGAATTCTAGTGAGGCATCATCCCAGAATGCTCTGCTTTGGGGAGTTGCTGTGTGTGTTCCAGTAAAGCTGGCAGCGTGAGTTGTCTCTTGTGTAATCTGTCTGCCAGGAATATCCTCCTAGTTCAGCACTTTATTGAGAGCTGCTGTGAGATGGTTTGTTGCTTGTGTGTATTCCTGGATGTGGAGGCATTACCTTACCGAGTGTACTGATGGAGTGGTTTGCTGAATGTTGACCAATGTCTCGGCAGTAGTCTGCTGCCTGTTTGTCTGGTGCTTTCTTTGGGTTTTTGCTGATATAACCAATGTTTGAATTGCGTAGCTTCTGGCAGCTGCCTCAGAAATTAGGTGAGCCCATCTTTCTAGAGACTGGCAATGGGTTAGGTCAGGCAGAGTGCACTCTGTTGGCTTCTCTTTGCTTGTTTCAAACAGTTTAAAAGGTTAGAAGCAGTTTTCCGTATTAACTGCTAATCTGTGGAAGGATGGGATCCATGCCTCCTCTGCAGAAATCCCAGGCTGAAGTAAAATAATAAATGTGTGTATGGTAATCAACATAGCATTTAGATTCTGCAAGCCTTGTGTTGGTTCCATGTTTCATAGCTAGTTTTCACGTGAGCTGCTTGTACCTTGTAATTTTGTGCTAGCTATCTGGTCCTCTCTGGATGCTCGCCCCAAGCTCTAGCAGGTGAAGCTTGATGCTACTAAAAAGCATGGGGAAAGGGCAGAAGACAGTCCTTCCCAACCCAAAACCTCAGGATGGCAGATCAAGGTGACCCTAAGTAAAGCTAATGAGTCTATATAGTAAAGATATTTACTGGGTCTTTTCTCAGAGGTACTGGGGTGGACAAAAGCAAGGTCCTTATATATTCTTCTCCCTGGTTGGATGGTGAGAGTGGCATTGCAGAACGTTTGTGTGTTTCTAGCAGAAGCCAATCACAGCATGGCTGCTCTTCCTAACGTTTTCAGTGCTGTAAAAGCTGCCATCTCTGGCCCTAATGTGTGAAGTGCTAGTAAATCCACATGAAACAGAGCACAAGTGACCAACCCTTGATACACTTTTGTGACAAACTTCAGTGCCTCTGTTGTTGTTACACAACTGGACTTAAGCATGTCTAAAAATCTGTGTTATAACAAACTCATGATGATCCTGACTTGTTTCTCTGCAAAGAACAGACCGTACTAGGCAGACAAGAAATGCCAATGCTTTTTTTCCTTTCTCTGCTGGCTGGATTGCAAGCCATTTATGCCCAAACATTCTGGAATTGTTCTGTCATGGTGTGACATGCTGTGTCACATGGTGTGACTCTGCTTCCTTTTTGCTAAGGGAGATCCCTGGGAAACTGCTTTCCCTCTGGAGACTTAGAGGGGAAGAGGGAATTGGAAGCTGAAGGGGGGATATCATGGACTTGAGCAAGCCAAGGTGCTTGATTACACTGGGATAGCAAGTTTGGATTTGTCTGGACTCTTCACCTCAACTGCCTGTTGCAGCAATTGGAGAAGAGAAATTGCATCTTCCGGCTATGTTGTTGGATTTGGAAAGGGTTTTTCCACAGCTTTTGTTATGTTTTAAGGGCTGTTGTTGTTCCCAGATCAAACTTGAATAGAAAACATAAGGCTGCTGCCAGCTTTCTGTCACAGACACCTTTTATCTTGCATTCATTTCTTCCAAGCAGATGCTGCTTTCATTTCTTCTATTTTTTTTTTTTTGCTACAAGACTAAAATTAACAGCCCTTTGATGCTGGGGAAGAAATTGTATTTCAAAGCAAAGTACCTAGTTAACTTCGATAATAAAACTGTTGTTTTTATCTTGAAGGTAATTCTGTGTTCCTTTGAAACAAATCTGCAGGTTGGAAGCTCCTGAAACCTTGCTGGCTCTAAGTCAACATCCAGATCCCTCTTTGCCTGGGAACATCAGTGACTGTTCTTTTGGGTGGGAGGTATAGATGGAGCTGAGCTTCTCAAGGTGAAGCTGTATGTGGGGAAGAGTGTGGCAGGCATTGATGTCGATGCACAGTGTTCTTCCTGCAGATTGTTTTCCTTCCAGCTGATTATAAGCTGCAGTGAGTGGCTAATGCTATCACAAGAGTGCCAACCACGTCGCTCGAGGTGGAGCACAGCAGGGGGAAGGGGCCGAGGAGAACACAAGTCTTCAGACACTCCATTGTGGTAGTCAAGCAGTCTGTATCCTCCAGCCAGACAGTGTTTTTTTTTCCCAGTCCACCCTGCCCTCCCCAGCCTTCCTGCCTTCAAAGGCTTGTGCTGAGCATGAGATCTGTGTGAACATCCAACTTCTGGCTTTCATCCTTTCCACTTAAAAAAGATGAGCCCTGTTCCTGTAATGTGCAATACTTCATGAAGAGTGATATGGCTAAGCTGCGTGCATTGGGAGGGTTGTTTCCAAGGGGGATGCTGAAGCACAATTCCCTCACAGGGAGGGCAGGTAGTGGTTAAGGATGAGCATTGCTCATGCAGCAGGTGATTTTGGGGAATGAAGAATTCCTAAACTTAGGCCACAGCTGGCTTAGCTGGTGGTCAGGTCATGGAAGAAAAGATGTTGCTGTCATAATCTCACATGTTACAAGAGCTATCTGATGCAGCAGAGGCACATCTGATGTGTGGTTTATGTGTCTAAGATCTCATTTGAGAGTAGGGGCTAGGGGAAGTACTTTCTGGAAAACAGAAGCCAGATGTTTTTGGAGACGAATTGCAAAGGGTGTTTTTTTGGAAGTGGAAATGTTATTTTATTTTTTTTCCTCCCTGGTTCTACTGAAACTACCAGATTTGCTGAGAGAGGCCACAAAAGACTTTTGCCTACAGGCAGGTGTTACATGCATTGAAGGAACCTGACAGGCTTTCCGGTTATGAAGCCTAAACTTGATTTAAAGAACCTGTCATGATTATGTGATGAGCTCCTGCTTTGGATGCATGTGCAGGGGTGTTGACTTCTGAAAACATCCTTTTGCGAAGTGAACAGAATGGTTTCCTAAACAGTATGAAAAAAAATCACTTCCTCAGTGACTCAACTGTCTCCTCTGGCGAGGTTTTTGTCTTAGTGGTGACACTGTCAGTCTCCACAAACCTCAGGACAGGAAAGACCTGAACCTATAGTTTAAGCTGTGAAAGATCTACTGGGTCTTTATATGTGAGGATATAACTTCAGTTCTCTCTTTCAACACTTAAGAAACCCAGGATGAAGAGATCTGGGTAAACATTGTAGAGGAATGCTGAGATTTTCCATGTGGCAAGGTAAGCCAAAAAGATCTGTGAACTAATTCTGTGTTTATATTGTTTAGAGTAACTCACTGACCAGTAAGAAGGGACTATCAGCTAATACAAAATATTGAACTACATTCACTTGTTTAGGATTTATTTGACCTGAGGATTAACACTAAAGTCAACCTGAAACTGGCTGATTAAGAAACTGGAATGACTGGGACAGGGAGGAAGATGCATAAACCGAAGTATAAGAAGTTTTGTCACCATGAGGCTTGTCAAGCACTGGACTACATTGCCCTTCTATTTTTGAAGGTTTACAAGAGTAAGCTAGATAAAGCTCTGAGTACTTTAGTCTGAGCCTGCTTTGAGGAGGGGGTTGGACTAGAGACCCCCTCATTCTATGAAATAAGCTTGTATAGGCATCTTGTTGTGATATTATCAGAAGAGTTAAATTCTGGAAGTGGGTAGGCTCTTTAATAGTTGATAGGCAATAAGCCTTATTTCCTGCATAGCCAGGCTAGAATCTGGGGGTTTTGGTTGGTTGTTTCAAAGCTTGTTTAAGAAACTCCCATAATCAGTTTCTGTCCTACAAATCACCCTGAAACACAGAGGAGGTTTGTTTTGAGTCTCAGCATCACTACTAAAACTTTTTCAGTTAAACACTCGTATACAAAAAGCTTTCTTTCAGTCTTGTCTCAGTGTCAGAGGTGAGTTACAAAACAAAACTTGATTCTGATTTAACTTCAGAACTACCCCCTATCCTGCAGTATTGCTGAATACTTAGTTTTGGAATTCTCTCTCCCTGAAAAATAGCAGTAAGCATGCATAATTGGATGGGAGTCTTTCTACATCCATCCTCCTGATTGTGGTGGGATTGCGGTGACAGTGGAAGTGACCAAATGCAGATGGTAAAAGGGAGGATGAAAGAGACGAACTTGGAAGTGGAGTGTGATTGTTGAAATTGAGGAAAAGGATGCCAGCTGAGTTACTGAGGATGCAAATGTAAATAAGTGGTAAGACTGGACAAGAAATAAGTTAACTTTTGCTTCCTTAAATGTTGGGGACAAAGCAGCTTTTTGTGAGGAGGAACTGAATACTGTCCTGCTGGGTATCGAGTGTGTGGGGCCTTAGAATTTCCTCCTCAGTAGCAGGCAGTTTGTGGAGCATCCTCTGTGGTCCTGTTGTTCACCTTCAACTTTTGCCACAGTTATCTCCCTGCGATGCAATGATGAGAAGCGTGTAACGCTTTCATTGACTTTCTACTCGCACAAAGTGCTTTCTCCTGCCCTAGACAGTAGGTTGGTAGTGGTATTGCTGCTCATGTGACTGGGAGAAATGCAGATCCAAGGAAGTGATGTGCAGAAGCTTCTCAAGCTGAATGGCTGGGAAGCAGGGATGGAACATAACTTCAGTTCTGCGCCATAAAGCCCTGATTTTCCTATGACCAAATGTGCTGCTTTGCCCTCTTGCAGTGTTCTCTTTGTGGTGCTGTAAGAGTCTAATGCTCTGCTTGGAGGGAGCAGGGAAACACTGTTGTAATGGACCAAGATTTATTTGTTTCTAGTACATGGCCCAGATTTCAACTGTGCTTTTTTTCATAGTGCTGATGAGCAGTACCAGACACTTGCACAACTTCCCCTATGGCATAGACGTATTTGATGTAGATACATATACTGAAGGTTCAGACACAATAAACCTATTTGAAGGCAACAGGCTGAGTAATCTGGTGTTTGGCAGCTGCTCTGTTGTGGGGATTTTTGCTTTACTGTTAGGAGTGCTTGTGACATCTTTAAATGAAAAGAGGAAGGAGGAAGGCAGTAGCTGGGCAACCTTAATATTAAAAGTATTGCAAACTGCAAATGGTTTTCCTGAGTGAAGGAATCCTCCTGGATTCTATGTATATTGCTTTTAGGAGCAAGGATTTAAATACTCACAATCTGCTGCGTACCTTATATTTTTCAAGCTGTCTATTTGAGAAAATGCTGCTTTTCAGGTCTATGGTACCTAAATCTATGTGACTCTAATACAGTAAGGACTCTGTCCTTTTTCTCATGCTGGTGTGTATGAGGTGACTTCATTCAACTCTTGGTGGGTTCTCTGTGTTCATGGAAGTGTTGTGCATTGCCTTATTCTGCCCACTGAAAAGAGCACAGCAGCTGTCCTGGAAAAAACTAGGACTTCTGAACTAGTGTTTCCAGCAATTGGGATGCTACAGCGTTACTCAAGCCTATGACAAGCCCAACCGTGTTGCTTTCCCCATTCCTTCAAACACATAGGATACAAGAGAGGCTTTCTAAAAACTTGCTTCTAGATAAAGGATAGGTACAATAGGAGGCTGACTTCCCATGAACTGAGAGAGGATAGCACAAGATGCAGCTGTACAAGTGTCTGTGCTGCCTCCTAGGAAGGAGACAGAAAGGGAGTTTTGGTAGGTGACTGCGGAGAACTTTAACATGGATTTCTTTTAATGCAGCTGCTGCTGGCATTAAACTGCAGTGATTAATTGTTAACTGTTTCAAGGGGAAAACAGCGCTTTCTTACCAAAACCTTTGTCCTGATGGCTGTTCTGTTGGCCAATCTTGCAAGTCATAGCAAAAAAGCACTTTTGATGCAGAGATGGAAATTCTGGACATAGGTAGAAACATCAAGTTTCATTCTTTCCACCCGCTGCTCCCCTCCCAATCTACTGATTATCAGACAAAACTAATGAATCAAGATAGTTAAATGGGCATGAGGGAGGGACAGTGGGCTGTGTAGGCTGCAAATTAGTAAGTGGGGAAGTAACTAAAAGCAGGGAGTTCTTGTGCAAGAGGGGCTTATTATGGATTATGTGGGCTTCTTTAATGCACATAGCTCTGAACATAAACATCTACTATTTAAAATTTATGGTGGGTTAATTGTGGAGGAAATGCCTTTCTAAATGCAGCCTGTCTTGGGATGTTACGGCTCCAGTGCTGGAGGGAAGGAGGGAGAAACACTAGGCAGGCATGGCAACTTGGTCAGGTGCTGGCTTTATTTTTCAAACACCAACGCTGAACAGTTTACTACTCCCATTGAATGGAGGTTGTGACTGTCAAAATAATTGCTGCTTTCTTCTGCTACTCTTGTGAGCTGGGACAAACATCTGTAGCAGAGGGTAGTGAAACAGCTTGGGGAACAATATCATCCTGGATTGGTTCCTCAGTCTTCAGTGTGATGGCACTAATGCTTGCGTTGGTGCAGCGGTGAAGTTGTAAGACAAGTACTCTTAGTGTACTTGGCGGTTCAATTGGGTAAACTAGTCTTTCAAGTGCAGCTTGTTTATAAAACCATGGGGTTCTGTGTTTGCAATATGCCAAGCATAGATTTCAACCTTACAGGGATGTGAGGCGTCCTCTGGAACCAGTGCTTGTTTACATGAAAAGCCTTAGTGACATAAGGAAAAATCAATTATAGGTGGCTGGACAGGTTCAAAGGTGTAAGAAAGGTGAAACTCTGGACAAGGTGAAAAAAGGCTTCATGTGACCTTTCTTCCTGCTACCTATGTGACTTATTTTCCATAGAGCTTAGTCCTCAAGTAGATCATAGAGACGTCTCTTAAGCATATGTAAAGAAATCAGAACTGTGAAAAGACTGTGCCTTTTGCAGGTGACTTCTGCAGTTGGGGAATCTATGCTAACCTAGTTTTTTTCTCCTTGGAATGAGCTCTCCCGAGACTACTGCCTTAAGGCGAAGACTGCACTGAAGCAACCTAGGAGCAGTCTTCCATAGATGTATCAAACAGTCTTAATTTCAGCACAAGCAAACTTCATCCCTAGAAAATGGATTCTTGACACAAGCCATGAGGAAAAGCAACACTTGTCTGATGGATCCAACCTGGAAATGGTACCGGGGCTAAAAAACTATGACTTTACCAAATGTGACTAGTGAGATGAGAACCTTGTGCGTGGGAAGTACATCTTGCCAGGTCTGGAAGACACCTGATCTGGTGCTGCTGTGTTCTCTAAGTGGGTATCCACGTGCTGAAGCACACAGAAAACCTGCTATGAGGGTGGAACATGGTGTAGCTGGAGTGCAGTAGCCTCTCATAAAGTCCTCAAACCAGTGCATCAGCTGTGAACAGCTTGTGCTCCAGAATGGCTGTGCTGATGACTGTGGCCAAAGCACTCTGAGTGGGAACAGGACTGTACATAAGGGCATAGTAAGTGCAATAACTTGCTAGCTTTGTCTCCAGGCTCTCCATCTGCAGTGGCTGCATTGCTTTGTGCCCCTGCTGGCACATCTCCCTGTACTTTCTCACAGGAAGAAGGGAACTATGTGAATCTTCCTGCTCCTGCAACGCCATGTACAGGTGCTGTCTCAGCGCAGACCTAACTGCCAAACCACAGCCATTCTGCTATTTCCTCCAAAAGAATCTATCTGGAGTGCAGATCTATGGCTCAAAGCTGAACTTGACACATCTGATCTTCATCAGCAGTATGTCCCGGCTATAGCCTGTCTACAACTTCTGCATTAAAAACAAGTGGTGTCTGCAGTTCATTTGTATGTATTGCTAACTTGAGAGCCACAGGCAAATGGTTAGGCCACTGGCTGAGCTGTCGTTGAAGCATGTGACAATCTGTTTTGTGGCACCAAGCATGATTTAGATGCTGAATTCCACCTGGAACCCAAGTTCATCAAGTCAGTCTTCTAGGTTTGTAACACTGCCTGTAAATACTTGCTAGAATCCAGACTTTAAAGTTGCTTCTGGAAAATAGCACTTCACCAGTTGGCTACAAACAAATGTTCTAGACCAGCAGGAAGCTAGAGAGGAGCAAAGGGGAGAGGTGTGAGGAAGGTCAGTGCTGCAGCTGCAGATGTGGGACATGGGGAGGGACTCTGGCTAAATTTCTCAGTGCTTAGCTAAGATGCAGAGCTGTCAGTTCAATGTGAGATGGTAAACTCAGGGCTCTGTCCTGCCTTATAGGGGAAGAGCTTTAGTTGCTGGCTTTCTGACCTGTTCAGTCCACTCCTGCTCACTGTGCATCCTTCACCATAGCTTCTCTCAGGTCCCATGGTCAACTTTGTAATCCTTCTTATGCCATAGAATTCTCCTTACTCTGCAGTGCAGGCACTTGTACAGCTGTGTGGCAGTGTCCTGCAATCTTAGGGGTATGTGTTGGGAGCAAATTTCTGTTTTACAACTGGCATTCTAGGAAACCAGACCAAATTGCTTAACTGCTTTTAACATCTGTATGTTATACTACCAGTAAACAAACTCTTTTGAGCCAGAGTCTCATTGTCCTGACTTGAACGCATTTTTTGCGCTGTAAAGGCCACAGACCATGAGTAAGGGTGGAAAGGAAATGGACACATCAGACATGGAGATAAGGAGAAACTCTGCTGTTGGTAATGCAGAGCTCTGAACCCAGCAGTGTAGTCATTGTTTAACCTACATAACCTTATGATGCTGCTGTCCTCAGAATACTGAGGACACAGCGTCCTCAAGGTGGTTTTGGAAAAGGTACAAAAGAGTTGCTTTAGAGTACTGATCAAACTAGACTGGTAGGAAGATGAGAAGAACATGCCAAGAACATAATGGCTTGCAGTGACTGAGTCTTCTAAAAAGCTGATGCCAGCTTGTTTATGGATGCAGATTATTAGCACTTGGGCTGGCTTCCTCTGCTTCTTGAGGGGAATAAGGAAGCAGAGGTCCTGATGAGATACTTTTCTACCCTCTGTCGTTTAAGGAAGGAAAGTCTCCAGCCCACTGTCTGTTATGAAACAGTCCTCTCTGCAGAATGCCACAAGATGTGCTCGGGCATGTGAGATGGATTAGAGGTCATGGACTGTGCTGGTGGACAGAGCCCATATGTCAGCATGGCATGTGCTGTGCCTGTGAGGACATGTTAGTCATAAGTGGGAGAGGCTGTGGAAGGGTACATGTTCCACTGGGATTCTGAGGACTTATTAGGGAAGAGAGTCTGTCACTAAGTACAGGGTTTGAGTGAAAAGGAGAGCTTAGCTCCAAATATTTGACCGTTTTAAGACTTGATGCCCACCAAAGATGGCATCAATAGAGCAGGTGAATGGCTGAAATTTGCCTCGGAGAAGAGTCAAATTTTAAAGAACTTTGAGGAAACATTGTGCCTGGTCTTTAATGCACAGTTGGCCTTTATAAGGTACCTGGGAGATGCCTTACACAGAGTTGTAAAGAATCTAATGACCTTTCTGAAACATCCACTAAAATTCCGCTGTGAGGAAAACCAGCCTGTGTTCCCTTTCTTATTTTAAAGAAATATCTTAGTTTCTCTGCAACCCAAATGGCTGTTTTTAACTAGCCTTTAATAGGAGAGATCACCTCCGGCAGAAACTTGTGGAACTCCTTTTGTCTTGGTTGTTTGCATCTTTATAAATAGTTTGCAGAAAGTAACTTATTTTCTGTTGCTTAGTAGTATTTTCTGCTAGATCATGCAGTGCTGCAGTTAACAGGAACTGGTTGGGTAGGTGGAGAGTGGAAACTTACTTAAGTTGGTGTCTAGTTGAGGATGGGTGGTGGTTGTTGTTGTTGTTACTTCAGGCTTTAGTTTACTCAGATGTGCTGCTCTGAGTAACTTCAGTGCTTTGCTTTGGAGGACCAGACACTCCATACATGGTGTAAGAGGGCATGCTGCCTTCATCACGCTGCCTCTCAACATTGCAAAAATAGCTCAAACTTCTGCAGAAACTGTCTGAATCATCCCAAGAAGAGGAATGTTGGAGTGTTGTGTTCACCCAGACAAGCTGATTCTTCCTGGTTACAAGTCCTAGCAGCGTTGTATGATGACATGCTCTTGGTTTCCTTGGGCAGAAGGCTTTTCTGGTATGTCTCAGGGTGGGCATGCTTATGCTAGTGGCCTCATGTACAGAAAAGCAGAGCTCTTGGTGTCTGTTTAGTAGATAAATGAGGCTTATTAACTTTTAGTCTAGGTAAGTCAAGCATTGCTAAGTACTAAGTGTCTTGTTCCCCCCATCCCTGGCATATCCTGAGCACAGTTACTTGTCAGGGGCCTCTTACTCTGCTGGAGGATTTTCCTGTTTGCTGGGACACGTGCCATCTTTCCTAATTCTTGCTTGCCCAACCTCTTGTGATCTCAGAGTGACTGCAGTTTCACTTTCTGTGAAGGCCACGCAGCCCTGCCAAGAGCTAAACCTGCTGAGCCAAACTGCTGCTGCTCTTCAGGAGGTGAGGCTGAGGAAGTTGCCCCTGTGGCAACCTTCTCGGTGTAGAACGAGACGGCAGTGAGGCTGACAGTGCTGCCAAAACCAATGCTATGCAATGAGGGTTGCCTGCCCGGCCCTGATCTAAGCAAAATTGCAACACTCCGAAACTAGCTCTAACCATGTTGTTAGTGCAGTTGTTCCCGTCATCTGTTCTGTGGCTACTTGTTCCCTGCTAACACAGTGCTGGAAAACTTCTTGAACAGCATAGGTGAGCTTACTTTTTTTTTCCCAAGGTTTGATCAATATTTAATAGGGTGGGAAGGATGCTAAAGTGAAAATGTTAGTGGAGTGATTGCGTCAGTGCTGGATGGGGTGTCACAGCCTTCCTGGATCAGTTTCTATACACAGTGCAAGTAAGGTAGTGTATTTTTGATACTAAGAATTAACAGTAGAGAAAATTGAATTTCCTGGTTCTTTGGGGCTAAAGTTTAAAAGCTATTTGAAGAATGTGAGTTTTCTTTCCACCACAGTTAGGTTGTTTTGTAGCATTGCTGATCCATCTCAGCTTTTAGCTTGGTTTTGCAGAAGGTCTACGTGATCAAGGAACGTGTTCTTCTCAGCACCACCAAGGGAGGAAGGGGGAAACCTCTGGTGTTGAAGCAGCTTCTAGAGGTCACATTAAAGAAGGATTAGCACTGTGAAGGGGTTTTGTGGGGAGTTCCTGACATACTAGTTGTGCACGTACTGAAGGATGTGAAAGGTGACCCCAGGTAAGCTGGTGCCAGCAGGTTAGTCAGCAAACTAGGAGCAGATCTGCTCCTTTGACTGTTGGCTTGTGGGATGGACGCTCATCCCATGAAAATGGACCAAGTTTACATAATGTTTTTCTAGTAAAATAATGGAAACCTGAGTAAAACTACAGTGGCTTTTTTAGTCTGAAGTGTTAGTACTGTCTGAGAGGCTTCTAGTTCAGCTTTCTAAAGCTGTAAGCAAGTAAATCACCATGCGCAGAATATGTATCTTCTTTCCTTCTCCTGACCTGTTTTCCAAGCTGGAAATCTTTAGGATAAGGCTCTGATTCATTGTCTGTAGAGCACCCAGAGTATGCTAGGTGTTTCTAAAGGTCTGGCCCCTTATCTGTAGAAGTACACCCAATAAATATTGGGGGGGGGGCAGGGGGAGGGAATAGAGCACCAGTGAACTTACTTGAAGAAATAGACTTGAAGTAAAACTGCATCAGGAATCAAGGAACTTCAGAGCCTTCATGTATTTTTGTAACTGATGTTCCAGACAGATGTCCTATAGGTGTTGAGCTGCAGAGCAAGGGAGGAGCTGTGAGGGGCCATGGGTTTTCTGAACTGAAGTTACCAAACTTCTTGTAACTGGCTGAAATGTTTCTGGTAAAGTCTAACTGAAGGAGAAGGGTTTGCCAGAATTTAACATCAAGAAAACAGATTGTTTTCAGTGGCTGAGTGAGTACTTCACAGGTGTTTAAACAACTGCAGGCATCTTCCAGTACTCTGGGGATTTTTTGCTTCCCTTTGTTTTGGAGAGGATGCTTCTAGAATTATTTATGCTCTGGATTTTTCAGCTGTGAACCCTTGATGCTACACCAATCCTTTGGCAGCTCAGGAGTTGGGCTGGTTAATGGAACCAGCAGTGCCAGCAACTCCTGAATGGCCAGTACGAATCCTTTGCCTTTTGTGTAGATGTTGGACTGGGACTTTGAGGGCTCTTGCTGCTGTGCAAGTTGCTTCCAAATGGAGCTGAAAATCCGCACAGTAACCTGTTAAAATTCCTATGGCTCTTTGAGTTGTAATTACCTGAAATAACCTCTGACTGTGATAAAACTTGCATGAGAACAGCCTTCTGGCTTCAGATAAAACAATGGGGGCATCTTGGGTGAGTATTCTTTGCCTTAAGTTCACTTTATTGACAGCTTGGATTGCATTTCTAGTGTGTGTGTTCAGATGAGGCGAATGGGTTTGAATGCCAGCACAGGTAGAAATGAGGTGAATTGTCTATGAGCAATAAGGAACCTTGTTTTGAATGTGGATGACTTTTTTTTTTAATCTAGCTGTGTGAATTGTTTAGGAGGCACTGTTTAGCCTCACATTTGCAAGATGTTCCTCTAGGTTTTGGGGGACACTAGGGAAGTAATTGAAATCAAGACTTAGTTGTTTGATTCATCCTGGGGGACAAAATACTCTGCTGTGGCTAGGTGAGACTGCTATCTGCATGACAACTGCCTAGCTGGGTTCTTGGCTGCATTTTATGAATTTCAGTGCCAGCCGAAGGGGGTCAGTGTCACCACTGGCACAGAGTATGGCTCTGCTCTTATACGTGGCATTTTGGTGAATTAAATCAAGATGACTGCTGGAGAGGTCTGTGGCAGGCAGTTATTTTTCCTGGTTCACGTGAATGCCTCAACAGAAGATGATGAACACCAACTCATACATGTTCTTGTCTTTGCAGACCTGTGTTCTCCCTATTAGGGAGCAGGGACTTCAAATTCTTGCATTGAAATCTCTTTGTCTCCTGCCTTGATCTATTTGCAGCAAGTTGTTTTGAAACCTGATGTATCTTTCTAGTGTGGCAAGTCGCCTACTTGTTCTGAATAGCTAAACTGAAGGGAGATCTAATTCTCACTGAAAATAGCACTGAATGCTTTTCTCTGAGACACTCTTACCATTTCATTCCAAAGCTTTTAAGCCTAGAAGGCTAACAATAAAACTGCAAATAGCATGGGAGCAGAACAGAGCATCATGGGGATGAGTTTGTTTATAAAGCAGAGCAGAATTGCAGCAAGCCTGAGCTGTTGATAGGATAAGATAAAAGCACTTTCAGTGCTTACACTTGTACTTAAACCTGTAACAGTTCAAACGTTTGGAAGTAGCTAATTCCCTGGGATATCTTTTCATTCACGGCTGGCTGTGTCTCATATCAAGCTGCCCTGGGCATTAATCCATTAATTTAAGAGAGTAAGCTTTTCTGTATCTGTGATGCTGAGGGAAAGTGCCTATACTGTCTTGTGCATGAAGAGACTTTTCCTTTAAAAAATGAGGGCATAATTGTACTTCATGACTGCAGGGCAAGGTGCCGCTCCGCAGTTCTAGACCAAGTTAGTGCCAGGAACAGCAGAGCCAGCTCAGAGCAGGAATTACTGCCTTGCCCTAAGAAGGAGCCATGTTGCACTTAAATCTTGGTGTATGGTGTTCATTATCTCACCTGCTTTTATGCTAAGTGACCCCTCTGTTCCAATCTTTTTTTTTTCTCTCTTTCCTCCTTTCCCTTCTTTATTCTGGCTGTTGTGCTTCATCTACTGTTAATAGTCTGCCTAGGAAAAGACTCATAACTAATGCAAGTGATGAGTGGTGCCTCTGTTCAGGAAAGGCTCTTTGGAGCAGGCAGTGGGATGTGTTGTGTCCCATGTGCTTCACAAGTCCCTGTTGTCTTTCACTGTGGTGATTCCCTTTCTGATGCAGCAGCCTTGAGAGAAATATGATGCAGCTTACGTTGGCAAAAGGCAAAAAGTCATCATGAACGAGGCATTGTCTTGCTAATGAACAGTACAGAATTGCATACTATTTTCTTGAGCATTTTGTGCTTCAAAGCAGCTGCACCAATGCTCCTGCAGTCTGCTTTGGTTTGGTTCTTGCTTCCTATGCAGTGTTCTCACATGTACTGTACAGCTCTCAGGAAATCTCTGCCTCTCCTCCTCTTGCCAACGTTTTGTTCCTTTGTCCTAATCAAAGTTCCAACAGCTGAATTTGCCTGTAGAGTTCCAAGTGTGCTTCAGCCACTTGTGCTGACAGCATTTGTCCTGGGAATGCCAGGTAGTTCATCTGGTGCTTTCTGTAGAATGTGACATGATTCAGTTCTGTCTCAGCAGCCTGGTGGTCTTTATCTCAGCTTGAGCAAATGACTTACACTGATACTTTTTAAAAATTATTACTTCTGGTCAGCATTAATATGCCTTTCCCAGGGAAGACACCTATTAGAGTGACCCCACAAATCTCTTCATAACAGAGTTGGTGTCAGCTTTGAGGTATAAAACTGAGAACTTGAGTACACATGGGTATGAGGGTTTCAAGATGGGACAGTGGGATGATTGGGAGGAGCTGCTCTTAAACCCTTGAATAACTGCCTGCAATGTGCTGACTTGAAAAAGTAGATCAGGCAACTTACTAGGTGTGTTTGTGGGATTCTTTGTGATGTTGTGCAAAGTCTCTGGAAGATAGTTACAACAGTGTACTTGAACTTGTACACCAGCTGTTCGTATCTGCTTGTTCTTGGGATCCCATGGTTTAAGATATTGCTGTTCCTTAGGATTATAGAGCGTGGCCATGTGTCATGGAAACACTTGGGCTCAAGCACCTGGGGGCAGAACAACTATATAATGTGTTGGGAGAGGGTGATGTGCTGGTATCCAGTGATTGTGCCATCCCTCAGCTGGTTTTGCTGTTAAATATTTTCAGCTGTTGACCAGCTGGCTTAAATAATTCATGATTTGTTTTGATGTTGAGGATGGTACTTATTTATTGCAGGAAGTCTGAGTTATCTTAACAGCTGATTGGACCTTACTTAAATGTCAGTTGTTTAATGAACTGTCCTCTGTCTGTCAGTGCTGTACAGAGGAGTTCCCTAAATAGTTTGAAATGACTATACTGCTGCCTAGTTATGTGCACTGGGATGTGTTTTTTAAAGAACCTCAGGCTTTTTCCTCTCCATACTTGGAAAAAAAGGGAGGGAAAGAAAGGAAAAGTAGTCTTGTCTCTTTTTACTTAAGAACTAGAGGGTTTGAGCTCGCTGTTCCAGTGGCATACCCTGGACTAGCAGTAAAAGCCTGTAGGGAAGCTGGCAAGTTGTTCCCTAACCCAGAGCATAATGAGCCTTCCCTGTCACCTTCTAGCTGAAGCCCTGCTGCTTATGTCCAGTAACCTTATTTTTAAACCAGTTCTGATTCATGTTCTATTTTTCTATGCCAGATGAGGTCCTTGGTTGTGAGTAAGTGTTGTGACTGTAGCTGGCAGGAACCCTGCGTGATTGCCTCACTTCAGGAAATGTTAAAATAACACTTTTTTTTCTTAGAAAGCTAGTTCGCTCCCCTCCCACTTCTAATTCTCCTAATAGCTGCCCCCAGTTTGGCAGCTGTCTTACAGAGGGTTGTTTGTGTTGCTGAGTGAGAGCAGAGACACTTCGGTGGATGCGGTGCTGGAGGAGAGGTACATGAAGTGAGCTAGTATCTCTAGCCAAGCTGGCTTGAACTTTTTAGAGGCTTCTCTGAAATTTGGAAGGAAAACTGCTAAACTGTGAGAAGAATCTTGCTCCTCCCCCTGGACTCTGCATCTGAAGCTGGGGATTTTTTCCTCTTGGAGAAGACGAGCTGCCCCAACCAAAGCTGCTTTTTTGAGACAAACCATACAGCAGGTTTATCTGCTCTTGACTACAGTAACTCAGTAGGGCCGGTAGTACCCACAGCTGCTGGAATGGACGTCCCTCAAGGCTGGACCCAGCAGGTCTTGTCTGCTGTTTTGGACTTGCAGTCAGACCTCTGAAGTACTTAGAAAAGCTTTAGTGGGGTTGAAGAAAATTATGTCCTCAAACCTGTATCAGCGCCTGCTAGCTGCTTTGCCAGATGATCTGTGGAAGGTTTGTAACTCTCTAGATAGAGAAGCTTTTATTGCCTAGCTCCTACCTTGTTTGATCACTGCTATGGGGAGATAGTTCGTGTTCAATGCTTTATTTCTCTTTTGGAATTGTTTATGCTGAGGGGAAAAAATTTATTTATGGCTGGATAACAAGAGGTGATACTTGTGTGTGTGTCTTTGTGGTATGTAGCCTTTACTCTAGGGGATGCTCACATCCTAGAGGTTCCCCTAGGAAACATGTGAGCATCTACATTCATGTAGAATGTTCATTTAGAACTGTAAGCCAAAAAAGGAAGGGTGGGATTTAGTTGTCTTCATCTAAAGTCTGTCAACCTGCGAGGACTGCAAAGGAAGCACTGGAGTACCAGCTAGGGGAACACAAAGTGCTAATGTAGTGTTATATGAATGAGCTGGTTTGGACCCTGGAGAAACAGTGCAGAGACTGGGCCTGTCATAGTTTCTGTTCTACTTGCCAGTCTAACTGTGACCCTCTTCTTCAGCTAGAACACAAATACATCCTTCCTGAAATGCAGCCTGCTTTCCTTTCCCTAGAACGGAAGCTATACTTATGAATATTTTGCATTCTGAAGGCTAGTTCCAACCTCCCTAGAGCAGCAGACTCTTTCTTGCTAGGGACTGCTCAGACTAAAGCTCTGCAGAGCAGTAACCCATATAAACCCATCCGTTGCTACTCCTCAGCTGTAGCATCTTACTGCGGGGTCCAAAGACAGTGCAATTTTAAAGACAGGTCTGTCTGTGAGAAACTAACTGAAGCTGTTTGGACTCTTTTTCTGAGTATTAAATGCCTTGTGTGTTTTGGTTCTGTTGTGGATAGCTACAGAGATGGCTTTGACAGAAGAAGAAATTCTCCAAGGTGGTTGGAAGGAGCTGGAGCAGTGAACACCAGTGGGCAGCCTGGCCCTTCACTGGGTTGTCTTGCTCAGCCTAACCTTGTGGTATGAACTAGGGCTGGGACACCAGGCAAAACTATACTTATACAAGACACTGTCTTCAGTCCTCCTACTAACTGAAGAAATCAGGAAAAATATAAGTCTTAAGTAGTGTGTAGTGGTTTCTGAGTCTTCTGCATCGAATAAACTTTTTTCCTGAATTTTCCAGCCGGGACAATGTATAGATAATCACCATGTAAAAACAAGGTTTGCTGGAGGCAGCCTAAATACAGATGTGTTCTCTTAAAGTTCAGTGATGCAGTAATAAGGTGTGGTGCATTCCCTGTAAAGAGAAGATGAGCTCTGGTGGCTGAATCTATACCTTCCTTAGACAAAGAAGCAGAAATTTGAGTGCCTTTCTGAAGGGGGCATTAGAAACTTAGTACCTATCTATTTGATCTATATGCTATCTCTGCTCTGCAGGGTATACTGCATAAGCAGCATTCATTGCCCTTCCTTGCTGGTGGGAAGGAGGGACAAGATGTCAGGATAAGCAGATTAAAGCTGCTCTGTAAATGTTGCATGCAAGGCTGAGTGCGCTAATGTTTAACTCGTCTCTTGTTTTTCTTTCCATCCATTAGGCAATACTGACTGGTGCACATCTTGACAAGGTCTCCTAGCAACTTTCTCTGGAGGGCTGAATGACAGCAGGAGCGGCCGGGTAAATCGATGAGCTTGCCTTGGGAGCCTATAAATAGGCAAAATCAGAACACACCATGGGTCAGAAGGTCACAGGTGGGATAAAGACTGTGGATATGAGGGACCCTGTATACAGGCCACTGAAACAGGAACTCCAAGGACTCGACTACAGCAAACCCACGCGTCTAGACTTGCTACTGGACATGCCTCCGGTATCATATGAAGTCCAGTTATTGCATTCGTGGAACAACGATGATCGCTCGCTGAATGTATTTGTGAAAGAGGATGACAAACTCATATTTCACCGGCATCCGGTGGCTCAGAGTACAGATGCCATCAGAGGCAAAGTGGGATACACACGAGGACTGCACGTCTGGCAGATCACGTGGGCAATGAGGCAGCGAGGGACGCATGCTGTGGTCGGGGTGGCAACGGCAGATGCACCTTTGCATTCTGTAGGGTACACAACGCTTGTAGGAAATAACCATGAATCCTGGGGGTGGGACCTTGGGCGCAACAGACTGTACCACGATGGCAAGAACCAGCCAAGTAAAACCTATCCTGCCTTCTTAGAACCAGATGAAACTTTCATTGTGCCGGATTCCTTCCTGGTGGTTCTGGACATGGACGATGGGACGCTGAGCTTCATTGTAGATGGGCAATACATGGGTGTTGCATTTCGGGGACTCAAAGGGAAAAAGCTATATCCAGTGGTAAGCGCAGTGTGGGGACACTGTGAAATACGGATGCGCTACTTGAATGGACTTGACCGTGAGTATAAATCCCTGTATTTGTTCTAGCAGTGCTACTTAGGTGCAGGCCTACTAGACCATCTTGGGGAGGGTTTTCATTTTTCTAGAGGTGAGGATTTCATATCAGCAGTAGAATCGCTGGATACAGCTCTGAATCCTTGCTGGTTAAATCAAAATTTTGTCTGTACACATGTGCTGTTACCAAGGCGCTGCAGGGAGCAAGCAGGGTTTGGGGAGCTAGTATGGTGGGAGAAGGAGATGCCAGTTGTTGGTCTAGAGATGACAAACCCTTCTATATTGCTACCAAAGTATCAGCAGGAATGTCCTTCTGACAGTCCTCTGAGGGACAGTCACCTTCCTTAAATGGCTAGTTGAAGGGATACTTGAAATCTCTTGCAGGCAAGAGTGGGAAGATCTGTCCTATCTAAGGAAATGGGAAAGTCTCATCTTTCAAACAAGTAGCTCACTTCTCTGCATCTTTCAGGCAGGGTGTGCTCATTTCTGGTGTGGGGCTGGATATTGTAGCCAGCCCAGCTTGCATGCCAGGTCATTTACTAATAGGGACATCAATCTCTAGCTAAGCTTAGTAATAAATCTGGCTGTTCAAATGTGCTAAAGTCTGTTATCTCTCATAGTCAGAAGTTCCCATTGGGCCAGACTGTGACTCAGTCCTCTGGGTAGGGTGGAGGAGAGAGGTGAAGGAAGTGGATTAAAATCTGGATTTATGTTGTTAGTGAAATAAATTTGGCAGTATTAATATGAAAAGAGTATGTTTCCCCTGCATTCCAGAACAGTGTCTGCCCAAAGGCTGTAGGATATTGGGCTCTTTTGTTTGCGCTTAGAACACGTTCTAATGCTTGGCCAGCAACGGCAAACCCTTGGTGATGGTGACACAAGGTACAACAAAACTGACACTGGGCACCAGAAAAACTGAGCTGTCAGGATAACCAGGAAAGCCTTGCAAAGGGGTAGGAGCAAAATCTACAAGTGCTTTGAGAAATACGCTTCAACTCAGCAAGACCAAGTAGTGCTCTGCCAAGAGCTGTCTTTCTCCCCAGAAGAAGGAAACCTAGCTCTTTCTGCCACAACAGCGTACAGAATGGCAGCAGCTCCAGTAACCAGGTTTTTCTGAAGTGTCAAAGCCAAAATCTGCAGCTCCTCTCAAAGCCAGCAAGTCTGTAGGGTTGTTGGCACAGAACTGTGCTTAGCAAGGAAACGGCCACCTCCAGTATTGGATTTGGTTGCAGTGTGCTCTCAGCATAGGAGTGAATTGTGGGCGTAAGGCCAGGAATGACGGGACGCTATTTTGGCACAGATAGAAAGAAGGTGTCTGGCTCTAAACCACTTCTGAGCGTTCAATAGCAACACTGTCCAGTGATTGTACTGCTTGTGAATGGAAGGAGGTCAGAGATGTGCGTGCTTTCCCTTTTGGTCTCCTGTCACTGGGTTATCAGTGCAAACTAGATGAGGACAAAGTTCTTGTTCTTAATCTCTGTGGGGAAGAAGATCCTCTCCTTTTAAGGCCATTAAACTGGAATGTATTTGTTATGTTAATGTCTATAGGCACTGAAGGTCAGGGCCTCTTGTCCTCTGGGATGCTGGCTAAACAATGCCTCTGTCCCAGCTATCACCATATGGAGCAGGAGGAATTTTGAATACAGTGTATTTGTACCCCAGTGGTTTAAGAATAAGCTACATTGGGAAGTGCCAAAGGAGTGCTGCCAGTAATAGGCTTCTCTGGCAGTATCTGAGCCAGGGCTGAGACGTGCAGGCCAGCTGTAGAGACCTGTTCTTGCAGAAGAGGCAGTGTGGATCCTGGAGCAGGTCATGAGCAGGCAAGACCAGCAGTACCTTGGCCTGAGCACAACCATGTTTTTACTTGCGGCACAGAACACGTATGGCAAGTGCTGGGGCTTGGGAAGCAGCAGCATTGCCCTGACAGATCTGTGTGCTCTCCACCCAGCTATCAGTGTGAACAAGGCGTGTGTATAGAGGTGTGATTGCTCAGGAATAATTAATGCTTGAAGCACTGGTGGAATTTTTGGAAAACTGCTAGAAAAACATTCCACTGCAGCTTCCCCTGGAAAGCAGGTAATAGCTTGTGATCCATAGCAGGGAAGGAGGCAGGGGGAACAGAATTAGTTCAGCTCTGGCTGCTGAATTGAGGAGGAGACAGACCAATTCAAGTGTCTATTTCCTGATTTTTACCAAGTCTCTTCTCGCTAACTCTCCTTCTCACAGACTCTTTGCCAAAAAATTGATAAAAATTAGCTTTCTTCATTGGAAGCGTTTTCTACATGGAGCAGTATGAGTGTTTACTCTTTCCAAAGTAGAATCAGGAATAGCCTGATGAGAGACTACTGACAACACCCTTCATTTTAAGCCTTTCCATGTTAGCTGTTATCTTTGAACCTGGAAGGAAGGGACTTATATCCACTTTACTGGTGGAATGAATTCTGTTTTAAAAAAAATAATAATGCAGTAACATGCCCATGCTCAGAAAAACTAAGCTTTTCCTGTCTTTCAGCAGTTTAAAACAGCTGTGTGAACAGTCAGATTAATTTGGCTTGTAGTAGTGGAAGCTAGAGCTGTTGGCATTTATCAAGGTTCCTGAAAACTGCAGCTTCTCAGCCAAACTTTTCCATTCCTGCGGATGTTTTTAGGTGTCTGTGTTCAGCCCAAGATATCTGTAAAGGAAGCTTTCTAATGGTGCATGCGGAACCCTCAGGCTATTAGAAGGATGTCCAGTTATCGGCTTAATTTAGGATGTCTTTGTGTTAGCTCTTGGGGGAGGAGAAACCCCTCAGGCTTGGGCAGCATGTGGTGTAAAGGTGAGCACTGACAGCAGCAGAAGCTGTGAGAAACTAACGTGTATGTTCCTTCTGTGCAGCTGTGATGTGTTCGCTCTGGCTTTGACCTTAGTCCCCTGTATGTTCTGAATGACTCTTCAGCATCAAAGGGCCCTGTATGCCATTCCTGAAAAACTAGTATTATCTTGTTCAGTGTTTATAAGTACAGGATGCAAAAAAAGATAGCTAAAGGCTTGTGTATTTCCCAGGGTTATGACACAGGAGGGAATCCTCTAATGGAAAATGTCACAATACAAGTAGTGACATGAAGCTTTGACGGATGGCTTTGTTTTTTGTGGGAAGTATGTAGTGCAAATGGAGGGGCTGACAGCTGTTATCCTAGTATATAAGAGAGAAATCATGGTACTTTCTGGGTACTACATGACGCTATCAAACTCTTTGCTGCAGTCTTTTTTGCTTCAGTGAATTTTGTACAAAGGTTTTCCAATACTGCAATAAGAGGCACAGGTTAGAAGATGTGTTCTGGCTTGACTTAATGGCTTTGTGGGGAGGGAAACTTTGATTAGGAGATTCTAATACTTTTTCATTAGCACACATGTATTGTTTAAATAACCTCTACAGAAACATGCTCTGCCTGTGTATTTGAGCTGAAGTTTTTGATATGTGAATGCTGAATGGCTTGGGTCCTGCAAACATGCCAGGCATTCACTTTTCTTGTTCAGTCTTCCTGTGGGGGTTTTCTAGAACTAGCAAAATGAATGTGTAACTTGTGGGTTGGGATGTTAATGTCTTGGGTCTCTTTTCCCAGCTGAACCACTGCCTCTGATGGACTTGTGTCGGCGAGCTGTGAGGCTTGCTCTGGGCAAGGAAAGACTGAATGAGATCCCTACACTGCCACTGCCCGCTTCCCTCAAGAGTTACCTGCTCTATCAATGACCTTCATGTACAAGGACAGAGTTGGAACCAAGGCAAAATATTGGAGCTGACCCACTGAGCAATGGGCTTTCCACCCTCGTGTCATCGCTACTGTTGGAATTCCTTGGCCAAAGTATTCCTGCCACTGCTTAAGTCTCCCTGTGCCCTTATTGGCAACCTCTCAAGTAATCCTTGTTTCACATCTGAGTGTTTTGTTCTTTGGAAGTCACTTCCCCAGCACACTTAAAAAAGAAACCTTTACAGAAGCTCTGTGATTCCCTACTTTTCCTGAGAAAAGGCTGTACTGCATCCTTTGGGTTGTAGAGCCTGTGAGTGAATGATTTTTCTGTACCAGCTAAAGGGAAGAACATAATTTGGGGGAAGGGAAGGTATTAGGAGTGGAAATACTAAGACCAGATCCTAAGAGTGGAAAGGCACTGGGTGACCAGCAGAGTTGGGAAGAGCCTGGAATACTAAGAATTAATTGCTGAGTTTTTAAAAACCAAAAAAATAAAATTAAAATATACAACCCCAAGCCCTGAAACACCAAAACCAAGAACCCTTCCACCAGGACACTTCTTAATTTGGAGAAGGTGGTTATGTCACTGATGTCTATATCTCTGCCAGGACTTCTCACCATGGTCTAATGTTAGTTCATAGATATTGAATCCTGCTTTCTTGTCTATAACCATTGCTTTCTCAGTTCTCCTCCTTCATTTTCTGTTCTGCCCCTTCTCAGGGGGTTTGACTCAGTTGACTGAGCAGTCAGACTGTCTCCGCCTGCCCTCTTCTTCCCGACTTAGAACTGCAGGTTTTAGACTGGGATGAGGTGTCCCCTGCTGATGTGGGGACAGGGAAGGGACAAATTTCTGCAATAGGGTGAGACAGGCTGTGGGCTGAGATTTGTTACACAGCTATAGATCCTTGCCATCTTAGCTCTGCTTTCTGTATGGCCTGTTCTACATTAAGGCTTTAGGGAAGCATACTAATGTGTTTCTCTAATGGTTCTCCCAGGAAAGTATCTTCTTAATAAGCTGCTTAAAGTCATCCAAACCAGGCTTTGTTCTGTTATAGACCATTGCCCTATCTCCACTGAACTATGCAGCAGGAATAGTTCTCTGTTTTCATGCTTGGGGGTGGAAGTTGTCCCAGAGAAGGTGGTAGCAGTAGGGCTGCAGAAGTACCATCAGCAGATGAGATCCAGAAAGTGATTGCCGCAGAATGTAATTTGCGAGGCTGTAACAGAGGCCAATGGGGTGGTCTTCAGGAACAGCAAGAAGCTGAAACTTTTCAAAGCTGGGGCTGGGGGGCAGGAGAGAACTGCAATAAACAGGACAAGCAATTCAGGCAAAATCAGCACATCCCAAATAGATTCTCACCTCAGTAGCCAAGTAAAGAGGGTGACACTCCTTTACTAGCAGGAGCTGCTCTCTTGACCTCTCCACAGGTTACTATGCTGCCTTTCTGGGGTTATTTTGCACATTTCTTTGTCTTGAAAAATGTTTGTGTGGTTGGTTTTTTTGCTCTTGAGTTATCCCTTCAGTTCTGTGTAGGTACAAATGAGTTTAGTTGTTGAAAATGTTAATATATATATTTGTGGTGTATGTATAAGAACATGTTTTAAACAGCTGCTGTAGGGTACCTTTTTAAAAATAAACTACTTGCATAGTATATTTTTTAAAGCACAGAAATGGTGCCAAGACTGGGTGGGGTATGATGTGCCCCTTTTTTAATCTAATATTTTATGATTTTTTTTTAATATAGGGGTTTGTACTAGTTTCTGTTACAGGGTGGGACACAAGAAAATTCAGTGTGTATGGAGCCCTACTTGGTTGCCTTCAACTTGAACCAGTGTCTTCCAGAACTCCAGGGAAGCAGCTGTGTTCTCCCTACTTCTAATGCTCCTTGTGCTCCCTTGTTTCCATCTCTTCTCACTTCACCAGTATGTTGCTTTGTACAGTTATAAATTCTGACATTCTATTTTATGACTGTAGATAATACTCAGTAACCTAATAAACTTTATTAAATATTACTTGATGTTGGTTTTTATTTGTATGAAATGATCAGAGTTGTTTATATCTAGTTTCTACATGTGTGGGGAGCTTATTCCCAAGAAGCCAGCTCAGACAGGTAAAGCAAGGGCTCTTGTGGCCTTGTCTCTGCTTGGAAGAATAACAATTTAAAGCTGGCATCTAAAAGGTGTGTGCAGGTGCTGGAAGCTGCAGCTATTCCTACAGTGTGGCAAGGTGTGGTAACCTGAGATTTTGTTCAGTTGCCACTAGTGCCTAAAAATGGCTACTTCAGGTGGCGTTGAATAAAACCTGTGATGAGAGAGCAGCCTTGGTTTCCTAACTGAACTTGGTTTACAACTGATTTATTACGTCATACTCGCTTTTCTTCAAATAGATTCAAGTAGGTTCAATAGATGGGACCCTGGTTATCTTGCCAAACTTGATGCATTGTGCAGGTTTGCAAATTTCTCTCCTGGATTAAAGCAAACAACTTTTCTTTTTCTTCCAGGAAAGAAGCTCATATGAAAACAAATCACTAACCTACTACCTACTTCATTTTGATATCTGACTGTCCTTTTTCTTAGGAAGGGAGATGGTAGATAGAAGAAAGCAAAATAAAAGGTGAGGGCTAAAGGGATTCCCAGCCAGTAAAACAGCACAGTTAATTACAGAAGGTGCTGTGGCAAGTTAAGATGAATGGGAGAATCATTCCTGTATCACATGTGCTTGAAAAATGGCTGAATGATTTTTGCTTAACTTCTTCAGGTCATGAACTTGATTTAGCTCAACTTGCTTGGTATTTGTTTTCAGTCACTCCCTACCCACTGCAGTAAGTTGCTCTTTTTTCCTATATTTTGAGATCTTTGCACAAGAGGCTTCATTCCTGGGCTGTGAGGAGATACAGATTATATTGCTTGTGGAGAACAAACTATTTGCTTGCTGGTTGTGCCTTCGGTCTCCTCCACTCTTCCAACCTGTGCAATACAGAGATGCTCTCAAATTGTGTCAGCAGTTGGGTTAAGCTTCTCCAAACTTACTGGAGGTGAGATGACTTGCTACTTCTGTCAATTATGGCAAAGGCTTTAATTCCCCCTCCTGTCCACACACTTTTCTGTCTTCCCTGCAGCTACCAACTTGTGTGTGGAAACCAAATGTTTTAATCTATTCACACAAACACTAAAACACGTGAGGCTCTACTAAAGCTAAGAGGTATGCTTACAAACTGCCTTATAAGGGTACTTGGTGAGGAGAGCTTTAAAAAAAGAAAAAAGCAGGTTGTTTGTTGTCTTAGTCTGCAGTCAGGTCAAGAATCTGTTTGAATTTTGGATGTTTCAATCTTGTTTTGTTTTCCCCACATGTACAAGACAACTGTTTGTAGATACTAAGCCTAAATATCCAGCATATTTAGTAATCATCACTTTTTTTTTGTTTTGCTACAGGTAGAGGAGGGCTTCAGTGAAACTTACGTCCTGCCTGTACGTGAACAAGGGCAGCCTCCCCTTACCTTTTGAGGGAAGGCTGCCTCTGCTCTGCTGGATGGGTTCTGGGAGAGCAGCGGGCTGGGGAGGGTGCAGAAGGTGGGGCGGGTGCAGAAGACTGAGAAATTAGTTCATGCTCAGCTCCAGACACCCAAACAGGCTTGTGTTCCAGCTGCATGGAATATTTGAAACAAATGACCTGCTCAGGGCTGGGAGTCTGCAGTGTTTATGTACAGTGCCATGGCAACAGTGGAGGAAGTCATGAGATGGGGACTGGACCTGATGGAATCAACAAATGATATCACAGATTAGCAAGTCCTAATGAATCAGTGGTGCTTTGCTTCCCCGGCTATTGCCTGTGTTCAAGCACTGGCATGTGGCAGGCAGACCTGCTCCTTTTCGAGTAGCGTTAAAAACTGCAAGTCCTACTTGTGCTGGGGCCTCCTTGAAAACCAGCCCTGTTACCCTGGCCAGCATCTCATCCTCCTGCTGTTGCTGACTCATCACGTTTATGCACATGGAACGGTTCCTACATTTTATAGGAGGCTTCTGGCCTTGATAGTTTGCCTGCTGTTGCCTTGCTGGTGATACAGAAATGCTGTGGCAATTCTGCAGAGAATCCTGACATCCTGATGCTCTAGACAAGCAGTGGAGTAGCTTTTGTTTCTTCCTGGAAGTTGAAGCTTTGGTGAAAGTAATTTGAACATAGAAAATTGTGCAAGAGGGGACGTGTTTGGTGGAGGGACTGAGTAGTCGATAAGGGAGTATGTCATGCTACTTAAGCAGCCTTATCACAATTCCTTTCCAAAGGAAAGCCTGTCTTGAGTGTAGGTTACACTCCTGTGCAGCATTACCTGTGCCAGCAGACATACCTGCTGTGGATGTTGGTCAAAGCTATGACAATGGCAAGATGGAAAATCTTGGGGAGGGAGGGGGACAGTTTCCAATTCTCTCCTTTATCTGCAGAATTGATGATTTATTCCTGAGCTCAACCAACTTCCCTGTTGGATCCCAGACATCAGTGTGTACCTGTCAAGTCCTTAGCCAGTACCAGTACAAAGCAATTTCCCCTTTCCCTGTGCCTGAGATGTGCCAATTTAAAAGGGTATGCATCATACTTTTAAGAGCTTATTTTGGCAGTCACGCCTTCTCTCCTGCATAAGGTAAGATGATTATGAAAAACATTTCCTATTGTGCTCCCCCTTTTCTCTCCCATATGCTTCTTATGCAGACCTAATGCTGTTGATCTTATGCCAAAAACTAAGTTGCATTTGACTGGAGAAGGAAATACGTGGTGATTTATTTAGTAAAGTTTATTAAAATTAAAAACCTAACCCAAAGCACAACCTTTTTGGCATCCAAAACAGTGCTGAAGGGAACAAAACTCATTCAATGCTTGCACAAAACACACTAGAGCACTGATCCTGTCCTTGCACATGTTTTGATTCAAAACTATTGCAGGCTTGTCTGCCCTTCAGACAAAACTATTTGAAGCAGCTGCCAGATGTTTTGTCTGCCTTGTGTTTTACAGTTTGCTTACTGCTTAGCAATGCTCTGGGTGTTCGAGCTGCCCTTGTGCATTCTGTTCCTGTGGCACCTCTGTGCTGGTTTCCCAGCCCTTCTCCCTGTCACATACGCACGTAGCACAGATACAAGTCTGAGTATTTTTCTCAGAGGCTCGGTATCGCACGTCTGCCGCCCAATCTGCTGGCCTCATCTGGGACCTTTTCTGGGACTAGCACAGACCAGCCACATTCCTCTGCTCACATGTTGCCACAGTGTATAAAAGTTAAGGTGATTTACAGTCTCTTATAAAAGCACTTACGGCCTGAATTTGGGCCTTGCTAAACAACCTTACACTGAACACCCACAGTTCATGGCTTGGGCAGCCTCTTTGGCTGTGCTTAGCTGAGTTGTAAATCTTTTTTTCCCCCCATGCACAAGATGGGCAATAAATTCTCAAATACAATGAAGCAGGACAAAGACCTTTGAGTTTTTTTCAGAGCTGTAACAAATTTGACTTAATCAAAAGATACACCTACTAAACAGGGATACCTCAGGATTTCCTCTGTGTTTGCCCAGCTCCAGCAGCATCCCAGCCAGTGACACTATCTGTGTGAAATTTCTCAGCTGGGAGCACTCCAATATGCCGACAGGTCGAGAAGCACACACCCTGGGCTTTCTGTGTTCCTGCCCCACTCCTGCTCCTACAAAACCACATCTGTAAAAACACAGTGTCTTAAGGCAGAGTCCTGGTTAAATGGGGTTAACCTGCCGTTTTTCACTTTGCTCAGACTTGTATCTTTTAATTGTCCACGCTTCTTAGGCACCCAGCATTGCGTTTTCCTCTAAAATAACGTATGATCTGTTCTGTAGTTAACAGCATATGGTCCAGGGAAGCTTTGCTGTGCAATGGTATTGTATAGGACATAAGCCAAGAGAGAGATGCTATTTCTGGATAACCTTCTAGATAGCACTTTGTTTGTCCTGAGGAGTTCCATAAATGCCTATTCCTACCAGAGTCTGTCATCGTTCTCTCTCATAACCTCTTGTTAAACCATTAACTATTACTAAGGAGGGCCTAGCAAAATTTTACTGTATAAAACCTGCATAAGTAAACATGCTCTCTAACTCATTATAAAGAGAACATGGGCAGGCAAGAAACACCTGCCTAAACTGGCATCTGGCCAGGACACAGGTGTTGATTTTTTTTTTCTTTCCTTTCTATGGAAAAAATAGTGTTTCCCACAACTCTTTGGGAAAAATTAGAGAACAAATATTATATGTATTATTATAAAGGGAACATGGGCAGGTACCTTTGGGAATACAGAACTTTCTCGCAGTCTGTGGAAATGGTACGTTGATCTGAAAAGTAAAGTGCCACCTACTGAATCAGTAACTTAATTTCCTGCAACACTCTGGATGTTTCCTTTGGAAGAGGACCACCTAATATTGATAGGGTCTGTTCCTACTTAATTTGAGGCCCAAAAGAGACTTGAGGAGTAACAGCTGTTACTCCTAAATATGATCTGTATTTTTCAAACTGTCTAGACACCTGGGTGGGTTCCACACATTACCAGCAAAGCTAGTTAATCATGTCAAACTTTTTCGTTCTATAAAGGCATGGGCTTGGTTTATTTTGTTTAATGAGCTATATGGAAACCCAGGGGAAGACAGTGAATCAAGCAGACAAGTGGGGAAATTTGATCACTAAGGCTGATGTTTTTGACAATTTTCATTTTGACCTGGTATAGACAGTGCACGAGTTTCAAGATTTTAGAAGTTATTGGCTGTGGTGTTTGTTAACAACGCTGACACAGTAAATCTTTAAATCATTAAGCTGTATTGATGTATCACATGTAGTCTCTGTGAAATGCTGTTAAATGAAAACCGATTGAAACTGCTGCACAATAGGAAATTACAGCAATGAAAAATAGATTTACAGAATGCTAGAAATGAAGTTTTCAATTGATTTTGTAAAGGAAAACCTAGAAGAATGAGCACTCAGAGTCCTTATGATGCATCCCACTTGGATAAATACAGACGTTTTCAATTAATGTTCTCACAGATGCCAGCTGTCTTTTCCAAAGTGAAGTGCTGTGCGATAAGACCCTCATTATTAGAAAGGAAAGAGGGTGATTCTTCATATGCAATCTGACATTTTTATTTGCATTTTAAAAATGGTCAGAAAAATGCACATAAACCTGGAGTTTAAAAGGATGACAGACATTTCTGGACAGGAACCCACTCTGAGAAGCTGCATCCTGGAGTTCAGACACTCTTGAGGTGGGCTTACAGATACACTGGCTAACGATGCCTTGGAGGATGCCTAACATTTAGAGTAAGAGACTTGTGACACACGTGCTTTGGGTCTGCATTTTCTTGTCTTTATGTTTCCTAACTATGTTTCAAACTTCATAATCAAGACTAACCATGACCTTCACTTAGAAAAAACTTGTTTTCCTCTTTAAGGTTTCCTGGCACTAGCAGTAATCTCAAGAACATTTCAGTAAGCACCAGGCGTGTATGTTTCTCTACAAACAGCAAATGCAAATAAAATAATATTATGGTCTTACAGGTAGGATACTGCAACGTAAACAAGCATGAGAATCCCAAGACAGGCTATGAGGCATTTCCCAGAAAGTTTAACTTGGAATCTAGCAGAATCAGGCACCAGCATTAAATACTATCTGCCCAGATGGGTGTTAAAACAGTGCTTTCAGGAAGGGATGAACACTGACAGTGCAGATCCAACTTCAGAAGAAGCCAAGGTGCAAAAAGTTTTTTGGTCAGGAAAAGCCTTTTGACATGTTAATCTCTTACCAGATGCATTTGGCAAAGGTTCAGAATCATTCTTTGGAAAACAAAGAGGAGGAAAAGTTTTAGCCTGGGTGCTGCTTCAGTGGTCTGATCATGGTCCCAGCTTTTTATTAAGGTTGGTAGGTACAAGCTGGCAGCTGAGGCTGAACCTGCCACCTTGCTGCATCTCTGAAATGGCAGGCTGGGTACCTGATTGACAGTTAGGGTGGTTTCCTTTGGCTGTTTTCCCAGTGGTCAGCTGCTCCAAATGGTGCTAGAAATAGTGTGAGAGAAGCAGCGTGCTGCAGACTGCTCTCAGTTTCTAAAGTCTCTGATATCTTTCTTGCCAAATTCTCTTGGAGGGAGATTGTGTAATCAAACCGGGTTGCATGTAAAAACACACTTGTGTATGTCCAGGCGTGCAGGGTATTGCCAAAGTGGACAGACTGTCCTACTTGTGCCTGCCAGAAAAGTTGTGTTTTGTCCAGCGGAAAAGAAAACATCCTTTTCTCTTTGCACTTTGGAATTTGTCTTTTCAGACTCTGATCTCATTAGCAGTGTCTCCATACTACGACAAGTTTGTCCATCTTGGGTCAGGACATAAATAATAATTGAGTCTTGCAACAGTAACCCCAAACTCAGCTATTATGTGCAGAATGCGGCCCTTCTTGGTAATGTGGCAGCTGGTTCAAAGATTGCAGAGAGCATGCAAGAAGAAGGGAGCAGGTCGTTATTTTGTAATAAATGCAGTCTTTTGTGCTAGTTGTTCTTTGCGCTATAAAAGACAGTATCTGCCTCTAAACAAAGCAGAAAAAGAGGAAATAGTTTCATAACTTACGTTTAATAGCTGAATTTTTAGAACACAGGCAATGGAGGCAATTTGCGCAAGGCTGTATGTGAATTCTGTATCTCACTCTGAGATGTGCTGGAAATTAGGCACATCTCTAGGTGCAACAACAACATGCATCTTTCTTTTCAGGCTGTCCCATATAGCTGGAAAGGCTGATTTTTCAAGAACCCAGCACCTGAATAGAGTTATATTTTTGCTGTGTCTTGATTTAAGCCCTGGTCCTAATCCAGCATTGACCTTCTGTTTCCCTCTTTACTGCCCACGTTGGATTAAAATGGCAGATTTCCTTGGAGTGTATGTTAAAATGAGACTACCAAGTATAATTGGTAGCTTCACTAAATATGGCCCGTGCTCTGCATCCACGTTTGAGGGTTGCCAGAATGGCTACATGAGAAAAACCTACATTAGATGCTAGCAAAGTAAAATAGAAGGTCTTAGTTCCCCTCGTAGACCTCTGAGTCAAAATACTTTCAAACTGCTCAGAACTTCTGCCCATCACCTGTAGCCCAACCCTTGCCCCTGCTGACGCTGCACAGAGACGGTCCATGGCCAGCCCCATATTTCTGTGTTCTGCAGCTGCTGCCTCATTGACCAAGCTCTCCCTGTGTGGCTTTAGCACTGCAGCACTTCACTAGCCAAGCACATGTACATTAGGTCTAATGCTTCACTTAATACCAACTTTCTGCTTCAACAAGGAGCCAGTGGCTCCTTCTAAAAGGGGAAGGTCTCATACCTTAGTGTAACTTGTCTTTAAAGTTTGGCAGCTGCTGTGTAAAATTATAGGGTGACTCCATCAAACTCTTTTTATATGCTGCCCTGGGTGATGGTGAGCTGCTCATTCAAGGGAAGGGAGCAGATGGAGCCCAGAAGTTTGTTTTGCTCTTTTCCTGCTTAGCTCCGTGTCTGGAAACCACCTAAAATCTGTCAACTGGCAGTGAAAAATGAGTGCAGTGTGAAGGCCAAGCAGGTGGTCTGCAACACCACCATCCCAAGTGCTGGAGGCACTGGTCACTTCCTGGCAAAGGGGCATACCAAGAGCTCCTGCTGTCTACCTCCCTGATTTTATTTTCTGCTGCAGAAACAAAAAGATTGTCAGATATCAATGTCAACATGACATTTTGCTGCATCTGTGACATACGGAGTGTCTCTGCATGAAAATATAGCAGCTCCCAGTTCCAAGGATTTTCTTGGAAGGGTAAAAGCTGCCCCTCTCCAATCCCACTTTTCCATTGAGTGGCCAGTTTGTTTGGAAACTTTCTTGTTGTGGGGCTAGACGGGGATATGTTTAAAGCAGCCAAACAAAGGTGGGAGGAGAGGAAGCAAAAGGAGACACTCTCCTGAAGCCAAATGTTTTTGGGGAGGTGGCTGCGAGGGGGAAGTTGTTTTGTTTTGTTTTGTTTTCTGAGAAAACATCTCTACAGCCAAGACAAACAAAGATGCTTGCTCTAGATCTTGTTACCTTTGGTCTCCTTGGGCCCCATGTCAGTTCCCAGATTATTTTTATGAACTGTTTAATCCAGAGCTTTTATTTCTCCTGTAAATAAATGGTATTGCAGATTCCAGGACAGCTTCAGATACTAATACCAGCTGTCTAGACAAAGAGTGGCCCATGGACATGATCATAAATAAAAACAGTCTTGGTGCTTTGTGTTTGTTTTTTGGTTTTTTTTTTTTTTTTTTTTTCCTTTCTTCCTTCTCTTGTCAAAGTAGTTTGCAACAGAGACTGGCAGGAGGTGCTGGCCAAGTGAAGGCAGGCACAGCACAGTTCTCACCTCCTTTACCATCTCTTGGAGGGGATTGGAGCTGGCTGGGTCTGTGCCAGCGGATGCTTGGTGTCTCAGAAATGCAAATAGTTCCCAGATAAGGAACCAGGAGATGGAGCTCACAATTACATAGCACATCTCCTAGATTTCAGAGAGGACAACTAATATGTCATTTTAGTGCTAATAGTTGACATGAGGGCTGCCTGGAACAAAGATGCAGAGCTGACAGGAGATAAACCCATAGAATATGCAATATAAATGTCCCAGAACAGTCATCTACAGTAACAGCTCCCACTGAAGCGCTGCCTGCACGCTAAAGAATGTCAGTATTTAAAAAGAACAAGGAAAAAGAAACTGTCCTGATTATGGGAAATTCAAGGTGCAATCCTTTAAGTTTCATATAGCAAACCCAGATTCCTTACAAGAAAACTTATACATATGTGACATATCTTTTATAAATGCATGTACCTGTTAATTCTCAGCTGTTCAACATTAAAAAATTACATTCTATAGCTGCTTGGCAGCAGATTTATGTTCTTTGTTTCAAATGGGGGAGATGCACAAGAGGCTAGGGGTGAGAAGTGATGTTTACGTTACTTCATTTAAGATCCTTAGAATCTTTTTATTTGACTCTACTTTCTAGAAATTATACACGTTTTAGCAGTGACCACCCAAGGTTCCTCACAGAAGAAGATCTCAGCTCTGATGTCACTCAGAACCACTGTCTTAGAGCTGAAAGGATTCTGCCCACCTGCTTATATGTCTTATCTACAATCTTGGATGCTGCTTATGCATCAGAAGGTCTCATTACAGCAGCTGTGATACATACCTACTGGCTCAGCTGCAGAGATGCATCTAATGCCCTGCCAGGATCCTGAGGATGCAGTACGAGAGACACACAGTACTGATTCCCTTTCCATCTGTACTAACGAGAGGACTTTGCTTCTGTTTGTAAGAGTATGGAAATTAAAAACACAACTGAAGCTGCATGGTTCTTTTTCATTTTTTAGTACTATCTGTGGCACTTCCCTGAGCAGGCTCTGCACACTAAGCAATTGCCTTTACTTCATGTGAAAGGGCTATGGATAGAAGGAAAGGAAAATTAAATTGCCATAAAAAACGTATAGTTAGCTGTCAATTCTTAATAGTTCTATGCCTTTCTTATCATTGTCAACAGACTTATGAGCCATAGGTGTTTAAAATAATCCCTCATCTTCCAGATCATGAAATCACAGAATCTTCCAACCATACACACACATACACAAAAACCCCCAAACACACAAACACAAAAAACCACACAAAAGATAAGTGCACTGGTCAAGTAGGTATTATATACACATTGAAAATAATTGCTCACTTGCAACCACAAAGTTTCTGAATTCTCTGTTCTAATACAAAGAAACCTCTTCCTGCCTGTCAGTAGCATCTCCTTCTGTCCAGAAGTTTCATGGAAATCTTTAGCATTAATTGAAAGAACAAACCTTTTTGAGACAGCAATGGCTACATCCACTGGGAATTATCTTGCTGTTTGCTCCCCAGTCTTATTGACCAGGGCAGAAACATCCAGATAGCCAACTGGATGCACGCAGTTACCATCACAACCAAGCCATAACCAGTCCATCAAATGAATAGCCTAACTGCAAATATCCCTGGGAACCAGGACAATACCTTTAATTACCTGGAGAAGGGTCTTTTCAGATTTTCACAGCAGAAAGCATTATACAGCCTGTCAGGAACCTGATTAGATCTTCCCAAAAGGCCTCTTAACAAAGGAATAGTCAAGAAGAAACCATTTTAAAGGAGCATTTGTCATTGTCCTTACACCCAGTGATGACTCACATGGCCTTTGCTAAACTGTGTAGAAGGAATGGAATTTATTGCTTGACTCTGTGAGACAGGGCTAGGAGCCAGAGTGGCATCCGCTTGGAAACTGCCGTGCTCTGAAGCAGACAAGATACTTGTGCGTAGAACACATTCTCTTCCGATCTGAAATAGTAGTTGTACTTTATAAAAACCAGATGAGCAAGGCTACAGTTAAGGGCCTGCAGGGATGAACAGCATACAACAGTGCCTAGATATCAGAAAAGCAAGGACTTGCCTGATAATTTTAATGACAATTGTAATTAGGAATGGGCTTACGCTAGACATTATTGATATCAGTGGCAAAGCTTCATTTAGTGATCTCAGTGTTTGCCTTCTGAAGCCTTAGGAACACATTATGTTCGTGTTTTAGCACCTCCTCCAATTTAAACATTCACATAGGCAACCTCTGTAAAGCACACTTGAGTTAACATTACCTGTTGTTGCCACCAGTTCAAAGCTAGTGTCCCTCAAGGGAGATCATTGCAGAAAAAAGAAAGAAAATTACAAAGCTTAAAAACCTTTTGGTGGGTTGCTCTTCTCTTGACAAATGAAGGGGCAGTTATGTACTACAGAGCAAAAAAAGAGGTTAAAGTTTTCATGTTCCCTTTTAAATATTGGAAGAAACATACTCATATTGTATTGAACATGGATATTATTTCAAAAGAAGCAGTTTTATGGTTCCTGACCAAAAAGAAATTCAGAACTCTCATTTTGTGGGAAATGTCAACATTTCAACATTTTTCCAATACTGTCATTTTTAAGAAATCCCCAAATTCCTGCTCCCAACCAGCTTTTCTGGCCAGCAGTATTAGACACAATGCCAAAACCCAGCAGAAAGAGTGTCTTTTAATAGTGTATGCACACCATGATTATAAAACCTGCACTTTGTTTTTAGTTGACTCTTCAAAGAGGTTCTACAACTTCCTCAGCATTTCATTTCCATAGGTTCTCCAAAGGCTTGGGGTATTCCAAGCTGGCTGTGAGCCACAGCAACCATAAATCAACCATGACAAGAAGTTCCCTTCTCCTCTATGTTGCTTCCCCACAACAGCATTTTGGGGAGCATAATGTTTTCATTTTATATGTGCCGCTGGACTCTCTGCAGGGTCCTTTCTTTGGTGCTGTGATCTCAAGGAATTTTTAAAATAACCGTTCTATGCAAAAAGCTTATATACTCCATGTGTACCCATGGAGCCTGCTCTGGCACCACTCAGGGAAGTGGTGCTGTGATACAGACAGTGATGGACAGGATAGAGAACTGTGTTTTAGCATCATTCTGCTAGGCTACTGTCTTCTTTAGAATGCAAAATCCAGGACTAGAGCTTTGTTCTGAACTGAAATATCTTATGGATAAGCCCTGGAATATATGTGAGAAGACTCAAAAGAGACTTTTTCACTGGAGTTGCCAGAATCGGGGCAGGGAAAAAATTTGGATTTTTCTTACATACAGAGAAAGGCCTGGAAGGCCTGGGTTGTTTTTTTCTTTCTTGTAGGAAATCGTCTGTCCTTTTTAGCTTTTCTTAAAGGTGATGGCAGGTAGTGGAAAAAGTATGGAGGTCAGAAAGACAGCTGCATTTCTATGGGCTGGTATGGTTTCTAAACCTGGTATGTATTACTACAGGGCAGTGTCTGGACAGTGAACCCACAGAGCAGATATATATAGGCCAGGAAAAAACACCGAAGTAATGAAATAAAAGTGTCCTACCATAGGATGTGGAATTTCTGCCAAAAAAGAAAGTCTGTCTCAAGGCTGCCCAGTGCACAGTTCTCCCACAGAGTTCTCCAGTTCAGTCCAGGGCATGCTTCCTCCTCCAGGCATCGGATCAGATCTGCTGATTTTCCTCTAGGAAGGTGAGGCGAGACTGGCCAGGAAGCTGGTGCCATTACAGCTGTCTCATGAATTTCCCCATTTTGCTAGCAGCCAGGGCAGAGGAATGGCGAAGGGAGGGGAAACGGGCAGATGGATTTTCCAGGTAACACCTGGTGAAAGAGGGACGACAGTCTCACTCGGAACAATGGGTTTGTTTTGAGCTGCTTGTCAGGAACTGACCTCTTTCCCCTCTCATCCTCTGAGCATGTGATCCTCCGGGCCCTTGTTTTCTTTCTGCTCTCCCTCCCTGAGATGACTTTTTCCTCTCACTCGGCGCAGTGACGCATACAGTGTCCATCCTTGACATCAACACCTCTAGGCTAGGCCCTTGCTGATGTCTCTGTGGGTGTTGAAAGACTGTGAGGGTGGATTCTAGTTGCACAGGCCAGGTTATTGTAAGTCCTCTCCTAAACCAGCTGCCTCCCCTTGCAGACAGCCCAAGGCTTTGGGTAGATATGGTGGCTATGTGAGGGTGGACATGTTTAATTCTCTTTTGCCCCCCACCTGAGCACTTTGTGCGGGGCAGGCCAGTTATCATTAGGGCTGCAAGAAGAGGAGATGCACCACTTGCTTGAGCTCTGATAAAGGAAAATACAAGTCCAAGCCTGGTGGGGAGGATACAGCTGCATCCTCTTGAGTGTACAGGCTGTAGCGGATATGGCCCTCCCTGTCAGGGATCTGTTGCTGTTCTACTGGCTGCTTTCTCCGGAAGCCAGAGCCGTGATACACCCACTAGGAATGAACGTTGCTCACAGCCTCTGTAATCAAAATATAATCTGAATCCACAGTTACAGCATGTCCCTTACTCAGAGCCCTTCTGCTGAAATCCTTGCTGAAGCAATAAAGTGTGTGTAGATGGGGGGAAGCAACCCAAGGACAGGCCACAGGTTCTGGTCTTCACGCTGGCATGGCCAGTTCCAAGAAGGGTCCTGACATTATGTCCATCCTTGTGGCATCCACTGTGAGTCTGCCTCTAGCCACACGGGGTTGATGTGCCCTTCTAGGTCTCACAGAGCAAGCACCAGCTGGCCCATCGCTGCTGGAGACTTCAACACATTGTGTTGGCATTGCACAGGCCTCACTTTGCTGCGACTAGGCCTTGTTGGATTAAGGCTGTAATAGCATTCCATTTCCTCAGTCCCAACAGCACAGAAGCCACTGCCACACCAGCATGACATTGTTCCATCCCACGGATGGGCCAAAGGGATTGTCCCCAGGATCACATCGCTGCTGTTCCTCTCCTAGACAGCATGTTCTCCACAGCTTGGATGAACCTTAGCTGTGGCGGCACGTCACTGGCCATGTTGGCAGGATGTTGCCAAGGGTTGTTAGTGTCGCTTCATTAGATAGTCGGCACAACTTGATCCTTGGGCCTGGCATGGGGGGAAGCGCTGAAGCAGTCCCAGAGCAGTCCTGCGGTTGTTCATGTGGTGCTGGCCTCCCCACGTTTTTCATCACCTGAGCAGGCTGGCAGCTCCTTCCCACCCTCAGGGCCTTCTCGGCTGGCTCCCCTCATCTCTGCCTGTCTCTCTGAAGTAGAGGGATATTTCCCTGTCCTGCCAGCCACCCGGCTGGGCAGCAGCCTCTCCCTGTCGCAGCTTTTAGGTGCTGCAGGCCTGCACTGAGGGCTGGAGAGAGCCAGGGCTGGGCCTGCAGGGCCAGCAGGCCCAGTCACCCACTTGCCAGGCAGAGTGAGGCAAACCCCCTCACTCCCCTCCCTGTCCATAGCAAAGGCGACATGAGAGCGAAAATAAAGTGTGTGCTTTTAGCCACGAAGCTAAATAGCTGCTGGAGTGGCTTCCCAATGGCCCCCTCAGAGAGGAGCAGCAAATGCAGCCGGGTAGATCTTCTGAGAGGAACGCTCTGGCTCCGCTGCAGAGAACGGCAGAAGGGCCCTGCCTTGCGTGAGGGCAGGCGAGACATGCCCGTGGTCTCCGCTGGTTGTAACGCCTGGATGCCGGCCACGTGAATCATCAGCCTCCTCCCCAGCCCTCCTCCCTACGCTCACACTTCGCAGCTGACAGGCCACGGCTTGGAGTAGCTGCCCAGGGGACCGGCCCACCATGGGGAGCGGCAGGAGAGAGCAGAGGGCACCCATCATGGCCTAGGCTGCACAATTCGGTGTGAGCTTGCCAAACCTTCCTTTTCTCCACCAGTCACTGAATTGCCATGACATTTTGTACACATGATGGCCTGCAGTCATGGGAGGCCCTGGGCCTGGACTGGGTTAGCTGCACAGTAAATCTGGAGTATCAGGGACTGTGCGTTCACACACAGAGAGAATTCATGGCAGTAAAGTTCCTTAGGTAAGTTGTGAGGGTCTTTGTTATGGGGAGGGACAATATTAGCCTAAGCACTTGTGCCACAGCATGCTTTATCCTGATTTACAACTGAAAAAGAATGTAAGATGTAAAAAGAATGAACATAAAAGAGAAAAAAATCATCACACTGTAACAGCAGAGATTGGCTTCTTACTCTCTTTGCAGAAAAACAGCCCTGCAAATGCCAGCAGCAGCTGAGGTCTCCTTGGCTTCTCAGGAGCTGTGTGTTAGCAATTCTCACCGTGGAGGCAGGAGAAGGGGGTACACCTGCCTCTGGGCACCACTAAAAGGAAGTGACTTGAGCCTTCAAATGGGCTTAGCAGCTAAGACCTGCCAGCAAAGCTTCTGCATGGACGTTCTCCTGGGAACAGGTCAGGAAGGTACTTTTCAAATTTTATGGTAACTGAAATCACAAAAAGGGGACAAAGAAGGGAAAGGGGGTTTTCATTTTTTGCTGTCTTTTTTTTATTATTATTTTAAAACTCGGCTTGGTTCTAATTAGGTGATGCAAATTCTTCAGATGAACTCTGGGTCTGAAGGGGAATATAAGGTTTTATAGAGCCCGGCATGAGGTTGTGTGTTTTGTACCTTGTCTCCTAGCAGCAAAAACCACATGGATGTGAGAGGCTGTTTTATGATCCGCCAGGGCTGTTGTTGGACAGGCTACAGTGAGCAGAGTTATTCCAACCATGCTGGATTGCTGTTGCCTCCCTCTTTCTTTCTTTCTTCTTTTCTCCCCTTTCCTTCCTTTTTTCTTTCTTTTCCTTTTTCTTTCTTTTTCCTTTTTTTTTTTTCTCCTCACCAGGCAAATGTGAGAGGGGATGGATGCTTTCATCCTCCTTGTGCCAGAACTCTCTCACTGGACTTGGCATCAGCATACTTCTCATCTCTCTTGCAAACCCTTTTCCCTGGCGAGGATTTCACCAGGCATTTCTAAAGAGGCAGTGAACTATGTTGGTTACTCTTTCAATTGCTCATCTCTTTAGTGTTTCCAAAAAAAAAAAAAAACAACCCAAAAAACAACAATTTTGTGCTCATGCTGTGCAGCAACTTCCGTCAGAGGATTTCTAAGCAGCTTGGCAAACATTAATGAGCTCAGCCTCACAATGCCCCTGTGTAGGAGGGAAGGGCTGTCATGTCTATTTCACAGCTGGGGAAATTGAGGTGTGGGGTAGCTGAAAGATTTGCCTGGGCACACACAGTGTCTTAATTCCACCCTGACCTGGGTTGACTTCCCTTCTTGGTGCTTTTGTCTGCTCAGGTTGATTCTGTTCTTGCCTCCCCTCCACACTCTGACTGCAGTTCTTCCTGTTGCTCAATCTGGTGGCTTTGCAAGTTGTGATTACAGAAATGACGTTGTCCCATCTTTTCTATGCTATCCCTCTCCCAGTCAGTCCCGGGAAGACCTATTCATTGAACTACATGACTGTCCCTTTTTTTGGACTGGAGCTTGTAACTGCTGCTCCCAAAGAGAGACAACTTCAGATCTGCATCAAACCATCGCAACAGCCCTTTGTTACGTTCATGTTTCAAGTTGGTTTCCTTATACTGCCTTTTCTCTCTTATTTTCTGCTTGTTAGGTACATGTAGCAGAACTAAATATTGACAGATAGCCTTGCATTTAGCACCATTTAACTACCATTTGTATTTAATGCCATTTAGCTCTGGTAGAGCCATTCAGTGTAGGGGCGGTATTGAATTGTTCCCCCTGGCTTCGGAAATATCACCTGCGCAAATCTTTTCAGTTCACTTGAAGTTCAAAGAAAACTGAAAGAACTGTGAGTGTTTGCATGGGCTTTAGAGGCCTTTGTGTCATAATCCAATCCACATACTGAAACACAACTAATACCCAGCTTCTTCACTGTTCTGCAAAACATAGAGGAGAAAAATCCCAGCAGAGGAAATGTAATTGCAGTGCAACTTCCTCTCCATGGAATTCTTTTGGGCTATTCTATCAGCTGCCACCCACAGTTCTGCATAAGACTGACATCATGAGTCATGGCAGAAGGGAGCAGAAAGCCTGAGGCATGGACCAGGATGTGGATTTGTGATTAAAGATGTGATGCTGAGATGTGGCACTGGCTCCAGACAGTTAGAAGTGCAGATGCAGGGCATAATTCATGGTTATGAATGAAGAGCTGATAGCATCAGATACAAAACGTGGGTGTCCCTCAAAAGACTATGTGTGACCCAGAAGTGCAGTGATGAATTGTATTGGTTACAGGGAGGGTAATTTTCGTAGCTTTTACCCCTTCATTTGTTTTAGTCTGGAATTAGGCCCTTTGACTGTTTGTCTGTACAAACAATTATTGGTCCATTGCAAATGAGTCTAATGGAGGGGAGAGGGTTCCTAAGTCATTAAGTTCCTGCAATTTCATTGAAATGACATCTGGTCAAGGGCAGAGATCTTCTTTGTGATAGTCTATACTGGGAAAGGTTGCTTTATGAGTTCAGTTGCCAAAAATTTGGATTTTACCTGCAACATAGAAAGAGCTACACCTTATTAAGCATGAGAGAATCCAATCACAAAACATACACACCCAAGAAATCAGGCTTCAGTTAGTTTCTCTGCTAGTACAGATACGCCTACCTGTAATACATGCCTGGTCTTTGTAAATAGAAGGAATTGCTTGTTTCCTGCTTATTGTAGGTAGAGAATCAATTTGACTATTAGGTGAACTCACACACATCATTTGGCTGTTAAGTCTTCTGGGTCCCTATCTCCTGTCAGATGCACTGATGCACTTCTGTTTGATTTTTCAAAGATGCGGAGCACACTGCATCCCATGAAGCTACAGGGACTTCAGGGATTTAGAGTTGCTCAGCATCACTGAAGTCCAAGCTAGGAATGCATGTTCCAAATCCTTCGCACTTATCGTACCTTCCATTGAAAGATCTCTTGTGTGTAATAAAGAATAGCGCAAGAATTACCAAAATTGGTGATTGTCTCAGTTGGTGAAACTGAGACACAAAATGTACCACAGTGTGCCAGTGGTAAAGCTGGAAAACAAATCCATCAAATCTGGCTCCCTTTTTTTTCATCTGGCATGCTGGGATTCAGAAGAAAATGTTAGTGGAGAATGAGAATACTGAAAAGGTGGGAGGTACTCTGTCACAACTCTGAAACCTGGCAGTATCTAACCCATCTATTGATGGGAGTAAGGGAGTGAATCAGAAGAAGGATCACAGCATACTTGTAGTCTACCTTGTATTATTTCCTTAACATATGTTTACAGACCACTGTCAAAGAAAGATACTTGCTAGAAAATGGTCTTGCTAGAAAATGGTCTGACTCAGTGTGGCATTCTCTAAGAATCCTGGAGGAGGAAGAAAATACAAATTAGCTTTGCGCTTTCCTGCCCATCAGAGGGGGAAACTGTGCATTGTCCCTGTCTTGCTGTAAGTGGAAACAGGCTGCTCGTGGAAAGAAAGTCTGTTCTGAGATGAAAACATCTGGCTCAGCTCAGTCTTATCCAGCTGGGGCTGGGATTTGCACCAGTTGTTATCTGAATCTTCTGAGAGCTTATTTCTACTCTGCCATGGCTAGCACCAAGCTTTTATTCATAGTGGGGGTGTTATTCACAATAAGCACATCCAGGGAGAGGTGGGGAGGACTTGATTGATCATGGTGGTGGCTGATTGTAATGACAGCTATGTCTCATCATCAGTAAACTCAAGGCCAAACTGCAACAAATCAATCTACCTAAATACATGTGGTCCAGAGGTGCCCATTTCAGTCCTGGATACAAAGGATACAAAGGTGAGGAGGCCTCTCTGTAGACTGATCTTTTGCCTCAGCTCCTTAGATGATTTTGAGCCAGGCAAAACATTTTAAACTGTATGTGTCCTGAATGTTAGGGTATCACCTCCGCCTCAGGCAGATGGCAGTGAAAAGTGATGACACTACTTGCATCCAGTGGCTTGTTGGATTACCCTTTTGCTTCCTAGTGGCATGGAATTGGCCAGGATTTATTTGGCGCTGCCAGAGGAAATGTTTGTGATGAATTTTTTTTCCTGCACAGCCAGTTTGCTATGTGTGAGACAAGTCAGGTCACAAGTCAGCCAGAGTAGGAAGATTGCAAAAGACAGACCCCAAAGAATTTGCCTGCTTTGCTTGTGACCATAAGGATACATAATTCAAGGTTAGAGGACTATGACCCAAGGCACTATCTAGGGAGATTTTGAATGCAATGCTGCTTTTGTTCACAATGGTATAAAGCTGTCTGTTCCTTCCTGGTGATTACAGAAGTATAACTGGCTCCTTTTTGGTCCAAATAAATCACCAGGGAAGTAAGCTGAATGATGGGGAGAATCAGCAGAGTTCAAATGCCTGTGTTTGCTCCTTGCTCCTTTCTGCCAGATTAAGATTGCTGGATGTACATATGATTCCTGCACATAGCTGGTGGCCAAATGCCACCCAAGCTAAGCATCAGGGGCAGAAAAATCAGCCTTGCTTAAAAAGAGAAGGACAAGCATGGAAAATCCCCCTAATTATTGTGAATTGCAGCCAAAACCACTTGAAAGCAGAATAGTTCATGCTGGTTAAGCAGACTTCATAGGTTGAAAATGTCGTGTTTAATTAGCAAATCACTTCTTAAGGTCACACAGACAAATTGGTATGAGGTACAACATATGGCCACAGGAAGAGGTCAAGGTTGGTGGAAGCAAGCTGAAGGAGCAGGAACCTCAGTGGAGCTTTGTCATCTTGGGAGCCTTGTAGCAGCTGGTGTTCTACACTGATGCAGAAGGGACCCTTCCAAGGAGCAGAGGTGACACTGGAAACGTCATAGGAGCACAAGTATTTAATCTACAGGAAATCATCTAGTTCTGGGTTCTTGTAGAAGTCCATCAGACTGAATTCATAGTCATCAGATACCCATCACACTTTTCTTATCCCCTCCATTCTTGGGACAGTGTTCCACTGGAGATACTCCAGGATTTGTACTACAAGTTATTCAAGGAACTATGAAACTGTTCTTCTAGATAAGGCTTTCTGTGCTTGAATTCAGGTGAGTGGAGGACTGGAGTATGGGATCCCTTGCCCTTTTAGGTGTGGTTCAGTCTCTGCCCTCAGGTGTACATGTTGCTCCACAGCAAAATATGGTTTCAGAAAAGAGAGGGACAGGTAGCTATGGTTTACATGGGTTTGTTTCCCCTCTGATTAAGTGACACAAGTACCGTGTGTAACTGCAACTAGCAGCAACATCTTTGCATTTTTTTTGTCTAGGGAAAATGCACTTTTTCACAAGCCACTGTCTCTGTTACCATTCCCTGTGCATGGCTATTGACCACTAGGAAAAGAGAGAGAAGGGGGCGCTTACTACATTTTTGTGTTTCTTATCCACTCGTCTGATTTAAAGCACTGGCAGAAATTAGTGTGATGGATGACACTGACTTCAGTAATCTCTTATGCTCACGCAGGTACAAGAGAGGGCATAAGGTATGATGCACGGGCAAATCATGCTTTGGACTGGAGCACACATTGTACATAAGTAATGAGCCTGGCCGAATGGCACGCAAGTGTCCAAGCCCACTGTCCCATGCCATAGGGCTGCCAGAAATCTGTTCTTTACCAGATGAAGGTATTTCTGAAGGGAACTGAGTTTGCCCCATTGAAGTGATCAAATCCAACCACATAGTATGTCTGTCTGCTGACATCAATGGATTGATACCACAGATGGAATTGATCCAGTCCCTCAGACTGGTTCATCTCAGTGTTTCTGAAGTAATTTATACCAGCAGCTGGATTCACTTTTCTTGCTGCTCTGCTCCCTTGGTTTTGTTCTTCCTTGTCTCTCTTCCTTGCTTTATGCTCTTCCTCCCTGTGCAGGTCCCCCGCTCCGCACTCCTCCTCTGCCCCCCCTCCTTTTCCCACCACATGTGGGGAGGATGACATCCTCCTGCAGCCGCCTCGAAGGCCTCAGTCTGTGCTGTGAGTGGAACAGCTTCCTGACAGAGATGGGGCCAGACAGCGCAGCGGTTCATTCCTCCTGCTCTGGCTCTGCTTCAGAGAGCCGAGGCAGACAGCCTTGTGCGAGTGGTGCTGCCCACACGGCTTTGTGGAGAAGCAAGGAATGGGCTGTAACTAATCAGGATTACACCGCAATTAAATAAAAGACAGAGAGAGAGTGCCCTGTTTAAGGGAGGGAAAGAACGGCCATGAGGTCCCTGAGGCCCTAATCTGCACAGAGAAATAATGCTATAATATTCTACAGTGCTTTTTGCGCCCAGGCATTGCACGTATTTTTGCTAAGACTGTTTGTTATTGCTGCCCTCTGTTTATCTCAAGCATAAAAAAATCCCCAATTTTCTATGTACAGGGTAAGAACTACTATGATTTATCACAGCCTTGTCAATATTTTAGATAAATTGTTTGTGTCCTGCTTCTCGTTCTGCTTCACTGCAGGCTTGTCCAGCCTCTCCAAGCTGCTCTGGATTACTTGCTGTGCTCTGATCTCAGGAGACCCATGAGCAGTTGTTAGCAATGCGTATACATGCTGGCCCATCTTACACACTCCACCTATTCAGCAGTGGCCAAAATATGCCCTGCAGCTGGTCTGCTTTCCTTTCTGTGCTCTGCCTGCTTACAATTTCTTTTCTGTAGTAGAGACAATTGTATTTATTTTTTTGTGTTTGGTTCACATGCAGCCAGTTACAGAGAAGCAATGTGAAGAAACACGATCCAATATAATGGTGTTTACCAAACATAAACTAATGTTTTATGCCTGACTCTGGACTTCCCGCTAGTTTCTGGAGTGCTCCCTAGCACAGGACATTGTGCCAATAGAAGACTTCCCAACTGTTTAAAGAAATGCCTCCTCATTGCTCTATGGTACAGTAAAGCATGTGCACTTGTATTTTTTTTTCACTGAAACATAGTTCTTTCATTCACTTGCATCACAAAAGGAAGTGAGAATGTTTATGTGTAGTAAAACAAGAGAGAAACAAGATTGCTGGGGAGAGTGTGGGGATTGATTTCAGTTTCTGTTCTGCCAGAAATGTTTCATTTTGGGGGAAAGGGGAATACAACTTCTGTGTGAAAGCTGATGGCCACCCAAAAGCCACCTTTCTTTCTCTTACACAATGTCTTTAAATCCTCACATTTCCTCAGAGTACAGAGCCAAAGGGAGCAACACGAGGCTTGCATTACCATCTTTCTGTGTTTCTCTAGCAAAGAGTGTGGTGCTGGCCAGATGGTAGAGCTGCCAGACGCATTATACAGCGTTGGCACGCACAATGGGTACTAGCAAATGGCACTGGTGTCTGTTCCTGGCATTTCTTGGATTGTGCAGGAGGGTTTTCTGTAACTTACTGTCAGGGAAGAATATGCTCATTAATTGGTACAAATGCAGATAGAGATCTGAACTGCCTTTTTCTGATTTCATGGTGTCCTGTAAGTCTGGCATGTAAATATTCCCTGTGCTCTGCACTGTCTGGACTGATAGGCTCTGATTTTACCCTCTACCACAATACCCAGACAGATTCTTTAAACCCTATAAGTGTTTATGTAGTCATTTAAAAAATCCTGTAATTGGTGCTCTGTCTTTGTTTGCTGGTTAGAAATATTTAATCCTGCTTCCACCAGGTATATTGTCACCTGGTACAGGCTTATCATCTGCCACTGTCCAAACTGGACTTAAACTTATAAATTGTATGGTAAGATCAAAAGGGTTGTACAGATTCTATAAACACACTTTGGTCTAAGTTAGCCTGTGCTTCCTTAGTAGGATTAAGAAGAGCAGTATATGGTGCTTAAAAAGTGTAATTTTTCTATTGGTCCCCTTACTGTTTACTTTTTGGAAATAGACTAGACTTGATTCTTCTCCTTGCTTTTTTTTTTTTTTAGTAGCTTTTAAAGGACTCCATCCCAAAGATTGTTTCAAGTTCAAATGCCCATTGATGTCAAGAAAGAGCTTCTGTAATTTCACAAGCAGAAAATAGTTGATTGAATTAACTGTAATTATAGCAGATATTTTTGTCAGTATTTTCCTCCTGAAAATGGTTAATTTTGATTACAAAGTCAATCTTTGCTCTTGCATAAAGCTTATTCTAAAATAAAATCATACTTGTGTATCTTGTATTTTGAGGGAGGAACACCTTTTCTGAATGTTAGCAGCATGAGCCCAGCAGAAACAAAACCTCCCATTTTGAGACAAACCTCGGGTTTTGCAAGGCCAGTGGTGTCAGGTGTTGGTGCAGATGAGTAGCCACAGAACTGGGGGGAGTTTCCAGTAAACACAGTTTCGGTCTGTCACATATGAGCTCTAGACAGACTAACCACAACCACAGGCTATGGCAACTGTGGCAGCAGCAGGCAGGAAGCAAGGAACATCTGGTCTTTGACTTCCTTTAAAGAGATTTGGGTTTAGGTTGTTCTCTCGTGTGTGTGTGTGTGTGTATGTTTTGTTCTCACCTGTTGGCTTTCACTGCTGCTCGGTAGGACCAGAAGGCAGGCGGGAGTTGAAACCACGCACTTTGAGGTGCCAGAGGAGAGAGACACCAAGGTCAGCCCAATCTCTGCCGTGCCCTCATGAGGTCATTGTTGAAAAAGGGAGGGCTGACTCCTGACATCACCTTATTAGGGTCATCTTTAGGTAGCCTTTCTCCTTCTCCCCAGTTAGAAGAGTTAATTTCTGTGCAGTTTCCATCTTCCCTTGCTCCCCGGATTGAACACGCCCTCACTGGAGAACACAAAACCAGCTCTGTTCACAAGATGCTTCTTGGGCAATTAGCAATTTGTCTGGGCAGGATGTCACCTAGCCAAATAAGTCTCTTTGTCTGATTTTTTTATTTTTATTTTTTTCTTCCCGGCTAATGGAGCTGTGGTTTGTTTACTTACTAGTATGTATTTTTTGCCTTTTATTTTAAGGAGAAATGTTTGAAGTAGAGGATCTTTTAGAAAGAATGATGTCTAGTAAACACATTAGAAATAGGGATCAGGCTGAAGCTGAATTAGGCTGGCCCATTAGCAGCAGTATTTAACACTTACGTAGCAGTGTTCAGGAGTAGACCCCCAAGGATGTCTGTATCAATGCCTGTTACAGAAGTGGGGAAACGGAGGCACGGATCGATGAATTGACTCATTGAATGGCAGTCAAAAGGCCAGTGTAGAGTTAGGAATCGAGCTACGGTCTCTTGAATTCCAGCCCAGATCTCTCTTCACAGGGACATGGTGCTTCTGGGTTTGGGTGTTGCCTAGTTTTTGTGTTACTCTGTCTGCACAGGAAGCAGTTTACTCAAGACATGAACAAACGTGAATAGTGCTCGGAGTTTTATTTTTTTTATTTATTTTCTGTTTTCTTTTTAAAGGACAGTCTCCCAAAATAAATGTTCCCTTGAATCAGTTCAAGTTCTTGTAGGAGAGTTTCCACAAAGTAGAGACCTCTACCATTAGAAGTGTACAAATGGGTGAGTCAAAATTGAAAAAAAAAAAAAAGTAAAAAAGAAAAAAAAGTGCTGTGATCATATAACTTGCTATATTAGGAACTTGTGTCATTGAGAGTCTTCTGCTCAGTAACTTCTGAGAATAGCTAGTATACTTCAGGGGAAAACAGAAGCCTGTCATCCCTTTCACCTGCCCCTTGGTCTCTGTGAAGGACAACTGTGTCATGTTAATTTCTCTGTAATCTCAGCTGTGTCTTTGGGACCAATGTTGTTACCCTTCCACTCTTTTCTCTGCTGCTTGAAAATGGCCTAACCTCAATTGTGGCTTCACAGATAAGGTTCCCATAGTCTGTGACAAAGGGACCACTTGACACATATGCAGCACTGCCCTTTCCTCAGCTGATGCCTCTGGTATGTCTTTTCCCCAGACTCGGAGAGTTTGTCCTGAGCAACTCAGTGTTGTGACTTTCCATCTCTTATTCGCTTCCCCCCTACTCTGACTCACTAGTATGACCTGACTGTAGCTTCTTTACTGAGCACAGTGCTTAAATTATACTAATTATTGTCACAAGGGCAGCATTGGTTAGGTACCTCCCTATTCTATGTCAGAATGCACTTTCCAAACCATGGTGTCGGGACAGGAGAGGATCCTGATGAATTATGTCATTCGTTAAAGGGAGTGTCTCTCTCTCTCGCTGTCACACTGAAGAAAGGAAAGGGAATGGGAATTGGAAAGGAAAAGAACTTGGAGAGATAGGAATTAATAACCTGTGGTGCAGACACCTCCAGGAAGGGAGGAGAGAGTGAAACTGACCAAGGGTGGGAAATGCAGCTTCCTGGTAGAAGAACTCTGGCTGACATATTTGCTGTAACACAGACTTAGTGACCCGTCTGATAGCTATTTATAACTCCTCAACACTGATTCCCTTATCGCAAGGCTATGGTCAGTGTCTGTGCACCAAACGGGGAGAAATCAAGTCAGAAGTGGCAGTTTTGCAACAGGAAGAAGTGAATTGCTGTCCTGATTGCCAAGAACCATCTTCTCCTCTGTCAGCGAGGCCATAGTCCAGCAGAATACATGTACTCAGAGTCAGAGAATAGAATCATAGAATAGTTTGGGCTGGAAGGAACCTTTAAAGGTTGTCCAGCCCAACCTCCCTGCAATGAGAAGGGACATCTTCAACTCAGAGCCCTGTCCAACCCAACCTTGAGTGCTCCCTTTAAATACTGAAAAGCTGCAATAAGGTCTCCCCAGAGCCTTCTCTTTTCCAGGCTGAACAACCCCAACTTTCTCAGCTTGTCTTCACAGGAGAGGTGTTCCAACCCTCTAATTGCATTTGTGGCCTCCTCTGGACCCCCTGCTCCAACAGGTCTATGTCTTTCCTGTGCTGAGGGCTCCAGAGCTGGAGGCAGCACTGCAGGGGGGTCTCACCAGAGCAGAGCAGAGGGGCAGAATCCCCTCCCTGGCCCCCTGGCCATGCTGCTGGGGATGCAGCCCAGGATATGGTTGGTTTTCTGGGCTGCGAAGCACATTGCTGGCTCATGTCCAGCTTTTCATCCACCAGTTCCGCCAGGTCGTTCTCAGTAGGAGACAAAAGGTAGTTGTATAAAGCAGAATTAGCTGTCTGTCTGTCTTGTGTGCATGTATGAATTTCTCAGGAATCTTTAATAATAGAAAGTGTGTTAGATCTACTTTGTTTGTATCATTTCCTTCCTTCCCAATCCTAAGGATTCCTTAGCAATCTTTTCATGCTGCTGAAGTTGTGCTGCATTACACGTAAGTCTTATATACCAGAAACATGATGTTCCTCCTTGTTCCTGAGGTACGTCTTCCACCTGAGTTTCTCCTCCAACCGTGAGGTCGCTGTAGTTAATACAATACCCTGAAAGTCCTGGGCTGTGAAACTAGCGGAATGTACTTACAGACCTGAAAACTTCTGCATGTTCATATAAGTGCTTCCTTTCCTGCAGATCAAGATCCCCTTGTAGTAGTGAAGTCTTGTGAAAGGCCATAGAAAGACAGTGGAGTTGCTGGAATCCAATGGAGATTATGGTCTAGCTTCAGAGGTAATGACTAATAGCAATCTTCTAATGAAAGACCAGGGTGAGGCATGTAATTTAACATGCTGATGTTCCTAATGGTTCCCTGGGAAGGACTAGCTGCTTTCTAACTTAGGTCAATCTGTAGCTATTGTTTCTGTGTACGTGTGATAAATCTACTGACAGTAATAGCTGATGAAGAGACTTCCCTAGCTCAGCTGTGAGGACTGTGGCATGCAGAGGTGAGGAATCTGTTATCTGGCAGGCATGGTGTGAAATGCAGTGAGAATCACAACGCCCAGCATAGCTCTGAACTTGTTACATTTTGAGTCAGGAAAAAGTTGAAGCTTGAATTGAGATTTTTATTTTTCTGTTGTCACTTTTATTAGTGTGCTCTACCATTAATTAAATGGGCAGGTTAAGAAACTAATGTCTTTACATTAAATAACTTCTGTGCTTGATAGTTTGGGCTCTGTTTGAATTTGAGCAGAGCTGGCGGCGATTAAGAGGTAAGGAGAAGGCAGCATAGGAGTAAGGACAAAGACACAGGCTGTGATCCAGTGGTGAGAAGATAGTATCCGTTAGGCTCAGGTACTAAAAAAACTGGAGAGTACTGCTTGCTTCTGCCAAACTTAGGTAGTGAAGGAATACGGGGAAGTGTTTCTTCACTTCAAAATTAGCACAGACTTCTGTTCAAATAGGAATAGCACTTTGCCTAATCATAACAGTAAAGATGGGGAATGACCGTTAAAACTACAGCAAGGGATTGAAGGAAAGAACTCGGTCAAGCTTTGCCAGCCCAGAGTGGGTAAGAGCTGGCTCCAAGTTCACCAGGCTTTCTCACTCCCAGCACCAGGAGAGTGTGTGTGAGCCTGTGCACTTCCAGTCCTTGAGTCTCTGCTGCTCTGGGAGGGGAAGTTGTGTTGATTATTCAGCCAAATAGCTCTGCTTGTGTGGCAAGAGGATGACTCAAAAATGCCTTGGAAGCTGTGGTGAGGGTGGTGACATCACTGTGCAAGTGCGTCCTCAGCAACCTCAGTAAGCTCATTAAAAGATAGATCTTAATAACAAGACAGGGAATACAATGATACGGATCTCCAGCAGTAAGCCTGGGGAAGTGTGAAGGCTTTGGGAAGGGATGAAGGGAAAGTGTGCGTGGACGCAACTCGGTTCTGGCTCTGCTCTTAGGCAAGCCTGGGCCACCCCTTTAAGCTTTAGACATATGGGGCCTGTCACCTCAGCTGAGGGATTGTTGCCAGTGAGGGATGGCCCTGGAGGGAGGACTGCTTGCTGTTCTCCAGGTAGGGACAGACAATTACAATACATGGTGAAAGGACTTAATATAGTCCTGAGGGAGCTGGTTGTGTCATTGATACTCCTGGATGGGAATAAGGGAAACCTAAGCACAGCTGCCGAAACAGCTGAATGGAGACACAGAGCTCTGTGAGATCTAGCTCAACTTGGCATCGTGGTCTTACTGCAGCTGCTAGGATTGTCCCCCATCCATCTCCCCGTACAAAGGGGCTGGATGCCTTTATCAGTCCTAGCATCTTTAAAGCCTTGAAGTCAGTTGCTGTCCCGCCGCTAAGGGAGCGGGAAGGAGCAGTGGTGATAAACCTACTCAGTCCTTGCAGGTTCAAGTTTTGATTAGTGCTTTATCTGCTCACCAGAAAGGAGCATTGGGATATTGCAAGCAGCAAACACAAGCCATGATGGTTGCATGTGCAGCCTTCCTCAGCTTGTCCTGGGTGCCTGCCACTTCTCCCCATTCCCACATATTCAAACTTGGCTTTTTCTGCGCTCTTATGCTTGCACAGGAAAGGGATGTGAAGGTGGAAGCCAGATAGTAGTGGTTTAGGGCACCCCATCCAGCCTTGGAAATAAAGGACCTCCATAGAGAGAGAATCAAGGTCCAGATGCACTGCAGCCACCTGCACAGAGTGGCCTCCCCTGCCCAGTGTGGGAACACTGATACTGCACATCAAAATGGGACTCTTCAATGTGCCCATTCTTTCTCTAAGCAATTGCTGCTAGATTACTAGATCTTTTAAGATGCCATTCCCACTTCCCTTCTGGTCAGAAGGGGAAGAAGACTTTAAAATCTGCTTTTGTGTCCAGGATCCTCTTGGAACCTCTCTTTTCCCCTGATTTCTTTTATTATGCTTCCCACTTCATCCAAGCCCATGGAGATGTGAATTGTATTCATATAGCCCTGGCTTGTGCTCATTAAAGAGCACAGGTGCTCTCAGCTTTACCTGTTTATGAATTTGCCCAGTTTGCTATTCAGAGAAAATGCATTTGATGTGTTGTCAGACTTCCCAGGCCCTCCTTCCATCTGGTGTTGATGGCAAAGTAGAAACAACATAGAAGCAGGTGTCCATTACCCGGGATTTCCAGGGAAAGCTTGGGACGATGGATGCCCAAGTCATGGAGAAAGGGAAAGACTGGGGCCAACTGTCTGGGTGGAAAATTTGTGTAATGGACACCTGGAGGGAGGCTGCTACAGCTTTGCCATCGTATCCTTTGTGCCACCCTTCTTTAGCAATCTTTCTCCTGGCTTCAGAGTGCCCTCAATCATTGCGCTGTGAGAGTCAGAGCTACAGGCTGATCTGTAGAGAAATCACCTTCCCAGCAAGACTGCCTGGTTCCACGGGACTGGCCTGCCTCACAGGGGAACTACAAATATAATATACTTGTGATACACAGACATTCAACTGCTGTGGTATTGCAGGCCATTTCAGTTTCCTAGATAGTTTTAAGCTATTTTTGCAATGAAGGAAGTTAACATGGAGCAGGAGTGGAATACAAGTAGAGAACCCAAAAGTGAATTAAAAAGAAAAAACAGGAAAAGAAGTCTATCTATTTCCATAATTCATACTGAGAGAAGATCAACACGTGCCTCCTTTCCCAGCCCCATCTCTCCACTGGCTGTTTTTACAAAATCTCCTGGCACCATGCTATGTCAGCACCTTCCACGGAGGGTAGGTACTGGCCTGGCTGAGCAGCACTAAGTCTTCTTTCCAAAAAATCTTGAAAACTTTCCCTTTCAGCCAGTCATCAGCAAATCATCTACGAGCAAATCTGTTGGGGATATGGGAAGAACTTTCAGCCTATTTCACATGTCTGGTACAGGCAAAAACTGACTGCTTAGCTGAACAAAGAGCAGCTGAAGTCCAGAACCAGCAGAGAATGGAGAAAGCAGCAATTGCCTTTTGGAGGTTGCAGAAATACAGGGACACTGGAGAGAGCAAATGGAATTCCACAGATTTTTCACGTGCAAATGGATATTTCCTTTGAGAGTCTCTAGACTAAATAATACTCCCTGTGTCTAAATGGACAATATATCCTCCTGACCTGGCAGCATCCTCTCAGTCCAGCACAAATCAAATAATGCCCTACAGCTGCCTGAGAAGGATAGAAAAGGGGGGGGGGAGGAAGGATGAGGCAGGATGATCTTTATAATTTCTCCCTGTCCCTCTCTCTCTCTTTGACACATTTCTCTTTCCTATTTTTCATACCTGCAACGTCTCAACACTTTGGTGAATGTTATGCTGGATGTCAAAAAAGAAATGGTCTGTGCTACGCAGATGGTTGGCTCAGATAAAAGAGACAGTACATGTAAAAGTGCAGCTGGATTGTAGCTTGCGGTGCAGCGTGGGGCATTTAGAAGATGTTTGGACCATGTGCTCAGTAGTAGCCTGAGAAGGGTGCAAGCATTTTTTCGACAGAGGGGAGAGTCTTTGGTTCTTTGCAGCTGAGAGGGTGCAGTGAGCAAGCTGCCAGGAAGGATGCTGATGCAGTTGTTCCCCACTTTGTGCAGGAGAATGAACTAGGTGACCTCTCGGAGGCTTCTTCTGGGATGAGATGATTCAGCATCCCCACACTGACACTTCCCCCTCACAGTTGCATTTATGGCTGTCAGATGAGGAATCTGGCCCACGGAGATGGGCTGTGGTTCACTCCACTGCCCACTTCTTTCTCTTTCTAAATCCAGTTCAAGTGCCTGGGCTGACATAATTTCTCATGGGTCAGATGGGCATGAGAGAGGGGAGAGGCTGTTCTGACAAATCATAGCACTGATTACTGATAAGGAGGCCTCCCACGAGAAAGCTTCCAAGATCTGCAAGTGTCTCTGGACTGTGTTGTCTGTCCCTCTCTTTCTGAAGACTAGATGCTGCAGAAATCGGTTTCTGCTGATATTCCCCTTCACTTTACAGAAAAGGCAGCAGATACTTGAAAGCAGAGGGCCGTGGGATCCATGTCCGTGGGAAATGGGACGTTCTTGTGGAGTGGGAGAATCTTGCTTTGCTGGAACTCTTCCCATTGCACATAATGAAAGATGGTCTCTTGCAAAGTCAACATACAAAACAGCTCTAAGTGGGAGGTGTTTGCCACAAGGTTTATCTACGTGCTGTACAGCACAGAATCCGGGGTCCCTGTTCGTGGCTGGAGAGAAACTGAGTAAGGCTAACCTCACAGATTAGGAAAACAGCCTCCTTAACCTTTTGGGGAGAAGGGACATTTTCCTAGTGAAAGCACTGGAGGATCTGATTCCTTGACCTTTCCCTGACTCCTAGGATGAGCTAACATTTGGTCAGTATACTTTCTGCTTGGATGATCTGTCTCTACCTATGAGAGACAGTGACATCTCTGTGTTCAGGGCAGAGGTTTGTAGGACAGATGTTTGCCCGGTGCGTGGGATTCTCAGGAGAAAGTACTATGTTTGTGCAAAGCTATTATTAAAGCCAATTATGTCTGTAAAAGTTTCTTTCCGGGTGGAAGGTTGAGGTGTTTCATGACATGCAAGTCACACAAAGGGCACAGGATGGGTATTTATTGCCACACGAGTCTAACCTTGCTCTTCCCTTTCTGCTCCCCCTCCATCACCTGCAGAACCGGTTCTCCCCACCTAGAGGCAGTAACCTAAAACCCTTCGTAGCAAGATGAAGAAAGGAGAGGGAAGAGCAGTCATGTCCAGTTCTTGATGTGACACTCCTTTCCCTGAAGGAAGATTTGACATGGAGACTTCCTTCTCCTGTTACCATTGACTGATCCTGTCGCTTTGCCGGGCTGTCTCAGCCAGCTCTTCTCACAGGGTGGCTGTGTTCGTAGAGGCCTGGGACATGAACAGCCGCCAGACATGACTTAGCCACACTACAATAACATACCAGAAAGCTTCTGTCTGGTGAGATGTATAAGCAGTTAGAAATCCCATCCAATTCCTGCACCAAGGCCAAAATGGAATCAAAATCATCTTGTGAGCCTACTCTGAAGGTGCAGTTTCCACAAGGAAGCCAGAGGTGGCTGAAATCTTGGACTCCTGGGCAAATAATGACACATTGTGTGTCCATCCTATTTCAGCCCAAGAGCTCAAAGAGGCTTGTAGATATTAGCCCTGCATTAGATCAGTTTTACCCATAAACATGCAAAGATTCTGGAACAAATGATTCTGTAACTCTTCTGTTTCCTTTACAAGATCTTTAGATGACATTGTGAGCTCAGGACCACGTCACCCAAACCTTACTTGACAGTGGACTGCATCTATGTTGCATAAAATTGAATTAATTGCAAGGAGCTGCTGAGGTTGTATATCCAGTAATGCCTTACTCCCTCAGAGCCTGAGCAGCCTGCAGGCTCACTGCATTCATGTTCTCTTGTATTCGAGATGCAGTACAGACACTGACTTCTGTTACTGTCATGAATTGGTCACTTATACTTGTGAGAGAGTTGCTGCCACTCGATCCACTGGATGGTGTCAAACTGTCAGCAGAATTTCATTGTGAATGTTACCTGCTGAATATGGACATTTTTTCTGTTGTGATTGAATGAAGATTCACCTATATCTCAGGTGACGGCTGAGCTATTCAGCTGCTCCTCGCTCTTTTCATCTCTTGTGGCAACAGGTAAAATCAAATTTATTATTGAAGAAAAACCTACTGCAGTTCAAAATTACTAGTGAGATGTGGTCAGTTCGGTGTCTTGCTGGAGCTCAGGTAAGGGATTAGACAGTGATCTTAACTCCTGCTGTGTCCCATTCTCAAAGCCCCCACGCCTGCTGATGGGGTAGCTTCTTCCTTTCTCCAGTAAGCTGTGACCTTTGCTCTTGGGGCTGTGGTACCCTGCGCTTATTCCCTGATGTATAAATAACTCTGCGCCTCATCATTTTTGAATGTTGTTTATACCCCACTGCCTGACACATCATGTGCCAAGGTTATAAATATGCTACTGCGTCTAGACTGTATCTAAACTTGGCATTGGGTACCCAAGTTCATGAGAGGAGCAGTTTCATCTGTTAGCACAAAGAGGGTGCACCAATGTGTTTGATCAGGGGTCTGGAGGGGACTTGGCAAGAGACTTCTCTCCTCCTGCCATGCCAGAGCAGCACTGGCCCCTCTTTCTGAAGGGGCCTTGGAAACTCTTTTCCTCCCCTGCTGCAAAGCTACTGGGCACCCAGCCCAAAGGAAATACCTGACCTTATCCTTTCCTGATGTGCTTCAATGCACCATTGAGTGCAAGAGGCCCGAAACATCACAGACTCACCTTCACCAGCCTGGACAGATCCAAGCTGAGGCTGGGCTTGGGCTGGCGAGGGGGACTGAGATACCGGAACTGCTGCAAGACTGAGCTGGGAAGGAAGAACAAACAAGCATTAGCTGCCTAATGCTGATACAGCTGCAGCAGGAACCTCTGCTAGTAAATAGAGAGTCACAAACAAAGCTGATGTATTTCCCCATGTAACGTGTGAGCAATAAGATGTATTTTGACTAAGCACAGTGAACCACTTAAGGCCAGGTTATACATATCTACATTTCCATAAGGGAGGCTAGATGAAGTCCTTACCACTTCTGGGTTTTGTCTGGAGGCTAAGAGCACTCTTGACATATTGTGGGACTAGTATATGATAGATGAACAACAGAACAGAGGATCACGTCTCACATGAGTTTTTACACACTGGTTGTAAATATGTCTTGTGCCACCACTGGTCAGACCCAGGTGAAATCTCCCTAGACCATAATCTTAGGAAGTGGCATGCTAAAGTCTGGTTGACTCCATAGGCTCAGTGCTATACAGCATTGTTCCTCTCTAACTCACAAAGGCCACAGCATTCCCTGAAGGTTCATGGAATCGGGACAGTATCCTTCTCTGGAGATATTAAAAACCCACCCGGATGCGTTCCTGTCCAGGTCCCTTCTAACCCCTACAACTCTGTGTTTCTGTGAAGGCTGTAGCAGGGACACCAGGCTTGATACTATCTGCTTTATGCAGATGATATTCCTTGTGACTTCAGCAGGTCAGTTGCCTGCATTAGCAGTGCAGGATTGCAGAGTGCCTGCCCACAGCCTTCATTCCAGCTCCTTAACCCCTTGCATGGGCTGAAAGGCTGCGTGTGTTGAGTTCACGTATCTCAGTTCAGGCTGCGTCTCAGGACAGAGTATGTACTGCAGGACTATACGTTTGGCTGAGTGAGAGCACACATATTCTAGAGGATATGTCGTGGTGCTGCATTTGCAGGTAGGAGAGAGGTACCAATGGGAATGGTGTCAGCGGGACTGCATCTGCCTCATGGCTTTCCCTGTGTTTGGAGAAACCAAAGGGTGTGAGGGGTGGGGGAATGTTGTGGCTTTTGTGTCAGGCTGTGTGCTGAATGAGGTACCTGCCCAGGAATCCAGCTAGGGATGTTTCCCCTCCAAGCTCTGCAGTATTCTGGGATGTCCTGGGGAGGCTGCAGAGCTCATTTCCTCAGCGCCTGGCACTAAGTCTGCCTCCCAGCACTCCAGCAGCCATGCAAAGCTGCAGGGAGGCCATGAGGTGAGGCATGTTTGAGCTGTTACCTGGGCAACAGCTAAACACTGACTTCAGATAATAATTGTAAAATAACTTAGCGTCAGGGCGATGAGGCAGGGGGAGAGAGGGGCTGCCCCTGCCCATGGTCCCAGGGAGCCCCATAAAATCCTCAGTGAAAAGCTACTTGTGCAAGCCAAATTGGCTGCAGCTCAGCCTGTACTCAGAGCTCTTGACAAACTATACACAGGCAGAGGTACTGTCATGTCCCAGTCCTTTCAGGTGGCCTCCTGTATCATCACATCCATCTGCCTGCCACTGCTCTGTGTTGTCTGTGGCTTTAACAAGACACTGGATGGCCTCATGAAACGCATCCAAGGGAAAAGACATACACACAGACTGTTTCTCAAGGATCCTTGAGGCAGTACAGCCCCTTGGCACACACCTTACAGTCTCTGAGCAGCAATCTGGGTCCCTTGCACCCAAGAGCTTTGGTAGATTTTAGTCAATGACAGGTTACTTTTGGGGTTCATCTTTGAAATTGGCAGCAATAAAAATAGAAAGCACTAAGGGCAGGTTGCAACTCTGCCAATGTTGGTCCAGTACCGTGCCTGGGTATACTGGTATGTGTGTTAGTAGCTGGGGACAGAGCATGACCTTGTTCTGTATAGAAGTAGCCTGGGAGCTATGAGCATGGATCAGTCATGACTTGGCATCTTGCTTTGCTGTGACAATGGTTTGGCTTGAATGGGAAGCAAAAAGTTATCCCTAGATTATTAGATGCCTCCAAAATGGAGGCATTCTGTTTGTCTGGTTTGTAGGTTGTATAATATACAGTCATTAAAAATTACTAGTACTGTTCTGTCTCTATGGTAAAGCTGGCCCTGGTGCAGTGGGAACTGGCTTCCAGACAGATGGAGCTGTAGCATTAGGTAGTCATGGGAGGGGTGGGATTATGTTTGACAAGCAGCATGAGGTCACTTTTTCAGTCCCCTTCGGGTGGGATATATCAACAGGCTGCCGTTTGCCTTGAATGCAGTGACTAATTTATTTTTTTAAAATCTGCTTATGCTCCTTCCCCTCTTAACTCATTGTCATCCTTTGCCTTTCTTCATTGTTTCAATCGGAGATGACAAAACTGTGAACTACATTAAATGATGGCATTTGCCACAGAGCGATAGATTAGCAATGGGCACATTTCTCATAGTAGCCAACATACCATAAAATCACAAAATGGCCTACCCTGCAGTCAGCCACTTGCCAGCTCCTGCAGGCATCTCTACACATCCATATAATAAGAGTAGTTATCCTTTTACCTGCCTTATTCCCTTAGACTGTGAACTATGTAGGTCTTGGCAATGGGATTAAAACTGCAGTGGAATCCTGAGGATCAGATAAAAAGATCTCACAACTGCAGTGGCATTTAAGGCCCACCCAATGTTTCCCTTATGGATTGGCTTAGCAGCGCGTTAGAAAAGAGCATGGGCTGAAGGACCACTTCTGAAGGTGACTGGCATGGATTCCAAGAAGAGCCTAGAGAACTTCCCAGTTTGTCAGCAGAACCATTTATGGCAAGGTCTAAAGTTAGCAAATGTGTAAGTGGTTTTGAGGGGAAGCACCAGCAGGTTACTTGCTGGCCAGCAAAAGCTGGGTGGTAGGATGGCAGCTTACACAGTGCAGGGGATAGATGGTTTGGTTTAGGTACCAGTGCCAAAGCCAGAATGAGGCCCAGCAGCACTGGGAGAAGTGGAAAAAGCAAAAGCCATTGTACAGTGAGCTGTTAAAGTCCATTCTCTCCACCCACATGCAACCTTGGTCTGAACTGTATTTGACTGAGTGGCTCTCACACACAAAGTCACCACCAGGTTAGTTACACGCCAAATGGCCATGGTAATAAAACCCAACTCTCCTCCCAGAAGGGCTGGAACTAAAGGCTGACACAGTCCAGGACTGACAGTGTATCTCACCAGCTGGTTGGAGAAAATGGGTATCAGCTGGTATAAATCCCCACCCAGTGAGGGAGAGGACACTGGGAATAGACCTGCTCCAAATCTTTGCCTCTGAACAAGATGTTCTTGGCGTCTGCCTGGAGCTTGTCCTACCAGATCTCGTTAAAAATAAGGCGACTGTTTCTGCACAAGTCAGGCAGGCGTTTTCACTCCCTGTCTGTTTGTCGGCTCCTGGAATTACACCAGGTCATTCTTTCTGGTGAGGAGTACTTGGGGGTGGAGGTGGGAGGAGAGGAATGAAACATAGCTGACCTTGGAAGTTAGTTCTTGTCTGTGATTTCTTTTGTTAGCAAAGAAAGCCTCCACACTAGTGTCTGTGCTAGCAATGACAGTCAGCATTGCAAGCCCTGAAAGCTTCAGAGGATGCTGAACCTCTAACTCTGTAGAGATCGCGGATCTAACAAGTTCTTGAGCTGCAGTTTCTCTCCAGTGGCAGAACTCTTGTAGCTGTAAATGCTGGAATTGAAGCATTAGCATTTCTGTTTATCCAACTCTACTGGAAGTAATTAATAGCATTTATACAGCACTTCGGATGTTTAGTTTATGCTCAGGCCTTAGATACTTACTATTCAGAAAAGCTACTTAAATGAGTCAGTGAATTCCAGGACAGAAATAAATTCTCTGTTGCTCTCTTCAGAAAACCTTAGTGGCTGCTGGGCATCCATGGGGATGAACGTCTCTGAAGAGCTGGGAGCTCTCTGAGTGTAGGGGTGGTATGTGGAAGATGCTGCCTGAACCCTTCTGAGTTCCTGTAGGCTGCTGTCTGTAGTGACCTTCTGTACCATCACTGGAGTGACAGATCTGTATGCCTGGGAGCCTTGCAGGTGGTTTAGTGCTCCAGTTACCTGTGGGTTGACACTGGTGGCTGAGAAGTCACAGTACTTACGCCCCAGTGAGTGCCTTTCCCCTGCAGTGGGCAAAGACTGCTGAGGTGGAGGGATAGAGATCCCTAAGTGGGAGGAATTAGAGCTATGGAAGTGGTAGAGAGATGCTGAATTCCTCCATGTTTTGATTGCTCACCAGAAGAGAATGCCGTGCTGTAGGCATAGGGACAAGGTGTGAGTAAGAAGTGTGTAGGGAAGGGGGGAGCCTCTCCCACCGAGAATATGTGCTTTGTACCCTACACTTCTCTGTTTTTCAACTAGCCAGCAAAATGAAAAACATGTGAGGGGTGGAGCAGGAGGGCAGGGATTTATGGGTTGTTTTATAGGAGATGATATAAACCACTTTTATTTCAAATTCTCTGTTGCGTTAATTTCCTCTCTCCTTCCCTTGCTCTTTTCTTCAACACGTGCAGGAGGGAGGCAGAGCAGGTTAGGTCCAGCCCTTGGCAGTTGCAGCATAAATCTACCTACAGAATGCCTGTGGCCAATGGCTAACCCACCCCTTCTATTACCCTGCCACTGATTCTGGCTTCTGGGAAATGAAACATGGAGCCAGGTGATGCCTCTGTGCTGTGGGTACTTCTGTCTGTGCTGGTTCACCAGCTCTTCCAACAGCTGGGCTGAGATGTGGAGTTACAGTAACAGCAAGAACCGTGTTCTTTATAAATAACTGTCCTGCGAAAGCACACAGGTTGGGAAGGGAGTGGGAAGCTGCAGAGCATTCATGAAACCATTTCTCATCAAGTAAAACCAGCCTACCCCACAATAAAATTACAAAGAGATGAAAAAATGCTAAAAGAGGAATAAAATAGCCGTGGTTGTGATTAAAACACACAATCAAGCAAAGGTAAAAGAGCTCCTTTAAAGTAGAAAGACCACCAGCGGGACGCGTTTCAGGAGGAAGCGTGTTCCAGGCTGGTGGCCCCAGCAGAGAAAAAGCTCCAGAGTCTCACGTGCACTACACACAACAGTGCAACCTCTGATGGACGGTGGGTGTCGAGTCCCATCTCACCAGGAGTCCAGTGAAATGAACACAGCTCATACAGGATCCACAGTTTAAAATGATGTCTGTGTAAATATTACTAAGTGGACTTGATGTGACTGAGGGAGTGCATTGCAGCAAGGACACTGAGGCAGCCCTTCAGCGTCAGGAAAAACAGAAAGGACTGAGCTTTGAAAGATCTTTGGGTCCAGATTTAGAGCCCCCCAAAAAATCCTGAGGTATTTCAGGGCATTGCAGCTTATTCTGGAGTTCTTAGGAGGTAGTGAGGGGAGAAGGGCTTTCTGGAAGGATCTGATGATCAACAATGTCAAATTTATAGAAAAAGAGGCAGGGATGATAAACCTGTAACAATAGGACATTCAGTCCTTGTGGGGTTTCCTGCTGCACTGCAAGATCCACGTTGGCTCATTGCTCTCCTATCCAGATTGTAACATTACAGAACATATTTAAATGAAAACCCTCATGTACTGAACAAAAAACAAATCCAGGGAAAAAAATGTTCAAATTGTAGCAATTATTGCTCTTGTTTCTATAAAACTTAATCTTAATCATGGGCTATTAGACCAAGTCTTTTTAAAGCCTTGTTGGACAGAAAGGTTTACTGAGATAAATCTGGAGGTCGTGCAGAGCTGTAATGTTGTAGCTAAAGCCTCATTAATTTCAGGCGGTCTGCGCACAGACTTCATGGCAGAAATCAGGATGTCAGGGATGAGGTAAAGGAAGTAGTCCTGGAATAACCCAATGAACCTTGTATAGTAAGGCATGGAAAATGCTTGGTTACAACCTTGTCACTTAATTCTAGAGTGAGGACAGCGAAAATCAAGCGACAGGAAAGGTTGGAAAGAATTGTTTAAAGCTAAGCTAATGATAATAAAAAAGCACATATGGAAGGTAATAAATCTGATGGGATGGGCAGCCATTTTGCTAAGTACTTTATGCTGATGTTAGCTAATAAAACAGCAGAGCGTTCCGTAACTGAGCTCATCTCCTCTGCGCAGTCCACCCTTACTTAAATTAATTTTTTCCTCTTTAAAAAACAAAAAAACACAAGTCATTACACAAGCCCAGAGCACATTGTCTAATGCCAGTGCTTTTCTAACCAAAAGGAATAATTAATTGAGGTACTGATGTGAATTTACAGCTGAAAATGGTACTGGGAGCATTGTCTGTGTATGCATTGCAGCGTTCTCACACTACCCTGGCTTTCAAGGACTGAGATGAAGACATGCTGAGGAAGCAGTGTAGTTGCCAGAGTCCCTGGACTCCCCAGGGAAAGAGAAGCTTGGGCGAAGAAATGTTAATAATAAAGGATGTCAATGTGGCTCAGAGAAAAGCTGCATGGCATGGAATATTCCTTTGACCAGTTGAGGTCAGCTGTCCCTGATTGTGCCCCCAGCCTACTCACTGGTGGGATGGTGTGAGGAGCAGAAAAGGCCTTGACACTGGGTAAGCCCTGCTCAGCAATAACTAAAACATCCCTGTATTATCAACACTGTTTCCAGCATAAATCCAAAACATAGCCCCATACCAGCAACTGTGAAGAATATTAACGCTGCCCCAGCCAAAACCAGCACAGATGTTGATACAAACTCCCTCCTGCTTTGGGGATATTATTATTCAGGGATTCTGGTTGTGGCCATTTTTCACCTCTTCCACCCAAAGACAAGATTTATAGCTGGTGTATAAGACACTATAACTGCACTGTTGGTTTGCATCATCTAAGGGTCTGTCCTTGATACTTCAGACCAGTTCCTTGGTATCCAGAGCAGACCCCTTCACTCTGCTCACTTGCTCTTCTACAGCTGTCCCTTGGATGTTAAGTCAGATATTTAGCTGGGTTTTATTTAAGTGTAGAGTGATGGGCTTTGATCTTGGGATGACCAAAAGGAAGAAAATCCAAAGAGAAGGAAGGAGAGTTGAAAGAAAGATGGAGCAGAAAGGAGAATAAGGGTTTATTTGTACATGCAGACTGTAAAATAGAGGAGAGCCCTGGCTGTGCCCTCAGTGAGGCTGGAGAATCTGCCTCCAACAAATTCCATATAGGGGTTGAGCTACGGCTTCTGAATTCAGTCTTCAGCTCCACCAGAGTTGAAGAGCTTTCATGCCATCAGTCTGTTGCTTGCAGGTGTGCCTTCATGGAAGCACCTTAAAGCTTCAGAGCTTCAGGTTTCACTGGAATCCTAATGGCTTATTATGAGTCCAGTTCTATCAATTTGGTTTGGGTAGGGAAGGAAAGAGATGTTGTGTGGAAGATGCAAGGGTATGGTTAGTGACTCTCACGCTTTGTTGTGCTGGAGCTGGAATGTTCTTCTCAAACTGGCGTGTTGCCCTGGGAGGGTGGGAAGCACCAAACTGGAGCCTGTACCTTTTAAATTCCCCACCCAGCCCACTCCCCATTCATGAGATGTTTGATCCCTGAGCTCACTCCTGAATGGGGTCCAGGTAGCTCCTTAGTGCTTCGGTTACTCGTCCTGGAGCCCTGGATCACAGATTCTCCCCCCATATGTTTCCTATTAATCCTAGTCTTGCCTACGGAGACACTGGCTATGGGGATGGAGCAAAGCGGGTTCTCAGAGAGGGATGCTGCTACGTTTTTCCATTGCTCCCCTTTTCATTCTCCAGAAATCAGGATTCTTTCTGCTTAGGCAGTCTTTTAACAAGGGCACTCAGCCCCTCATTCCAATCGATTGCACCTCCTATTCTTCTGGAGAAAAAAAAAAACATGACTGTAAATTCTTGGTCTCAGTGGCATCCTCTTACCACAAGCTCTTGAATCCATGTCAGTGTGGAAAAAAATAATTTTCTTTTTCCAGTTTTAATTTTACCCAGTTTCTCGTTGCCTGAATGCCCTTCTTGTTCCTGTGCAGACAGCCCGCTGCCCTTGGTGTTGGGTCAGCCCTGCAGTGGTGGCGTGACACAGTATGTAAAATGGTAGCTGCTTCTTGGTGTTTTGGCCCTGAAAGTGGAACTAAGCCCATTTTAGCAATGACGAGATGCTTAGTAACAGCCGCCAAGTCTTGTAACAAACCAGGCCCTCCAACTGTAGCATCTGAGTGCAGCTGACTGGGAGGCAGAAGGTGTTATGACAGACAACTGCTGACCTTTGGGCAAGGCAGTCTCTGCCCTGGCCTCATCTCTGCTTGCTCATTTTGGCCTGCTGTCTTTGTGCTTCAGCTTTCCACATGTAAAACAGGAGGAGTCAATAATCGCTTACTGCAGAATGAGACAGATAGGCAGAATTCAAATTATGTGTGTATACATATACAGCCTTTAGGATGTTCGTTAAATCACTCAAAGTACCCTCAACGGAATTTTGCTGACAGAAAAGCCAGGTGAGGTGTCTCACTATGTCTTTAAAAATATATATATGTCCTGCATGCTCCTATACCTCTGGACTTTGGATACTCTTTTAGACATACACTTTTCCCAAGGCTCCTCCCAAAATAAGAACAATGACCTCAGCCATTCTAGGGCAGCTGAGTGCTCTCAGTATCTTCACCACCACCAGGGAGATTTCTTTGATGGTGCTGGCAGGGATGCACTTTGGAGAAGAGAACAGACCTTTACATATGTATCAGTCTCCTGACAGACTCCCACTTAATACAGGCTTCCAGATTCCTTCCACCAGGTGCTTTGGCTGCTCTGAATTCAGACCTTCAGTGTTTTCAGGAAAGAAAATGCTCTTGTTTGACTGTGGTGCTGGTTTTAATTTGAATGCCAGCTGAGTTGCAGGCATCTATCAGTTGTGTTGGACTATTTTATCCATATTTCAGCTAGCTGAGGACTTGAGATGGAACTGTTACAGAAAAGTCAGACCCAGCTCCAGCTGCGCTTTGGAAAAAAGAGTAACTGACTTCAGTGGGAGCTGGATTGGGACCTAAAACAGTGAGTGCAGTGGTGCTGCAGTGTCTTTCATCTCAAAGTTGCTGGGTGAAATCCAGACTACGCTGGTAATGGTTGGGAAGCTGCCAGCTGCTAATGATGTGGAACAAGTTGGTGAGTCCTTGCTCCAGTTTGTAGGAAGCCACCAGACAAAACAAGTCCCGAGAATAGCCAGCTCAACCTTTTCCCGGTTGGGTTCATGATGTACTGGCAAGGGAGTAATTTAGGAACTTCCCCTGATGTGGCTCCTGTGGTGTCTGATCTGTGGAGGCAACAATGCTTCTGTGGACATTTATCCTCATGAAATTCCCTAGAAATACTCAACATGCTATAAAAACTGTCTGGAACATAGCGCTTTCCCAGATCTGGCCCACTCTCCTGGTGCTTTGAGATGCTCATAGCATAACCACAAAACCCATCTTCCGCTTTGATTTCCCTGCCTGGACTGAATACCTGCACCCTGCAGCGCTCTGTCTTTCAGCTCCCGTAGAGGAAGTGTGCTGTGTGACACAAGAACAGACACATCGTCGTGTGGGGTACCCCAAGCGCTCAGATTCAAAGAATGGCTGAAGCAAGGAAGAGATTAACTTTCTAAAAACATCCCACTGCGCATATGAAGCAGTGTGGGAGATTGGACAGTCGACATTTTTCCCAATTTGAGATCAATACCGGAAAATGATGATGGGGAAGGGGAGGTAGTCCAATGTATAGATCATCTGTACAGCTGTTGAGACAGGTAGATGCCAGCAAACATATCTCTTCATTCCACCTGGCTGAGGAAAATAAAAGTAAAGGTGATGACAGGCATGAAGCAGGTAATACTTTGCTGTCTGGCACAAACGAGTGAGGTAGGTGCTCAGACAGTGCTAGTGGCTTTGCTTTCCAGGGCTTCAGAAAAAGTCATCAATCACTGAGCTTTTTAGAACTGATCTCCCCTTTGAGATGTGTTTCATGAAGAGGAACAGAAGTGACAAGGCAGAGTATCTTTAGAGTGTCCAGGGCAGATGATAGGCATATATAGGCAAAACTGGAGGTGCAGTCAGAGAACGTGAGCAGGATCTGTTAAAGATCAAACTTTACATGCCTAACTCCTCACTGCTCTAAGGCGGTTCTGCTTCTAATATTGCTCCTGCAGTGCTCTCTGCTGGAGAACGAGAGGTAGAGGCAAGTGTGGCTGCAAGTATTCTTTAGCCTGGAAAATAGACAACCCTCGCAGGCTGAGGAGAGACCTACAAATTTACCTTATGCGTTGCTCAGGTGAATGTATACAACATCTTCTCGCCAATCCGTACAAACTAGGCTGAACCTGGGCTGCAGGAATAAGTTTCCAGCCAATGCAGAAGCAGGTGGCATGAATGTCTGGAGCCAGTAACCTGTTGCTCTTCTATTGGGGTGACGGTGGTCCCCAGCCTTCTCATGCAGCTTGGAGCACATTCAGGCTGCCCAGTCAAGACACCCAGCTGGAATCATGTGTAACAGACTCCTTAATGAGCTTGGCAAGACAATTAGTGTCTTTTACTGCTTCCACTATGCTGCTGGCCATGGTAAATAGGGTAAACAGTAAATTTCACTAGGGTAATTGATCACCTGGAAAGCCATGAGCTGTTGATCACCTAGCTAGGCTAGCTAGCAAAGGCCTTGCTAACTTTGGATTTAGTGATGGAAGAGCACTTTTGTCACTTAACAGATGTCATTTTCAGAATCTGATCATGGTGACCTGGTGAAAAAACCACCACGTTTCTGTGCTCATAGCTGGTACTTCCACCAGAGGGCTCTGCGGACATATCTTCGGTTTCAGAAGGGCCTTTAGTGTAGATGAGCAATCAGGTGAAAGGTACAGTTTTAATCAAAATATTGATTCCAACCATATGGTGTTACCTTACGATAGAGTCCTCCCCTTTAATTAGTATTCTTTAGAGGCAGTGCTGTCCATAAACAGCCTGTAGCTACTTCATTGACATTATATAAACTCTCAATAGCTTGCAACTTGTTCCTAAACGTTCTTAGTGGGGATAAATTGGGATATGTGGTCTCATATCCTACAGCAAATAAAGAACTGAGCAGAAAAGTGTTCATAGGTAGACAGTCTTGGTAATTGTCTAAAAAACCTGCATTAGCTGCTGCAATGTATTAAATTTAACTGAAATCTACATTTCAATTGCTATGCTTCGATGATTGAGGAGTCAGCTCTGTCAGTTCTGCAGCCCACAGTAGACATCTCCTAAATTGCTTCCACGTGAATTACAAGAGCTCAGGTACCAAGCTTCAATGGCTGCTGCATGTCTCTCTGGCAGTGCCGAGGGACATAAAGCAAGAGCAGATGCTTCTGTAAGAGCTGAGTATTTAAAGAAGTCATCAAAGGCCTGGTAAATGTCACACAAGGGGCAGACAGGGATGCAGTTTGCCCTTAAGATTATTTTCTGTTGTTGCCCTTCTTTGCTTTTGTATGAAGCCATAGGATGCAGAGCATACGTTAGACCAAAGTTATAAACAGTATAAAGTTTGCTGACCTTCATCTGTCCTACCTCAGCCTAGCCCGCATGGGAATAGAGAAACTGGAAATCAGGCCCTACAGCTTTAATGTTGGGAATTGTAATAATGTGACCTCCCTCCTGCGCACATAACCCTGCCGTGCCAGTCAGTGAACCGACTCCAAATGGCCGTGTTCAAAAACAACACGGCTCTGGACACATCCTTCCCCCGGTCTCAGATCACAGGCAGTTCCTGCGAGAAACCCTTGTCCAGAGGGTTTTCTGGGAAGCTGCTTGATGAGTGGCTGTCTTGAGCCTACGCCTCCCGCACACCCCCCCGCATGGGCTGCCACCCAAGACAGGGGCCCTGGCGCTTCCCTCCTGCCTGGCAGCTGCTCTTGCTCCTGCCCGACCCTTCTCCTTACAGAAAAGCCCGGTTACCAACCGACAGCTGCGAGAGATTCTTCAAAGTGCACAGCATAAGGGCAGGGAAAGAGCAAAGGAACAGCAACAGAGTAAAACAAACTGAGGGAAAGGACACCCAATCCACGTGCACATTCTGAAAGACCCTACATGCTCTGGTTACTTAAACTGAATTTTCTCTCCTCCTTTGTCCCCAGAAGGCACAGCTTCTTCTCTCCTCAACCGCCCTTGCCATAGCAACTTCCCAACCTTTCTCATTCAGCTTGTAGCGCTCTGCCCTGTCAGATCCTGCCAGGATCAGCTTCCCCAAGTCTTTGTGTCCCTAAAACAGCTGACCAATACCTTGCCTACTTGAACATCTCGGCTTCTTCCTCTCCCTCCCATGTCACAGTCACCCCATCCACTGTTGTCCACGGAGGGCGATTTCTCCTTCCTTTCCTCTGCCCCCTGCTTGAAGCAGGTTTTCTTCTGTCACTCAGGTCCATCTCCCTGTTTCCACTCTGTGAAGGCTTGCCTGGCACCTCCTCAGGCTCTACAGACCCATTTGAGCGGGGAGCTGGTTTCCTAAGTTTGCTGGGGGGGTAGAAATAACCTTCTGCCACTGCATATCTCTCCACAAACTGTTGTGTTTGTGCATATTCGCATACTGTGAGAAAGGGCTGCTTTGTTTCTGTGGGACTGGGAGTGAAAGACTGAGGGTCAAAACTGGTTTTGATGTGCGGGGAGAGCTTTTTTGTTTGGGCATGTGAGAAAAAGCTTCGCCGAGCCCTGTCGAACTGTGTATGTATGTGTAATAGGGCCCCCATGTGTGTGAATGCAAAAGGCTAGTAGCCTTTGGGCATTTGTAGTTTATATGTGTGCATAAATGAGAATATTTGGTCCAGCTTTCACTGTGGGTATGTGTGTGCTTATGTGACTGCACCTATTTGCAGTGTGTGTGTGTACCACTGCTGTGTTGAGCTGGAAGTCTCAGCAAAGGAGTCCTTAACAGCCAGTTCTGTTTGTGTTGATGTTATCAGGTGCCAGATGTGTCAGGTGCCAGGTATCAGATGTGTTTTCTCAATGCTTATGCCTACCTGGAAGCTTTTGTCATTGTGATAAGGTCAGTGGCTTTTTCTGGCTGGTGAGAGACACTATAAATGAGGTGTGCCTCCAGAGATCACACGGTGGTTGAATCAATACCTTGAGCAAACAAAGGAGATATGTTAATAGAGTAATCTACATTCTGATAAACCCACAGTGGTTACCAGCTCTCTTCTGAGTCACCTCCTCTCCAGATTTTTTTATTCTTAGATTCATTTGCATGATCCGTTGGGATTACACTTTAGAGAAAACTGCCTTTATCTCACTGTTCGACAGGCCCTCAGCATCCATGATATACTTACAACTAGGAAATCCATATTGCTGCCTGGTATATATCTCTGGTATATATTCTAGGTCATTACAAAGTGTAACTTTATAGAATCTCAATGATGACTTGGGGTCCTCAGGATCCCAGGATGTGTGGGGATCAGGTGGTCAGTGCTCTAACTTTGCCTCAGATCCTATTTGCACCTAATGCTGTATTCATTCCTTAATTTCAGCAAACTCTGTAGACAAGGGATGCTATCACCCTTGTCCACTAGACTGATTCTGCTTCAGTAAGTCCTTACTCTTCAGCCACCACACAAGATCACTTAGAGGCAACGGTTCTTTCTAGCACCTTAGGGTTCATCACCACAAAAAGAAACAGAAAGGTCTAAAAGGGTTGTTCTTTGGAGAGTGAGTCTTCAGGACAGGCACACCCAAACAGCACTGACCCCAGTGAGGGCCCTTCATCTCTTGATTTTAACCCTTAAGCCTTTTTTTTTTTTCTTTGAATAGGCTGAAGTCTAAACGCTGGGAACCCAAATTTCGAACTCCAGTGCCTAGCAGTGTTAGGACTGGGAAGTTTGGTTTGAGCCATAAGGCAGGAGTGAAGCTCATGTCTGGATCTGAATTTAAGCTCGGAGGCTGTTTGTTCAAGTCAAGGATAATAGAAAACTCGTGTATATGGAAAATATGCAGACCTAGGGTCTTTTTGAAGATGTTAATGTTTTCCTCAGGATTTTAACTTTAATGTTAAAAGCCAGACATTCCTAAATGTCCTGGCTGTGAAATTAACCCACAGCATATAAATTGATGGCATTTATCCTACAGACAAGTGTAAATCACTGCTCTGGTCCAAAGTTCTGCCACTGACTTTAGGGGAGTGTACATTTTAAAAACCTGTCATGTGCCCCTTAAATACAAATACTTCTAAAGATTGTTGTTGATCCACCTCTCAGAAATACCCAGCAGGTCACTTACCCGGCAGTGCAGATGTCTGAGCTTTCCCCCAGGGCAGAGGAAAGCTGCAGGCTTTGAATATGTAAACAGCACTTTTGACTTTTTTGTTGGATTACTCAAATAACTGAGATGTTTCCTCTGTTCTTAATCTTAATATAAAAACAGAAGAGCCATTAGCATAAACAAGACCTTGACGTTTCTGGAATCCCTGGGGAGTAGGGAGGGAGGAGGACTATTTCCATACTGCTCATTGGGTGCCGACATTTGGACGTGCCAGAGCTGAGGCTACAGCGGAATGTGATTTTCGTGTTTCTGCGTGTCCGTGCACATCTGTGCCCTTCCTGCAGGGTCTCAGCTTAAATAAACTGCCTATCCCATCCACCCTTGCAGTGTGCGGTTCAAGAACACATGGTGAAAGGCCAACTTATCTGCAAGGAGATGTCACTGCCACAGCAGATGGGATTTACAGCGCTGGAGCTGTGAATTGGTGGCGTGAGCCACAGGCAGAACCCAGCCCGAGCTTCTCCTCTCTGTGCCAGTTTAGCTTACACCCATACCTGAGAGCAGGTTTACACCTAAAAATGTGGGCCCAAAGCAAACCTGAGCTTTAGCTGGTTTGAGCTGGGACAGTTGACTTCGGTGCTGGCAGCTGGTGTCCTGCTGGGTTTGGGTTTGGGATGGGAACAGTGTGACAGGGCATGGGTGGTTGTGATACCTATGGCAGATTTTATGTAGTTTATAAATGGTTAAACTGTAGAGAATCTTCTTTTAGAGAAGAAATGTAGCTATTTTAGTAACCATCCCAAATGGTTTCAAGGACTTATTAAGATAGGATGTATGTGGCCCTGAGAACATGGTGACCTAAGACAGGGACGCAATAAATATGGACATTGTCTGACAAACAGGTGGCTGCAGGGAGATCATTAGTTTTAATGAGCAATTAAGCAGTCAGAATGTTTTGCCAACATGAAAAGTGAGCCAAAGGACAGGTGAAGATGAAGATTGAGGAAGAAATAACCCTCACTCAAAATGAGGACCACCAGAAGACACAACTACGTATACGTAAATGAATTCCTGGAAATGTAATGAATATGCTAATATTTTCTTGGAATTACATTGAATATGTATACCTGTGGTGTATAAATTTAATTTGACGACAGTATTTGGTGTGCACAATAGGAGGAGCTATTCCCCGTGCACCTGGCACCACAATAAAGAATGCCTGCTCTCTAAACTTTAAATTGAGCCTTAGAAAGTTTCCTCTGCTGGTTTGAGGTGACAGTTGTGGTTGTTGTTGAACTCTCAAGGGCTGTTCTGCTCCTCAGGCTGCCCCACCAGCGATAGACCGGGGGCCACAAGGGGTTGGGAGGGGACATGGCCAGGACAGCTGACCCCAACTGGCCAAAGGGACATTCAATGCCATGGGACATCGTGCTCAGTGCATAGAGCTGGGGAAGAGGAAAGGGGTGCATTCAGAGTGATGGCGTTTGTCTCCCCTGGTCACTGTTAGGTGTGATGGAGCCCTGCTTCCCTGGCGATGGCCGAACACCCGCCTGCCTGTGGGGAGCAGGAGATGAGTCCCTTGTGCTTTCACAGATGCACAGAATCTTCATGGTTGGAAGGGACCTTTGAGATCATTGAGTCCAACCACAAAGCAAACAAACGAACAAAGAAAAACCAACAAAAAAAAGCCCAAACACAAACAGACACAATCCAACAATCTCAGGCACTAGAGCATGCCCTGAAGAGCCATGTCTACACGTTTCTTAAATACCTCCAGGGATGGTGACTCCACCACCTCCCTGGGCAGGCCATTCCAATGCCTGACCACCCTCTCAGGAAAGTCATTCTTCCTAATATCTAATCTAAACCTCCCCTGCCCCAACTTCAGACCATTTCCTCTGGTCCTG
>JAHREE010000205.1:893839-913824 GCA_033628505.1 Tringa tobata
GACATAAAGCTGTTTGCAGAACCAGGACCTTGGACAAAATCACTCCTTCAGCAGAAGAAAGTGTTGGAAGTTCAGAATATTTTATAAGTTGTGTACGATGCTGACCTTTGTTCAGTTGTAAAGTCTTTTTTGCAGATAAAGCAAGAGCAGCCAATTCACTTGAAATTATATTATGATAGCTTCCTGTGAAGGTGAGGGTGGGGTGCGGTGTCAGCTTAAGAAGATGTAATACAGGATCCTTATGTGTGCTCAAAGAAGGCAGACCAGTCTCAGATAATCTTAATGGCCAGAATAGAAGTGTTTAATACTTCAGAGACTAGGAGTGATGAAATACACTTGAAGAAGGTCTTTGGGGAGACCTTGTAGCCCCTTCTAGTACTTAAAAGGGGCCTAGAGAAAAGGTGGAGGGGGACTTTTTATCAGGGAGTGGAGTGATAGGATGAGGGGTGATGGTTTTAAACTGAAAGAGGGGAGATTTAGATTAGATATTAGGAAGAAATTCTTTGCTGTGGGGGTGGTGAGACCCTGGCCCAGGTTGCCCAGAGAAGCTGTGGCTGCCCCATCTCTGGAGGGGTTCAAGGCCAGGTTGGAGGGGGCTTTGCACAACCTGGTCTGGTGGGAGGTGTCCCTGCCCAGGGCAGGGGGGTTGGAACTGGATGAACTTTAAGGTCCCTTCCCAACTCTAACCATTCTATGATTAGAAATGTTCCCAAGTTGTTGAAATAGATGGCTTCCCATTAGCCAGCTTATTATACGCAGACAGACTCACTGGCTTCCTTTTCTTTCTGTTAGTTCCTTTTAAGGCTTACACTAGTGACAGCAAACCAAAGGGTCCCAGCGTTTGGGTGGGAAGATGACTCTGAGGGCAGGGAAGATTTCAGAAGCAACAAAGAGAATGATGCCTGAGTTGCACAACAGACGTAAGCGTGTTTATGAGTCTGGGTTCCTGTTTCCCTGAAGTCAGTGCAGTTGTTCCTTGTTTTTGTTTGGGAAAAACTGGACCAGGCTGCAGCAGAGATTACTCCATGTTGTCTTTCCAGTGGGACTGGTACTGTTTACTGCAGGGATTTCCTAAGAAGTGGTATTTAGAGATGCGGTGCCCTTCATGGAACGGGCAAGGAGAAAAAACTGGGGACAACCTTTTTGTCTTGATTTCATATAGGTATTGTGTGATACGTATTCTTTAGTGGTTTGGTTCAAGCTGGGGGGACTGCTTGAATAAAACCATGTTTGGGACATTTTTCTCTCTTGGTACTGAGGCCTAAGTCCATAACTCCCTTGCTCCTATGGCTCTGAAGAGCAACCTTAGATACCAAAGCTTGCTTAAGCCACCTGTAAAAGAGCTGGAAGCTACTTTGGGAAGGTTGGTGACATGAAGCTGCTTTGAAATGAAGGCATAGTGACATCTCTCTCCATGGGCATAAGTTGACTGTCTCAGTTGCAGCTGAGAGATGTTTGATGCACCTCACCTGAAGTGTATGTGTCTGCTATACTGTCCGGGGTCCAGGACAGCTACAGTTGATGATGAGATTTGCTGTCTTCAGCCCTCTATGGAGGTTAGGTTCTCATGTGCTTTATGTAATTCTCTAACAGCTCAAGGAACACAGTAAGTGCTTACAGGAATATCTATACCTGATGGTAACGTTATTAGCTAGAAATTTATTGAATGCTTAGTAACTCCAAATTAAGGCATTAGGAAGAGTCTGTGTTGGTTGAGACTCAATTTCCTGTGGCATCTGAGAATGCAGCAGCTTGTTTTGTTTACAATCTTGATGATGCAGTAATGAAATATCAAAGATATAAGCTGCTTTGCTGTTTATGCCATGCATGTCATGCTAGAGCATGTAGTGCATGTTAGAAAAACATTGAAATGAAATTCCTATTGCAAATATAATCTCATTTAAAACCTGTCACACTTGCTGTGACTATACTGCTCACTGTGGGATTTTCTTATCTGCCTTCATGGGCATGATCATATGGCAGCAACCAGGAAAGTGGATAATACTCTGCACTGTTAGTACTGTGGTTTAGCTGTCCCTGGCTGTCCCACTGAATTCAGTTTTCCAGCTCTAGGGAGCTCTACAGGTTTCTGAAGCCACCAGAGGGGTCTAGTCAGTAATACTAAATGATTTCCCAAGGTGTGTTTTGACATTTAAAGCCATATGTGACACTATCCATGAAGCGTGAATTGACACATACTTGTCAACCTGGTTCTTAAAGTGGCCCGGTAAGTATGGTTGCCAGACTATTTGTGCTAATGCTTCTCTTGCAAGAAGAGTTTCACGTGACTCCTGTCTGTCAAAAATTCACTGTTAAATGTTGAGAGTAGTTGCTGTCCTTTGAGGAGGAAAAGGTAATTTCAAATGCTCACACAGCCAGATGTGTCTGGCTGGGTTATAAATTATGACTTTCTAACCAAGCACTCATCTTCTTTGCTCATGATGTTGGAAAAGTCAGTGGCACTCTGCTGAAAGATCATTAAAGGTTCAGATCCTTTTTGGTTTGTTTTTGTTTTGCAGAACTTCCTCCAACATTCAGCATTGTGTTGTTATTAGTATTAAGAATATTGCTCATTGATTAAATCTAGGAGAGATGAAGTAAGCCCTACTCTTAATTAAGATTCTTGGCATCTATATCAGTTGTGCTAGTGGGTGCTGAGAGTTTCTTTCAAATGCAAGTCATTTGTATATCGGGGGTTGACTTTGTAAAGATAGAAAGCTGGCAGCAAGAGCAAAATTGGAACTGGATTTTGAGAATTACATCCTTGGCATTTTTTTAAAGTGTTTTCTTTTTTTGGAAGAAGATAATTTTTCTGCAGCTCTTAATGTGTAGTACATTATGTATCTCCATAAACACAAAGTACGTTTTATATTCTCAGACCAAGAGTTTCCTTAGTTCCTTTGTCTGGACATCACAAAGCGGAGAACTGTATTTTACTGCTCGAGTGGCAATATACACCTGGCCCATCATGTAACTTCAGCGGCCATTCAAAGCCTGAAGTGCAAATACTACTTTTCTGCCAGGAGGTGAGAGGCCAAAGCTGATGAATAGTTGGATGTCCATTGCTGGAGAGATTGTGCATCTGTGACACATGTAGAGCATCGCTGGGAACCTCCTGTTCCACGGTTATGAGCTTGCCTTGGGACCTGTTTAAGATCCCCTACTATAGTGTTTTGTTTCTGGGGACGTTTCTATCTTTTGATGAAGGACAGATTTAGACATTGTTTTGGGATTTTTCCAAGAGGTTAGTGCAGTAAACATTCCGTAACATCTCTGGAACTGTAGTTCTGCACTGATGTATCAAAGAGCCCCCTGACTCAAACCAGTATGAAGACTGTTTTGCTTGATTGCAGCAGCAGATTTTCTCTAATGAAATTTATCTGGCTCTATATCCATAATCTGAATCTTTCAGGGTTAATGGCTGTTTATGTAGCTGAGGAAGGCTGGTTGTTTTTCCTTTCTTCCCAGATGTAGGCATTTGGAACACGCTAGGAATACAAAGTGTTTCTTTTATGCTCAGTGTGTTATTTTTCAGTGATCTTTCCAGGGAATAGAGCAACACCAGGATGTGATGCATAGAATTCCCCATGTGGAGGAAAATCAGCTCGTCTGAAAAAGCTGCCCAATACATCAAAGTCCTTACTTGAACTATCTGCTGTGTATTTATATTTGGGACATAATGTATGCACCCTGGTGACATTCTGAGAATTGCTCTGTTAGATAACGTTTTTTTCTGAAATGTCACACTGACAACATAAACTCTGAGCTGTTAAAACTGATGATGCAGATATTAACTCATTGTGTTGAATATCAGAGGATTTGCATATGCATTTCCAGAAGTACTTAAATATTGAAGGCTGAATAAATTAATTGGATTATCAAACTAAAAGGATGAAAGGCAAGGAGTGGGCTGGGAAGGCAAGAAGACAGCTGATGCGGGAGGGAATGTGCCAGAGAGGCTAAAAATTGTATGGCAGGATGTCACAGCAAATGGCGTTTCAGTGTTCTGAATTTATGAATTGTTACTGTGAAAGTGTTGTTTTAATGTTCATAAATGTGAAATAAATGAGAGCTGAAGATGGAGTACGCAGTAGTGGAGCGTTGGTAGATAAATGAATTGGGAATTAAGGCAATCAAATTCTCTTCACTGAGTTCCTACAGACTTACAATTTCTCTTGAGTATGTTGATTAATCAAGTGTTAATTATACATGCTTGTGTCTGTGATGGGTATAAATAGTAGGAAAGGTGGCAGTGCAAGAGGGATCCTCAAAACACTTCCAGCTCCCAGTTGTGTGAGCTGTGGGAACAGGAAAGGTTTTGCTGGAGAAGCCATTCCTGACCTCTCCTTTTCCCCTAGGACCTAATTTCAGAGAAATGTGAGCAATGTGAGATGCATCTGACAAAACAGAGAAGGATAAACAGAAGCGATGTCCTCCAGAGCACTGTTGACACAACAGAAGGCTTGTGTCCAAGCCCCGGTTCAGTACACAAAATAAGCAGGGGCCTGATAAGGTCTCTGCGAACGCTGTCATTTTGAAGAAAATGACACAACTTCAGCCACTGTGTGTTTAGTTCCATGAACAGCTCTGTGACTTTATTCAACAGTCAAAGTGTAAGTGGTTTAAAAGGGATGAAGGCAAAGCTCTTTCTTTTAGTGTCTGCCACTTGGGATGTGAGGATTGTCCTTAGTTTAGGTTTTTCTCCTTTCAGCAGGGAAGAGAAAGAAGCAAGAACTTAAAGGAGGAACTCATTAATACACGCTGTTAATTGCTATTGCCAGTCTCAGTGAAGACAAGTTTCTTCTGTTGGATGCATTTGTATATTTTCTAGTCAATAGGTTCAGTTGTAGTGAATCCTAAATCCCAATGTGTTTGATTAATAAAATTTAGGTCTGGTGCCTTTTAGCCAATATCAACATTATGTTTAATTGTGAAGTTTGACAGAAGGGACATTCAATTACCAAAGAGGAGCAGCAGCAGAGAGAGAAATGGTTTGACCGGTCACTTTCCAGGTAGCTGATTAAAATGGAAGTTAGAACTCGTACACCTTATATTCTTGGCCCAATGTGCTTTTTCTGAGGCTCAGTCTGACTACACTTCTGTTATCAGAGTATGGGAATCCTGTTCTTTAGTAGCCTTTCTGTCCTGTTATTCTCTTTTCCCACCCTCCCTCTTATCCTTACAGCTTCCTTTCCTCCACCTCCAAAAAAGTAGTTGATATCCATTGTTTCTAGGAGGGCCTAACTTAGTCTAGTTTTGATATTTACTACATCTGTAGAGAGCTGTTTTAATCATAAGTACTGAAACAGTGAAGAATTATATTGCTGTGTTTTCAGTCTATAGTGTCCTAATCCCCAGTGGCTTGTTCTCATCTGCTAGCATCCTGCTTCCCATAAGAAAAATCCATCCAAGAGTATGTCCGTTTTAGTTTAGGACAACAACCTCTGAAACATGGATGCCTCTGAAGTTTTTACAGGCAAAATTCCAAGTCCTGGCAGAACATGGGACAAGCAGATGGTCAGTCAGGGATTTTTTTTTTTGTTAGTGCTGGGTATCATCTTTGTGTTTACCGATCTCATCGCTACACATGATCACTGTAAGAGTTTCTCAACCTTCCCTCCTCTCCCCCAGGGCTTGGGAACAGTTGTCTTTGCCTAATGCCAGAACTGCCCTGCTTTCTAAGAACTTGTCCACAATGTAGAGCAACTGGAGACAAGTCTTCAGGTTTTATTTATATGCCATGCTGTGATTTGACACATCTGTGCGACTCTGTTTTCCTGACCCTGTCTTCTGTTTAAATTGTATTTTTCAGATGCGGAGGAACAGTTGGTGCTATCTTTACCTGTCCCTTAGAGGTAATAAAGACTAGGCTCCAGTCTTCAAAGCTGGCCTTCCGGGCTGTCTACTACCCACAAGTCCAGCTGGGGACCATCAGTGGTGAAGGAATGGTCAGGCCAACATCTGTATCACCTGGGCTCTTTAGTGTTCTCAAGTAAGTACTGCTCTTCCTGTCATTCAGTGTTGCTTGACACCAGTGATCTGACTTTCAATTCCTCTGTGGGAACACAGAATGCAAATTTTGCTCCAGACTTGAATTCGTGTCAGTTTGGCTTCTGCCTTCAGCAGTAGAAAGATAAATTGTTCTTTTAAAAACACATACATATTCGTGACTCCTGGGCGTTCCTCTGGACTTCCGCAGAAATTTGTTTCCACCACTTAAAAAGTTTCCAAAGTGAATTGATTAGAATAAGTGTCCGGAGGTGTTATTTTTAAACTGCCTCCTCACATTTAGGCTTTTTGATAGTTGTAACTTCCTAGGGATCAATATACAGGACATACTGTAGACTTAATATGCCTTAGCTTGTGGGAACTATCACAGAAAATATTCTGGATGAAAGGGCTTTTTTTTGTTTTTCAAGACTGAAAAGTGTCATCTTTGCCTCTTATTGGGAATAATCATGTTTACTGTCTCCTTTGAGCATTGGAACAGGTAATCCTTTCTAGCTGGGGCCAATTCTTGGCAACGATTGAACAACTGATAAGCCATATATGCTGTCTTTTTTCTTGGAGCCATTCCCAGTTTGCTTTGAGTAGCCAGTAGAGATATTTATTGCTGTCGCTGCCTGTGCTATTTACCTGTTTGATAGAGGGAAGTTTTAATTCCTCTCTTGAAGCACTCGCTCTTTGGAGCATCATACGACAGCGAGAGCCTGTAGCCTTTCCCTCACCTTAATGAACCAGCACTGTAACAAGTTTTCTGATTCTCTGCACTTAGTGCTGCATGTCAGCCCCTGACCTATCTTTGAAGCTGGCCCTGTTTTAAGCATGAGTTTGAATGAGATGACCTCCCGAATTCTGTGTGCCTATATATTTTAAGTTATGGATGTCTGCACTCTCGCGTGGACGATCTGTAACTGAATTTTATGGGAGTGGAGGAAAGGACACTTTTTGCAAAAGCAGTATCAGTAAAATGTAATGTCTAATAGGAGCCTTGGAAGCTTTTATCTTTTCCTCAGCTATAGCTGACTTAATGAGCTTTCCTCTGTTTGCTCTTGGATATTATCTTTGCCAATTATTATTATGCATCAATCCTATCGATGCCTGTATTACTTACAATCTCTGTTAAAAGCCTTCTGTGTGGTTCAGACTGCAGCAGTTGATGCTCCAGCTGTTCCCTTTTCAGATGTGTATTCATAAAGAGGAGAAATTGTGAAATCATCTAGCTCACAACTGCTGAATTGTTTTACCAGCAACTCTGAAGTCCAAATCTCTAGTACTGTGTTTTATATCAAAGCACCATAAACTTATGGTTCAGATCTCATGCAGATGGCTTGAGTTTATTTGGATCATTGGGCACTGTGGGGCGATGCAGAGAGGTCCTGTATAGATCAGCTGGCAGGGGTGCCAAGGAAAAGCGTGAGGAGGAAAGCACGCTGAATGGTTCTGTGCTCGGCAGGCAGCGGGGAGGCGCTGGTTTATGTAACAGTACGGTGCTAATTCCGATTCTCTGCAGAGCTGTCTGCCTGGAGTCATTCCGGGACAGGAGTTTCTGTGCTGTAAACAGTGCTGCTTTCCCCTGCCAAGCATTTCTTTGTCTATTCAGAGGTGAGTCGCAATTCGTGACTGAAGAATGTGAGGGAGTGCCAGTTGCCTTTGATTTTCATCTCCTTTCCCTTGCTATCTCTTCACCTTGCAGCATGGGACTTCAGGCAGCTGTAGCTAAAGGAAATGAAAACTTTAAGGCATGAGTTTCTTATTTCATCCTCTTGGCCCATCTTTTTCTGGGGTTGTCTCTTTTTTTTTGGGGGGCGGGGGAAGAAATGGTTTAAAATTGTGTCAACCTTTTAATGTATTTATTAAGCTCATTAAATTTGTAACTATCATCTTGATTTCATTTCACTTCAGGAATTGCTCAGCTGCATGTATCACCAAGTTTTCAACCTGCTCGCTTCAGAAGATTGAGAAGCAAGAGCAGAATATTTATGCTGCCATTCCCTTGCAGGCAGCATCTGTGAACAACAGATAATGCTATTGATTATGATCTTTCTGATAAAATACAAATGTCTGAAGAAAGAATTGAAGTTAGATCTCTTGCTTTTACTCTTCCATCCCGTTCTCAATCCCAGTCATGCAGTGCCAAACTGGGTATGACTTGGGCTTTCTGGTTTGGGAAAATTGTATGGTTAAAGAAGCAGTCATTAAAGCCCTACATAGAAACTTGCTCTGTGAGATTAAAAGGTGTTGGGTATGAAAGCCCCTTAACTGCTGTAAATAGAAAGTAAGTAGGTACTCAGGAGGGCAGGTTAAGCCTGCAGCTGAATAGAAAGCGCTCCAGAAGGACATGCTGTTTTTGTCTAATCCATTTAAGATTCTGATGAGTCACCCCAGCTGGAATCTGCAGTCGTGACTGTTAAGTGACAAAGAACAAGTAGTTGGTGGATCTGTCTCCTTGGAGACACTCAGCCCTGGAGTTTACACAGAAAGTATAACTCTGCTGCAGAAAAAGTGTTTCAGAAGCTCCTGTATCATCTTCTAATGAGCTTGGTTTTGGAATCTGTGGGGAACATTCTCAACAGTGCTAATGACCTAGAAAGCAAATTGTGAAAACTGGCAGTTGCAGTGGGTGCACGTGAAGTACCCATGGAACCCAGTGTTACCTGTTACTGGACTGTACCTTGCCTTCACTGGTAAATACTTGGCTGTTTACTAGTGTTTGGCTGTTGTTTTAGTCCTTGTAAATATGTCTGCTGTTGGTAGTGCAGTTGTAAGACAAGTCTTTTTTAATGAGGCCCTTCAGCAAGGTATCGTACAGAACTTAGCAGCTCCTGGGGAAGCCATCCAAACAGTTGATCTTCTTCAGAGAAGTCCCAGCCCAGCATGTCTTCTAAGGTGTGAGGGAAGATAGGTGGAAATGGCTTTGGAAACCTGGATGTAGCAATTGCAGAACTGCAGGAAAGCAACATTTGGTAATCTTCTGGCTTTAGGTCTGCTTCTGAAGTCCAGTCCTGACAGTGATTCACAGCAGTACCTCTGTGGTTGGAATTTTCTTGGGAAAGATGATGTGAACTCTTTTGGATGCCTTCAAAACCAGATATCCTTCAACTACCCAGAGAGGCATAGCCTATAGCATGGTTGCCACATTCAGGTTTCACTCTGGGGAAAAAACAAATGACTAGGTAATTGTGAAAGGGAAAAGGATGTCTTTTCTTCTTGTCTCTGTAGAGGAAGCAAACTCCTGAATTGCTTAGATACAGAGAAAGCCAAGAATACTCTCTGTTCATCGGAGTCAACTATCATTGGATTCTCCATGAAACTTTAATTCAATTCCTGACAGCTCTCAGAATGGAAATTACAACCTTGTGCCATATGACACACATTTGCTTGTAGTGTACTGAGGTTTTATGGTTTCATGGATTTTATCCAGTAGTGTATAATTCTGCTAATTTTCAACTATTATGAAGCTTAAAGGGTAATAGCTTCACAATTAATACTTACAGCTTTTGTACAGTTCTTTTGACTGTCTGACAGAACATGAAGCATAACTTTTAACCCAAATACTACCTTTTTTTTTTCCCCTGTTTGTTTTTATTTTAAGGTCAATTCTGGAAAAAGAAGGACCAAGGTCGCTCTTCAGAGGGCTGGGTCCAAACTTGGTTGGAGTTGCACCATCAAGGTAAATAGTTAAACTATTGCTAAAAGACACGTTTAAGGCAACAACCCAAATGTTGCAGTGCATTTGTGATTCAAAAGAATAGGTTGTGAAGTTATCCCACCTGTAAACTGAGATTGTGCATGTATACTGCATAGTATACATACCAAGGAATAACTCTGAAAATCTGCTTTACACTTGTGTAACACTGGAAGTTGCAGAATAAATAAAGCATTTAAATTCCAGGTCATTGTAAGAGCCACTTATCATGTGCTTGAGAAAACAAGAGAAAGCAGTGCAGAAAAATCTATGGGATTAGTATTTGCATTTTTCTAATATGATCTGCTGCTTCCCTGTGAATATATCGAAGTGCTTGTCAAACACTAAGTAGGAGCTAGATGCCGGGGAGAGGAGTACCTGTCTCGTCCTTGATTGCCTAAATTCTTCTCAAATAAAAAAACTGCACCTGAGGGGTGCAGTTTACATTATAGCCACATAATCCCAAAAGTGGGTGAGTGGGTGTCCTTTTTTTTAAAAAAAAACAACAACAAAACAGCAACAACAAAAGTAGCTACAAAGTTTGTTTGTATTTGGAAATCTTACAGGCACCTGAATGGTTTCCAGATGTACCTATGACTGTCCCATTTTTGGCAGGGCCTAGCAAATGTTAAAACGTGTTAGAAATTGGGAAATTGGCAAATGTTGTCTGCTTGAAATGGAACTAGTTAAAAAGGAACTTGAAAAATGCTGTACTCCCTCTCTCTGGCCTCTTGCCTAGTAGGTAGGATGTTCCCCCTGGAAGTGGGGATAATCTTTGCAGCAGGGATCTGAATCCAGGACTGCCTGCTCTTTCATGTAACTCACTCATGCTGTCTTCTGTTTACCTTCATATTCTTCTGTAAAGTTGGAAGAAGGTACTTTATGGAAATTCTCAAATTGCAGCCACCAAAATCCACCTTTTTCTAGTAGTTCACTTCAAGGAGCTGTCATCTGAACATACTTGGTTTGGGCAGCTTCTTACTCATCAGATTGACTGTTGCAGATCATCTGAGCTTCTAATGCGGTTATGGTGCTGAACAAATTTATAGAAAATGTAGGCTCCGAGGGGGACAGTGACATTCCCAAGTTTACGAAGAGTGTTTAATGCTGGAGCTGGTGTAGGTGTCCAATCTAACTTGCTTTGTCTGCAAGACCATGTCTGCAAGACCCATCTTGATGTGGAAGTGAAATATTTCTGCCCTCAGGGCTGTCAATTCAGATAGTGGCACTGTAGGGTGAGGAGAAAAAAATCCAAACCAGCCCTGTGTCCTTGTAGATGGAACCTGTCGTGTGGACGCCTCTTCGGAGAGAAAGTCTTGGTTTTCAGGGCAGGGGGGGAATAATAGTAATGTGTTTAATTTGACATGTATATTACCTTGCTTTTCTTCCTCTCTCTTTTTTTTTCCCACAGAGCTGTCTATTTTGCATGCTACTCCAAAGCAAAAGAGCGATTTAATGGCATTTTTGTGCCCAACAGCAACATTGTGCACATCTGTTCTGCAGGTTCTGCAGGTATGTGTTTGGAATTCATCTTCCACATGGTCTGCAGCAATACCCCAGTGCCCAGTCCCTCACCAATAGCAGGCAATACATTGATTTCTGTGTGGCTCTGAGGTGCACCTTCATTCTTTAAAGTATTTATCCCAAGTTTTTGTTGCTACAAGACTTTTTCTGTCCCCCTCAATAGTTAGGAAATGAATAGAGTGAATCACAAAGTGGGGACTGGACTTCCAGTCTGTCTGTACAGGACCTAGGCTAATAGACCAGTCTTGGCTGATGGCTCTGGGTAATTGAGTGAGTACAGAGGCCAGTATGGGGTGCATTCTGAAAATGTGCACTTAGTTTGAAGCTGTGTGTGCCAGAAAACATTAGAACCTATTGTGAGGTATAGAAAGATATTCTTTCTAAGAAATGTATCTGGGCATGATCTCCATAAAAGGGTGAGGTCAGGAGAGTTGACTGAGTCCATGAAACAATACTGTTGTTAAAAGGCACTCCTAATGAGCCAAAGTTCAGAGACTACTTAAAAATAAAATCCGTGAGGCTGGAAACATCCTGTTCTCTCAGAAACAAACAGATGAGTACTTAGCAAGCTTGCTTTGGAGACTGTTAAGGGACACACTCTTTGAAGAGCTTAAGTTTGTATTTCATAGCGTTACTAAAAAAGTGAATCTGCTGTTCCGTAGCATCTAGCTTAAACAGCCGAGTATCAGTGCCATCCAAAGGGTTTACAATAAAGGTATTGCCTATGTCTGTTATGTAATTTGCTTATAGGAAACCCTGAGTACCTTTTTTTTTGTAGATTGTTGTTTACTAACTTGAGATGAACTTTTTTCCAACTGTAATGCTATGGTAATGTCTCTGAATTGAAGAAAAAATTCTAGTAGACACCAGCAAACTTTTGATATTGTTTTAGCCAAATTGTTTTAGGATGTTGTATTTTTCCTACCAGGATGGGTAAAATAGTGTGGTGGTGTAGGAAGAATACTGCAGAAGAGCTCCACTAGTTCAAGTATCAGTAACCAGAGTGATCATGAAATATAATCTTTCCCAAACTAACCCCTTAGTTATGGGTCTGTTCTGTTAATGAGGTGGCTCAATGGCACCACCTAGAGCCTTGGGGAAAACGAAAGACTAACACACATGTGTTTTCCCCACAGCTTTCCTTCTATCTGTTTTTCTAAAACCCCATCAGTAAGTAAGGTATCTTGTCTACAGCAGTGTTTAGGAACATGAAGTACATATTAAAATAGGTGGAAAAAGGAAAAAACCTTTAAGAAATTCCGAGGCTATTTGTTGCCACTTCCTGAAGCTTAACATGAGATTGTTCTCTGGGAAGAGAGATTGTAAGCTAAGCACCTTCTTCTGAAACCTCCAGCTAGAACTGGTAACTGGAGCTGCCTCACTGCCCAGTGTATGAAGTTCGTGTTTGCCATGCCAATACACCGGCCTGGAATCAGCTCTACTTTTGGTTTTCTTTTCTCTTTTTCAGCCTTTATCACAAATTCCCTGATGAATCCTATATGGATGGTGAAAACCAGGATGCAACTGGAACGGAAGTGAGTAACGGACTGGGGAGACTGGATGCCGCTGATTAAGGGAGCCCCTGGGAAACTGAACTTTCACATTTTTACTTGTGGCTCTGCTGTACTTTGATAGATCTTGCCCAGTTGTTTCCCTGACTCTCAATTCCACCTTTCAAACCACCATGCTTCTGCCTGCTCTGACTAAAGGTTAACGTTCTGTGTGTCCGACTTCACTTCGATGCACAGTTACTACTCAGAAGGATGTGGAAGTTGCCTTGAGTGCTGAGTTCAGTTCAGTTTCTGGTTTCCCTGTAAATCTTAAGTAAAGTTGGGCATAGCATTCATTTTCTCTCAGGTTCTTCCTTACAGAATCTTCTGTGCTTCGGGGGTTGATGTTGAGGATAAATATATTAAGGACTGAAATGCTTTGGTACAGCAATAATAGAGGCTATGGAAAGGTCAGAAGAGCTCCTGTGGGAGGCTGAGCGTGAGATTGCAGCCTGTGCTGTGGCCCGTTGGGTGACATCACTGGTAGTGACCCGAGATCACACAGAGGTGTGTGTTACTGCAGCAAACCCAGGTTACTGGGTTACAAACCCAGGTACTGGCCAAGGGTGATGGTTTTAAATTGTAATGAAGCCACATTAGTTTAATTTCATAAAACATTCTAGAAGCAATAAGAATCTGTTGCAGTGATCCAATGTTTGTTTGGTTCCTTCAGCATTGTATTACTGACAACTCAATCTCCTGAAGACAGAGAGGGAATTTGACAGTAATATCTTTTAGTTGAGTGATTCACAGTCACTGGTGGATATCAAAGCAATGAGGCACTCTGCTAGCAATGTGACTGCTTAGAATGGAAATTCTTTCCTGCAAGGACATGTTAGGTCAGATAAGAAGGATCCTTTAAGGCACCACAACTTATAAATTATTTATAAGATTTAATTCCAGCACTTCACAGGGTGGCACCTTTGAACTGAGTGCTGCCTCTTAAAATGAAGAATCGTTTCTCACGTAGCAAATCTCTGTCTCTTGGCCTGCTGAAGATGACTGTAAAAGGAATTACTAGTTTAACGCAAAGCAGTGGCTCTACAGTGCTTATTGTCTCTTAAAGCATTGGTGTGAGCTGTGACAGACTGGATAGAACTTGAGCTGAAAGAATTATTATGAGTATGTACTGGTGAATTAGCAAGGCCTGGTTTGCGCTGCTAGCATGATATTCCTGCTCTGTGCAGCTTTCCTAGAAAACTTTTGGAGTAAAACTTAGCAGAGAACCATTTCTGTAGTTACAAAAACTATTGAAAGCCATGAGGTTTTTTAAATATTAATTATTTTTCTGGGCTCATTATATGCTTTGTTCTGTTTGTTTTTTAGAGTCAGGGGTTCAAAACCAATGAATGCTTTGCAGTGTGCTAGATACGTTTACCAGACAGAAGGTATCCGCGGCTTTTATAGGGGCCTCACTGCCTCCTATGCTGGGATTTCTGAGACCATTATCTGCTTTGCTATTTATGAAAGTTTAAAAAAGCACTTAAAGGAAGTCCAGCTGCCCCCTTCCTCTCCTAACGGGACCGAAAGGAACTCCACAAACTTCTTTGGACTGATGTTTGCTGCTGCTGTTTCCAAGGGCTGTGCCTCTTGTATTGCTTATCCACATGGTATGTTAACTTTTTTATTTATCATTGCAGTAGAACAGCTGTTGCCTGTAATCCAAGACAAATGATAGGGCTTAGGGATGTAAAATTCTTAGTCGTTTGAATGACCAAACGCATGTTACTGTGACAGGTACGTATGCTTTGGCATTTTCAGTGCTGGTCCCACCATTCCTAGTTAGCCACATAGTTGGTGATTGGGACTTCCTAGTTTAAAAGCAACTCAAAAAATGCCAAAAAGAAATTGAATGCCTAATGCTTCATTTCTCACCAGTAGCCTCATCTAGCTGAGTACCCACAGCCTCTGGGACTCTGTGATCAAGTGGTGGGAAACGCTTGTGGGCTGAGCGGTGTTACTCTTTCTGGATTGACGTGAATGTTCTCATGGTTTAATAGGAAGAGCAATATTGATTACGTGAGCATTAGTGAAGCATTTAGTTCTCTAGTAGCTTGAATGAGCAAATAACCCATTTATTCCACATGAAAGGGAACTCATCTTTAACTTTACTCCGTGCCTGAAGGGCAACATGTGCAGGATTCCATGGCTGAAAGTACTGGCAGGCAATTAGTACGGGAAGGTTTTCATGTCCCAAGGTTTTGTATGCTCTTTCCTGGTAATGGCATGTTTCTCAATGGGAAAGTTTAAGTCCTGTTAACTTGGGGTTCTGTTTTACTTTTCTGCAGAGGTCATACGGACACGGCTGCGAGAAGAAGGCACTAAATACAAGGCTTTTATTCAGACAGCACGTCTGGTAGCACGTGAAGAAGGCTACCTCGCCTTCTATAGAGGACTCTTTGCCCAACTCATCCGGCAGATACCAAACACAGCCATTGTGTTGTCCACCTATGAGTTAATTGTGTATCTGTTAGAAGACCATGCAAAGTAGCAGAGCCAAAACTCTTGTTACAGAACTGTAGACCAATTTCTTCGTTGAACAAATAGTCCTTTAAGAGACTGTTACAGGTGGAAATGTTGGTGGAAAAACTACAAGTCTGTGACCACCTGCTGGATATTTCCTTTTGGATTCATGCTTTCTGAAAGGTCTTGAGTCATTAACGTTAATAGTTAATTATAACTTTTTTTTTAACTTAATGATAATTAAACTGCTACTAAATTAAATTACACTATTTAATTTAAGTATATGTTTGTCCTTTTCCTTAAGCACAGCCATATGTGGTCAAGGAATGTACCTCATATTATCAAGTGATCTCTTGGACTGATGTTCATTAAAACTGTATTAAAACAGGAGAAGAACTTGTTTGGAAATTTGAAACTCTGTCTTATTACAACTGGAGTTGGGCACTTCTTAGCACTGCCCAAATGCCCAGATAACTTTGAGAGTTCTTCTGGTTTATTCAGGGCACATCATCCATTGCTGTTTGAACATCCTTGAGTGTTCAAGTAGGACAATCTGGTAGTAGGTTTCTCTGTTTTGATGGTATGAAATATGCACACCAGAATCTCTTTAAAAGCCACTCACACTGGCAATATTGCTGAAATATGATTATGGGAGGCTTCCAGTAAAAATTTACTGAAAGTACTTGGTGCACCTATGCATTTGGGATAGGCGCTTATGCTAGTGTGTGTAAACAGATCTGTCATAACCTGGCTTTTAGGCTGGGGAGCATAAGGACAGTCAGTGACTGTGGCCTGGCTGCCCTGCAGAAATTCCAGGATATGCAGTAACTTGGTCGTGGATCCCGACCTCAGCCTTTTGCTGTTATGGAGCTTTTTTGTGTTTTGTTTTCCTTATGCTTTAACGCTAGGGGTCTGGAGAGTAGAAGAAAGGATGAAATAGGTCCCAAACACCCTAGACTATAAATGCAGTTCTGGATTCTGCTTTACAATATGATATGCAGGAATATGTCCCTCTTGATTTGATGTCCTTGTAGAGCAGTGCTTTCAATGGGAATCAGATACTATGTTATCTCATGAACATGTCACTGGAGTTAACACCAAAAAAATCCATACCCTATATAAATAGCTTCTTTATGTCATTATTTGATTTCTTATTGAAGGAAATAAGGATTAACCAGCTTAGTGCAGCCTGTTGAACAGTTCTAAGATTTCATATAGATATCTGCCTTTCCTTTCAAAGACACCAGTATCAAAGGGGTATTCTTTAACTGCAGTCACGATACAGTACTTACACTTCAGTTATAAATCGAATATCTTGCATACTTGAGATTACTCCTTTCACAAATATTAGAATATTCTTTTAATTTTAGTAGTCTCCTTACCATTTGTAGCAGCAGTACCTTGCAATTAAAGTATTGTATATGAATAATTACTGATAGTGCAGGATGAAATATTTTAGACGGGTAGATTTGTGTTTTGCTTTGGCCATACCATGCTTTGCTATTCATTAGTGTCATTTGCTTTGACAGCTGAGACAGACTACAGCACTTGAGCCCAGCTTCAGTCTTCCCTGCTGTTGAACTGAACAATGAGCTTCTCATGATTTGAGCAGGTGTTGAGTTCTTGAGCATAAACAAGTGTTTATGGACATCTTTGACTTCAGGGACCATATACAGTGGAGGTTTGGACTTGGAAGGATCATGCAAAGCATTAAGAAACAGCCTTGTAGTGAGTAGGGCTGTCTTTTTTAAGATAAAGTTTTCAGGGTAGTGTTTTGTTGCAGAAGTATAATGGGTTGATAACTGGATTCAGACCTTCATGCTTTTTCTCATTAGAACCTAGCTGATGACTGGTACTTGAGGTCATATTTGACATCAATGTGATGGAAGAGCATAGTGCAAATAGGGTAAAATGTGTGTTTACCTCATTATGAGGCAAAACTGCAAAAATAACTGTTTTCTATTATGTCTCACTGAAAAGAACATATCACATTAGCCCTAAGCTAAAATAGGAAACAGTTGAGTAACTAAAAACTGTCATGGCTTTTTTTTATGGAGACGATGAGCAGCAAAAGCTTTCGTCTCTTTATAGGAGTCAAAACTGTCATACAGGTCTGTTTCTATTTTTGAGAACTAGGACAGTTGTGCTGCTACTTTGAAACGTTTTCTGATGTTTGCTTTCTTAAATTAGTACTCCTCTGTACTTAAAGTATCCTAGCTTACTTGTAAAATGTTAGTCAAATGTGTAGACTGCTGATCTCTCTCGAGAATGAGGGGAGGGAACTCAGCCCCTGTTGAGGAGTTTGGGACTTTGTAAGAGAGAAAGCAAGAGGAAGTGAACAAGTTTTTGTGCTGCCTAAACCTGATGGGAAATCAGGAATTCTGCTGGATTTTTGATTTTGTTCTTTAAGCTTTGCTACCAACCCTGACAGAATTAGTCTTAATTTGGTAGGGGGTTAATAAGCAATATTGGGAGCTAACAGAATTTCTGAAATAGTATAATTTACTCCTTTTTCCTTCCTCTCTCTACTAGAATTTTTTAAATTCACTAACCCTTGATTCCTTAACCCTGTAAAGAGTTAACATTTTTAGGTGATGCTCTGTGAGCAATCCCATTGATGTCACTGTTGATGGAATAAGCCTATTACCAGAGGGAAGAATTTGAAGTAGTCTTTTTCCAAAGGGATATCTGAATTTAAAAATAACCAACCTTTCTCTGGTTGTGAAAGAAAAACCACTGTTCATTCCACTTCTTCAACTTCCACAGAAAGTTAGTTTCATGGAAGGTAGGTAAATTCCTTACTAGTTAGAATTTCCTGGGCAGTTTCCCTCCAGGTTTAGACTTCATTACTTTGACCCTTTGTAGCTTAATTATTGGTAAGGTGATGAAACTATGGTCTTAACCTGAAGTGACCACGAGGCTTCCATTAACTTTACCAGCACTGAATCTGTTCCCATTCATAAATTAGCAGTTAAATTCAATACAATAGTATGAGCTACTCATGTTGGTTAATTTAGCTTTGGAAGTGTTACTTAGGCATTTGAAGATGGAGACATTAATCTTCTCAAGTCCTTCTGCTCTAAGACTTACTGCCTCTCTTTAGGTATCTATGGTTGCCTTGATATCCCTCAAAATTATCTGCATTTACTGATGGCGATTGTGCCTCTCACCACCTTGTTTTGCACAAGTTCCTCATTAGCTCCTTAAAGAAGGAAACTTTTGGTAAACAATGCATCTATGGTTGAACTGATACTGATACAGTTGACAGGAAGGGAGGGACTTCTGTAGAAAAAATGGACAAAGTCTCCAGTACATAAGTCTTGGAGGACTTGCGGAAGGGCTTGATGTGCCAAATGACTGGGTTGTTCTTCTTCATTTCCCTATCATTTAGTCTCATAAAACAATCCCTAAATAATTGAACTAAACAATGGAAGAGAGATGGAAAAATTATGTCCCCCTCACATTTATCAAGAGGAAATAGTCACTGCTATTCTGTAGAATTCATTTCCATGGTTAAATCTGTGGAGATAGAAATGGAAGAGTTAAGACCCAAACCACAGTTAAGACAAGCTTAGAAGTACATCTTACTTCCAGTACAAATATTTGTCTATGAAGAGCTTTTCCATTTGTGGATCTTTAAAAACATAATGTTGACTTGTTCTGCAGTTCTGTCTACTGTGAAGTTTTTTTTGGATTTAACCAGGAAAGCAGCTTCGCAATTTGAGGCAGGGTCAGTCTCATATTTTGGAGAGGTCTTACCTTCATGTAAAATCAGGCCAGGACTGTCAAACCACCAACTGCTTCCAGTTGTGTAAGAGCAGTAAATCCCAGCCTTGCATGTCAAGAGGGGCAGAGCACAGATGGTGTCACTTTGCTTTCCAGGGGACAGCTTCTGAACAAGTCTGATCTGGGAAGGATCCCTGAGGGCTTTCTGCAAAACTGTATTGTTTGTCAGTCTGTCCAGAGAGAGGGAGACTCTAGAGCAGCAGTCTTCAGCTTGTGGTTCAGGTAACAAACTCCCCACAAAGCCCTGCGCTTATGATTCCTGCTCCCTTGCCATACCCCCCCTTGGCTAAAGCCAGGTGTGACTCGCAGCACGTGGGTTTACTGAGGAAAGTTGATGGGGGACCACAAATGGGAAATAACCTGTGCTTTAAAATCAGTGGGGAGGGTACAGACATATAATTGGAAGGATCTTCCATTCTCCCCAAACAATCACGTGGTTTGGTGGGAAAGTACATCCTGCTAGAGAACCCATTCTCTTGGACCTGTCTCTTCCTTCTCTGCCTGTTTTGTGCCCATAATTCTACCAATAGCTCTCCTTTTTCCTCAAAAATGTACATGAAACTTCATTGCCTTGTTGCAGACCCCCTTGTTTCCGATTTCATTCATGCATGTGGCCCATTGGGAGGGGGAATCCCCCTCAGATGGCGTTTCAGAAGCCTGTCCTTCCCCAGGCCTGGGCCCGTCGCCGTGCGCGTCCCCGGCTGCTGCGGCCGCCCTTCGCCGGGGCTTCTCGGGTCTTCTCCGCTTTCGTAACACGCAGAATCTCGCCTCTAAATTTAGAAAGAGAAAGAACAAAATAAATTTAAAAAGCTGGCTGAACTCGGCGCCAGGCCAGGCACGACTGGGCCTGCCTCCCTCCCTCCCCGGAAGGGCCGGGAGCCCGGCGGGCCGCCCCCGCGGCCACGATCTCGGCCTTTTCGCGGCGCTGACTCACAGCTCCGCCGCACGACTCCGGCCTTTCACGCCGCGCTCCC
>JAHREE010000205.1:913892-943862 GCA_033628505.1 Tringa tobata
TTGCAGAAAAAGGCAGTCCCCGGGGCTTGTTGCGTTAAGGTTCACTTCAAGTGTACAGATTGAAATAGAAGCGTGTTTCTGCATCTACAGCAAAATGCTTAAGGTTTGCTCTAAAGCATTTGCTGTTTATAAAGCCATATGAATGGTCTGTGGTGTATTAGCCCATATATAAGACTTGGCATTTCGGTGGCATATTTAGGGCAGCTAAGAAATACTAGTGGCCTGAAGCAATCCCCGGAGAAGCAGGCGGCGTTTCTTTGACCCAGTTGACACTAACGTGTCTTTTGAGGGAAGGGATTGGATTTGTTTTGCTCAAGTTCATCGAGAGGTCTCTGGAATGGAAAGCATTTCTTCCCCAGTCCTTGAAAAGTGCTGGTGGGCTGTACATATTTTCAGGACGTGACCTTGATAATTCTTTGGGGCTACATATTTGTGTTTCTCAATAGTATTCTGTAATTACCTGATTTCTTGTTTTGCCTTAGTTAAATGAATCTTCCTCCAAAGTCAGCTTTATAAGGGACTGATCCAAGCAAAGACGTGATACTGCCTTTGCTGTTAGTGTTATGGTACAGCTCTGCTTTGTTCCATTTTCAGTATGAGTGAACTTACCTATCTAGCAAGATGCCTTCACCACCACCTATAGAAAAGGAAATAAAATAGAACAACCCAGTGGAAAGTAGTTCTGGATTAACTGTCAATATATGGGGTTACGCTGCTGTAACTGGGCCAGCATCTAAGACTGTGTGTTTTGTATCAATGAGAAAAAAGACTTGATGGCCAGATACGCACAGGAACTCCTTAAATCTTACGAGTATGGGTCAGATAGGAAAACTGGTATTTTGTGGTAGTTCTTTGAGATCACAGCTTGGCTGCTTGATTTTTACATATAGTTGGAAGTCAGGTTGCTGAGCTCAGACCGGCAGCTGTACCACATTTCCTTCATCCTCTGTGCCCCTCCTGATTGTTGGCTGCTGATTTGTTGTCAGTACTAATACAGGGTACCCCATGGGGATCTTTCTTGGAACTCTTTGGGTCGGTGATGGCAGGGGCTGCTCCTTCTACAAGTCAAGTCAAAATAAGCCATCGCTCTAAAAGAGGCCAGTAGGAATTTGGGAACTGCTCTGCAGCCAGTTAATGTAGTTGAGATGCCTGTCACAGGTACTGAGATGGCAAAAACAGGCACTTTTTTTGGAGGATCCTGACCTGATGGTCGGCATTCTCCAGAGTATTAAAAGCTGCTACCTCCCATTTGATAGAAGACAGGCTTTGATGGGGACAGCACAGGAGGTGGTTATGAGTGTGGGTCTGTGCCTAGGTTCACTGCTCACCTTTTTCCCTGTTAAGAGAACTCTTAAGACTGACTCTTGGGAAAGGATAGGCTGCATAATAACCTGTCACAGTGTACTAGAAATCCAGTCTTGTGGCTGAATCTTCAGCCCCATCTACAACTGCTAGCTCTGAGCAAATGCATCTATGATTTAGTTTGCCTGCTGGAATCTAGATAGCTGTAATGTGTTTTTCTCAGATTGGAAAATGGGGTTTAGCATTGGGTCTGCACTGGCAGACCCCTTTATTGACAGGTGATGGACATGGGCACAGCTTGGAACTATGAGCTGCCAGGCAGGAGCTTCCCTAACTGTGAGCTGAGCAGGTTACCAGGTTCAGTGAGTCCCTGTGAACTTGGACATGCTGACCGTGCTGTGCCAGGGGCTTGCTCAGTAGTTTGGAGCTTTGGCAGCTTGGTTATGTCAAACTGCCATCAGATGCGGTTCTGATCACTCTGCAAAAGAGCTTCTCTTTCTGGTGTATTTTTTTTTCTTCAGATTTGCTGGCGTAGCTATTTGTATAATTGCTTTGTAATCCCATTGTGCCAGGATGAAGAGTGTTACTTTAAATACTCTTAATGGAGAATTGTTTTTTTCTTTTGATCCTTGGCAGAGGATAGGGGAAACCCAGAGAAGAACCACACATCCACCAGTGGCTTCTTTTAAGAACATGGAAAACCAAACATCTTCATTTTCTGACCTAGTAGTAAAGGAGGGAGGGAATAGATGTAAATAAAAATATTTAGAAATCCAGTTTGTTACTATCAGGTAACTGATTTGATCTGCATTTATCAGGGAGACTGTTCTGGCAATCCATTAAAAGCGTGGACTTAAGCATGACCTTAAATCTATGTATAAATGGGGAATAGCAGAGAGTGTTGGGAGTTGGAAGAAGTGTAAGTTCCTTCTTATGTTACGTGACAGGCACAAACTAATTGCCAACCAGTGTTTGTCAACGAGTGTACCTGCAGCCTGATTTTTGCAAGCACTGTGTACAGGACAGAAACATTGTTAGGAAAATAAAGGAGTCCCAGTAACTTCTCACAAAGGAACATTTTGTTATATTGTCTGAGCAGTATCAGACATTTAGGTGTTGATCTCATAACTGAGGTTCCTCCAGGTATGTCCCCAGAGCGTTGTCTTAAGCATGGATCTTCTACCTGCAAAACAATGTCTCCAAACCTGGGATTTTTTCCTGGCTTGTTTGGGCATTCGGGCTCCGTACTGAGTGAGCAGAGCAAGTCAGCTCCTAATGGAATCTCTCTCTGCAGTAATTCATTCAGTCACTTCTTGCTGCTCAGGTTTTATTTTGCAGGGTGGTTCTTTGTGCAGTGAAGCTCATTCAAGTTAATACAGTGTTAGATTATAAACTCCTTAGAGATGATTTGCTGAGTATTTTGCAAGGGATTGAGCACATGGTAAATGCTTATACGGGGGTTGCATTTTCTGTCTCCTCATAACAGAATGTCTGACTTTAGAAGCAACGTGCGCTCTAGCTTATTATGTTCAGCTGCTACCTGAATTCAGTCAAGGTATATATAGCTCCAAAGTCATTTAAACTGTATTTGAGAGTCTTTCTGAATCCGGTACTTTTTTTTGTTTTTAAAGTCCTGACCAATTACTAGAAAATTAGCATCCTACACACATGTTCTTGCCTCGAGTGACCTTATTTTTTTCTTCTTCTTTTTCATCCAGCAGGTTGGGAACTTATGATTTTTTTACACCTATTTCTATGGCAACAGATTATAGGTTCACAAAGGGAAGGATTATTGCTTTTTATCCTAAATAATCCATGAGTTTTGCATATGTTGTGAGAATGAAGGGCTGCTATTTAACCCTTGGTAGCACTTCTTCAGCCTCAAGAGCGAGAAATGGAATCCTGTTTGGAAAAGATGGAAAGGTCTTGAGTATTTGGTTTCTGATATTAGCAAGTTCTCAAATAGCATTTGGCATTGGTTCTTTTTTTTGCTTTATACAAATTATAGCTAATTTTTTGGCCTATGTTTTTCACTTCTGTGTTATCCTTAAAAGTAGTGCTTCTACCTACTCTGTCATGACATGGAAGTAAAGAGACTGGCAGTAGGTAGAGCCTGAAGTGTGGTATCTCTTATTCCAATGGGTGCCTGAACATGGTGGCATAAAGGTGGGATTGTAGCACTTCCCACAGTACCTGGGGCCTGTGCAATAACCTGCATCAGAGGATGAAGTTCTGGTTGTGCTCACTATCAAAGTCTGTGCTCAAGGTGCAGTAGGATTTATATTTTGGTTAACACGCTGAAGGCTATGCATCATGTTTTCATAGCTCTTACACCGTGATAGTGAGATAAAACTACCACAGGTGTTGCTGTCCATCCTTCATATGGCTGTTTTGACCCATGGTTTACATGGCTTTTGGGCAGGGGTAGCTCATGGATAACTTGGACCAGGGACCTAGATTTGTGTCTGGATTAAACCTTTTTTTTTTTTGCCTGTCAGTTTCAAAGGTGATATTTTTAACTCGGCTCACTTACTGTTTTGAGCCCCCTTGGCAATGAAGAAAGTTGAGCAGTGAATATTCATTTTAAGAGGGGTGTGGGTGTATGCATCTATTTTGAGATGAGAATCTGTCACCCTAGAAGCTCCAGCCATTTTCTTTCAGCATCTGGCAGGGAATCCTCTGTGCACTCAGGCTTTTCAGGCTTCTTTCTAGTGCTTCATTTCAAGCTTATCCTCTTCAAGCATCACTTGAGGGTTTGATATTTTATCAACTGAGTTTCAAGACATGGTCTATGGAAATGGGGAAGAATCTTAATTGTAGGCATCCTGCTGCAAAAGTAATGGCTGAGAGAGAAACCAGCTTAACTAAGGGGAGAACCACCCATTCGCTTGCGGGGTGCCAGACTGCATTTCTGCAGCATTCAGAAGATGCTTTGCTATAGAATAGTGTAGCAGCAGAGAACTTTTCCTAGAGCAGGAAGAAGAGAATTTGTTCTCAACTGGTGAGCACTTTGGTTACTGTTATTTGCTTTACAGGACCTCCCTGAGCCTCCCTGCTCAGCTGCTTTGGCTGCTGCTTTAGAAGCTGTCCGGTGGGAGGCTGGTTGGTTGGTGGATTTTGGGAGCAAGCAGGGCTGGTGGCAGCTGGGCCCATTTGTCAGCATATCTGCCATAGCCAGTCCCTGCCTGGCTTTGCCAGAACAGCTGCCCTCCCTTGGAGCTGGGACTGGTTCTGATAAACCCAGGCAGCTGGACTGTGTCGCCTTCACCTGCCAGGAAGCTTCCTTATGGGTATTCCACCAAGTTTCAAGACAAATGCAGACCTCCTTTAGCAGGCAGGATCAAAGGCGAGGACACTGAAGTTCTTTGCTCAAACATCTGTCACAACCTGTTGCAGTAGGGCCACCTCACAGCTGTTTCTCTTCTGATGAGTGTTATTCTAATAGGATTGTTTTAAAAAACAAGGGGCTCATGGATCCAGGTCATTAGTCTTTGTTTCTTCAATTCCAGTGCATAAAAACTAGGGAAGACATGTTGATTCCTCGGTTCCTTCTGATGTATCCCAAAGCTGTGAAGAAACAGCTATTTACTGTGCCTGAAACTTGGGATAATTTGATATGACCTTGTCCTTGAAAAAAAAATTGTAGAAAGCATGGCAGACAAAATTGTATGTGTGAGCCCATTTCCTAGGTTCTGAGTACCATCATATGCAGTTCTTGTGGGTCGTAACGGCTGTTTTCCAGAATCTTATGTATTAAGCAGCAACTCTGCTGCACCTTTCGCATATATTAACACTGCTGATTATGAGGAGGACTTGCACGCCCAAATATGCCTCTGAAAAACAGTGAGTTATTCACAAGGTTGATATTAAAGTTCTGGTGTGTCCATGGTACTGGCACAAAGAGATACAAGCATCACGCAGAATTTATTTCTACTTTAATAGCCCATCTTTTCATTGCTAAAATGCCTACTCTGAGTCATATCGTTAAATGGGAAGATTGTTATTCCAGCCTCTCTTGCATTTCCCTGTTTGAAAGCCATTGCTTTCCTCTACGTCAGCTGAATTCAGTGTTCATGCCTGACATGTTTCCTTTCCTTACAGGAAGAAGCCCACACATGTGACCGTGAACTGCTGGTTCTGCAATCAGGACACGGTGGTGCCGTATGGGAATCGCAACTGCTGGGATTGCCCCAACTGTGAGCAGTACAATGGGTTCCAAGAGGTATGGTCACAAATGGCTTGAAGGGTGGCTGGGAAGGTGCATGCCCCGTGGAACACCACTTGCAGGAAAACCCTGCTCCTCATTTCAGATGGCACAGGCCTAGTGCAGAGGAATATCCAGTGGTTTGACATCTGGCAACTCATGCTGAGCACCCGTGAACTCAGCAGCTGATCACTTGATCAAATTGGAGAAAGAATCTGTGTATACTGGGATGTGCTGACATAAAATGATAGAGACAGATTTTTCCTTTCTTGCTTCATAGGGCAAAAAAGGCCCGTGACATTTTCACCAGTATCTCTTAAGAATCTTTTTTTTAATATATGGAACAATTCTTCTCTGTTTTTGTATTTTGGAACAGCTGAATTGCTTTATTTCGGGTATTAAATAACAAAGTCAGTCTTAAGCCAAAATCCACCATGAACAACTGCTTGCAATAGGTGTGGAGAAGTGGATGGGGTAGAAAGTTTGAAGCATTTTGTCTCTTCTTTACTGACTTATTTTGTTACATAGGTGAATGCGTGGAGTACAGAGCTCCTGGCAGAGTTTAGGGAATCTTGTTATCAACCAGAGGATACTTAGCTTTGATATTATGATCTCATATTTGCTTTTCCTCCTGCATCCCTTTTGCTTCTTGTCAGAATGGAGACTACAACAAGCCCATCCCTGCTCAGTACATGGAACACCTCAACCATGTTGTGTCAGGTGCTACGACTTTCTGTGATCCTACCAAACCGCAGCAGTGGGTGAGCAGCCAAATTCTGCTTTGCAAGAAATGCAACAACCATCAAACCATGAAGATCAAACAGCTGGCTTCATTCTCACCGAGGGAGGAGGTAAGCGTTTGTTGGGGACTGGCATCACAGGAGAATGTCCAGGGCATTCCCATTTGTTATTCCTGCTCTGATTAATTTGCTCTATAATAATATATTTGTCTGGCTTTGCGTATGGTACCGTGCTGCAGCCTAATAAGCAGGAAAGATAGGAAATGTTCAGTGTATAGTGGAATGATGCTCCTGTAGCCTTCAGAAGCACTGTGTGGCACTCCAGTGCAAAGGAGGTTGCTGATTAGTCTTCCAAATTTACCTAATCCCACTCCAAAGCCAGAATGTAATGACCTCTTCTAGATGGGTGCTGGAAGTTGAAGCTTGAGCCTAGAACCAAATGTGCACATTGCTGAGATCAGCTGTAGCTCCAGTACTTACCATTGACCCAGCTGAGCTTACAGGATCTGGTAGGCACCACAGCCCACTAGTCACCTTGAAGCCTTGATAGATTTTGTTTTTCCTGAAGCCTTGGCTGTGCTGCTCTAGAGGAATGGGAGAGGAATCCTGTGCAGCCACATCATCTCCCTGGTCAGGCATTTGTGCCTAGAGGGGCAAAGGGATTTTACAGTTACAGCAGCAGGATTTCCTGCTGAGCGACTTCTTGGCCTTTCCATTACTTAATATGCACAGAGGATAGAATAGTGGGGTTTCTCCTTCACAGTTCTATGGCTCCCCAAAGTTCTGTACAGAGGATTTACTGCTGCACTCATTAGCTTTCAGCCATGGTCAAGCCTTGGGGTCGTAAGACTGTGCTATAGTGGGATGTGTTCATCTTCTGAGTTGCTTTGTGTAATTGTAATGAGTTTAATCAGGATGACGCCCAGGGAGCGGATTTAAATTTGATCGTGCTTAATGAGAACATCTTCGGCTGATTTCCTTTTCTCAGCTTTATTTCTAGTCCCTGCCTCTTGCCAGACCGATCCACTTGCTCAAGTAATGCCAGCCTTTGGCCCCTTTTTAGGGTGAATTGCAGTGTCTGTGCCAGCTAAGAAACACGGGACTGTGATACCCAGCATGGTTAGATATGGGTGTCAATGGCAGCAGTGGCCTCTCTCAGCATTGCTGGCCTGTCTCTCCCATGTGGTTCCTCCTCAATTCCGGCAGATGGAGCCTATGAAGCTGCAAGTCCTCAGGCAGTTACAATGCATCTTTCTGCTCCCCTCTCCCAAAGAAGCTGCAGGCTTTCAGCTGCATGCTTTTGGTACAAGGATCTTGATAGAGACTGGAAGTGGAGGTGAAAGAGCCTCAGAAGCCTCTGTGATAAGTGGTGTGTCCACTGTAGTGATGCTGAAAAGCTTTCCTTTGGCCCTACTCACTGTTTGTTTTTACAAGTGCTATTAATGATTTATGGAGCTCATCTCACCAAGGCCTTCAAACGGTGACAGCCTTTGAGGCTGAGGCTGAGTTTTGGAAGGAGCTAGACTTTTTCTCCATCATGTGGTGTGAAGGGACAACAGGTCTTTTGTGTCCCTTCATTTGAGGAGGGGAAGAGCAATTCTATTTCTTTTGTCTCATCTTCTGTGTTGAGTTCATAAGGTCTCAACAAAAACAGCAAAATTGGGCCACAGAAGTTCAACATTCTGCAATTGGGCCACAGCAGCCTTCTCCAAGGGCTGTTTTGTCTCTTTTGGGACAGGAGGGTTGGGTCAGCTGTGTGTGAAGTTGGGTGTATGGCTGGCCTCCAGCTTGGTCACTGTTGAGGCCTGGTTTCAGGGGGCTGTTCCTCTGGAAACTGGAAGCATGCCTTGGTCACATCTCAGTAGCAAGCACAGTAACTGGTGAGGGACCTACAGTTCTCACCTACTTTTCCTCTCCTCTCACCAGGGCAAGTATGATGAGGAGATTGAGGTTTATAAGCACCACCTGGAGCAGACCTACAAGCTGTGCCGTCCATGCCAGGCTGCAGTGGAGTATTACATCAAACATCAGAACCGGCAGCTGCGGGCACTGCTGCTCAGCCACCATTTCAAACGCCGTGAGACAGACAAGACCTATACTCAGGTACGTGGGGAGAGACCATGAGGGAATTTAGGGGGAAGTGCAGAGAACAAGGTACCTCTGCACCTGGGTTTGCTGCTGGGGAAGGCAGGCAGGGGCCTTGGGGATCTCTAACTGGGAGGTTGGGTGCATGGCAGAAGTTTAGAAGAGCACGGGGTAGTTGCCACAGATCCTCCTGATGTTAGTGTGAGGTTTTCCTCTTGCTGGTGTCATTCAGTGCAATTGCCAGAAGGTAAGGCTGATGTAGTAATAAGAACAGAGGGAAACCAGCAGAAAAGGGGAGACAGGGTTTTGAATATAATGAGGAATCTCATTTATAGGTACAGTGCAGGAGTCTACAAAATGCAGGGAGGGGGAGAATTTGGGGAAGAAAAATGATAGGAAGTGATTTATGACCTTCTCTCTGTCTCACTGCCCTGCCTGACCTTGGCTTCTGCTCATAGCTCTGCTGTTGCTCTTTGCTAGTCTGCAGCATCCCCTGTGGTGTCAGCCCAGTACAGAGATTTGAAGGATTTGAGCAGTAAACCATAGAGTCTGGAAGTATTTCATAAAGCACCATTTCAAAACCTTACTACAGTTCAATCAGCTTCTGACAAGGCGTTTCTCCCTTCCTCTACAGAATTTATGTTCATCCTCCTCTTCTGCTTCCATAACCACACCAGCTCAGGTGATATTTCTGCGGTTCTTGGCCTTCATCAGCTGTGCGTTCCTGGTTCTGATGGCCTTGTACGGGTCAGGCGACCCCTTCTCGCTCAGCGCAGCAGTCCCTGCTCCCGTCCCCTCTGGTCCAGCGTCCGGTCGGAACAGGACTGCCACGAGCTCTCGTGCAGACTTGGAAAATGACACTTCTGTGACTGTGGCAGGCTGGCAGGAGCTGCTCCGCCTGCTCCCGGAACAGATGGTGGAGAAACTGAGCGCCGCGTGGGCTTACGGGAAGAATCACCAGATGGCAGTTGCTGTCCTTGGTCTGTTCACCTGCCTGTTGGCCATGTTCTTAGCTGGACGGATCAGGTGGGTGTGCTCTTTTCTTCTATTTCACTAAAAGGAAAACTGCATAAAGTTGGAGATCTTTTGCCCTGTCTTAACTCAGTGGCCGGGGGGGTAAACATTTGCCAGAATGGCAAAGGTAGTACTGGGTGGCACAGTTCTCCCTGTTCTTTGGGTTGCCAGCCGGCTGGATGGAGGCAGCAGAGCTTGCTTTGGGTCTCTGCCTTGATGCATTCAATTTAAGCTTGAATTACTGTGAATGAAAAGCTCCCCCTGCAGCTCTGTAATGTTGTAGAGAATGAAACTCGTTGATTGAGGTACTTAGCACAGCAGTGGCAAGGGCTGCAGATGATATAACTGTAGTAAGATATAGTATATAACCTGCTCCGTCTCTGTACCCTCCCCGCCTTTTCCCCACCTCCCCTCATATTCCTCAGGACCAAGGGGCTTCATTGATGTTTAAACTCTTACCTTGTGTTTTGTTGGGTTTTTTTTTTTGGCATTGCAGGCTCCGCAGAATTGATGCATTCGCTTCAGTCTTGTGGTTCGTAGTGATGAGTCTGCATTTAGCTGAGAGGTACCTGAAGACAGAAACACCCAACTGGCTAGACACAGCCAAATTTGGCACCACATCCTTGTGCTGCTTGGTGGGCTTCACCGCAGCAGTGGCCACGCGGAAATCAACGGGCCATCGGAGATACCGGCCCCGAAGGTCAGAGCCAGAGCAGTGACACTGGGGGAAGGAGGAAAAAAAAAAGCCTTGTGAACTCTTTGCGACTGGTGCTTCTCTTTCCTCTTTTTATTTTCCCTTCCTCTTTTTTTTCTTTTTTCAATTAGATAAGCAGTGAAGATCTCTTCTTCCTTTATATGCATATTTTTTCCTTTTTGTTTTTTTTCCCCATCCTTGCTTCCCACTGCGCTAGCTGCTTGGAGCATTTCCACTGCTGGTGCTAGCAAAGGAAGCTACTCCTGCTGCCTCCATTCTCCCTTCCTCCTGAATCCTACGTCAGCAGTGCAAATATCCAACTTCCCCAAAGCCACTTCTTCCAGCAGCTGCTTCACAAACTGCTCCATAAATGCAGCCACCTCCTCCCCATTCTGCTCCTCCAGCCAAAGAGGTTCTGGCTTCTCCTGTCCATCCTTAGCCAGTCACAGAGGAATACTCTGCCTTGATCCTCCATGGGGCCCAGGCCACCTTCAGTTTTCTAATGGTGCTGGTCATTTTAATTTCGAACTGATGGGAACTTGCCTCTGGATTCCGAGTCCTCGTACCGTGTGCTGTAGAAACACTGCATGGTGTACAGGCATGCGAGGAGGGGATGTGCGTAGTCCATAATAACCTGGTTCTTCTTGCCTTTCACTGTGTGGCATCACTTAACCGCATGCTCTCTTGCTCTGCCATTCTCCTATGACTCCTGTTTTAAATGGAGAGGTGTCCTTAAGTGCTTTTGACTGGAACTTCAGTAATTTATTTAAAAGGGTGCTTTAAAAGGTCATGTAGCTCAGGTTGTCTTAATTTGAATATCTGAAAGTATTCAGCTCTTTTAGGCTAAATTTTCAAATCTACTGGTGGCTGTTGCTTTCTATGCTGGTTTTCTTCGGGTTCTTACCCACCCACCAACCTCTGCAGGAGCATCCGTGTAAAAGCACAAGTAGATAAAAATGCCTATGTTCCTCCACTCCTATAGCCTTAGAAAGAGAACAAATGTGGGAAGAACAACCACATGCTTTTCGGTGTGTGGACAGCTTTCATTGTACATCACTACTTAATTCAGTCATTGTTTTTCCTTATCATTGAGAACGCAGCTGAGGGGGATGTGCTGTAGGAAGGGGTGGGAGCCTCTGCCGTGGGACCGCATGGCAATAGAGATACATTTCTCTTGTCACTTGGACAGGTTCTTTTTCGAAGTCTGACATCAGCGCTAATGCTGCTGAGGGAAGGGGTCTGGAAATGGTGACTTTGAGCTGAGTGCCTGGCAGTCCTCCGCTGAAAACTGGGATAACTGGATGTTACTGTGGGGAGGAAGGAGCTTTCAGCTGCTTGGGTTTTTGTCGGATTAACTTGCTGGGGCCTCTAGGGATAAGCATTCTGATTATCCTGCACTGATTTTTGCAAGGTATTCCGCTGCGTTTCTCATCCGGATTTGGGTCTTTTCAAGAGGAAATAGCATTGTTACAGAAGATCTGCTATTTTCTCCTGTTCAGAATAGTGCAATGGAACTTGCCACACTAAGACTCTGATATAACTTAATTGGGTGTCTTGATCTTCCTGTGTATGAAGTCTAAAATAATCAGAATGGAGCTCTCACTATAAATTATTTGCAGTTCCTACTGAAAGATTAAGACACTACTGGCTACTGCAGATGCTGGTGAAATTATAGAAGCTTTTAGAAGCTTTTTTTAAAGGAAATAAAAGATATTTCATAGCTTTTCATGGTTATTGTTCTTCAAACCAGTATTCATTGTGAAAGCAGCAAGCTAGCACTAACAAAGGCTCTAATATTGTTAAAAATAAGCCAAGCTGAGTGTGTCATAGGAAAGTATAAGTCGTGGCTGAAGGACCGTGTGCCTATAACTTAACAACCAACATGGGAAGGGGGCACACAAACCTGCTTCCCGTGTGGGGCTCTCCTTTGGAACATTTTTCTAGTGCCTTCAGATAACTGCAATATCCACCTCCAAGCAAACAGAACACCTTTCTCCATTCTGGTGCTTGTGAATGATGCTGTTTTGAGGGCTGTTTTACTTGTCCACAAAAGGAATCCAGCATCTGCAAAGTCTGGTTCCACTCTTCCGTGTTCCCATCATTTACCAATTCTGACCCAAAAGGTTTGTCTTCCAGCTCACAGTCCCAGGTTGTTTCCTGTTCCACTCACACACTTTCAAAATGCTAAACAGTAACCATTATGTCCCATTTTCCACTAGGACACTTTATTGAATGTAGAGAATTGTCTTGAAGTAAATACTGCAGGAACCCACATGACTTTATCAAAACAGTAAAAAAGTCAGCAGGAGGGTGCAGGGTCCCCAGTGCTGGGTTAGACTTTCACAGTCGCTCTGCACCTCTTTCCTGCTCTCCATTGGGAGATTTAGTAGGAAATGTTTCTTAAACATTCAGTCTTTTTTCTGTACCTGTCAGCCTGCTGGAGCAGGGAGCAACGCTCAGACAGACAGCAGTGAACTGCTGAAAGGACAGGAAGGGGCAGGGGAAGCAAATCCAGTGCCAGCTCTGCCATTCTCTAAACAAGCTGCACAGAAGACCCAAGAAACCTCAAGTTGTTATGTCCATTCAGTGAAATAAGACATCTAGCCTTCTTTTTTTTTTCCCTTCCTGCTTCAGTATTTTCAAGTTTTCCCCATAAAGTTAAATGTAGGAAAAGACTGATGTTTCTCTTCAGCTGTGATTGTCTTCTGCACTTACCTCTACAAGTTGGATTGAAAGTTCCTGTGAGCTTCTAGCACATGAACTTGAAACCGCCTGGTGTGGCAGAGGTGAGGGGTTCCTCTTGCTGTTCTGCTGTCACATATGTCCAAGTGATGGGAGGAATCTCCTGTTTAGAAGGCTGTATTGAGACTGCTAGAAGGAGGGAGGGGTGTGAGCAGCTGACAAACTGTTAAAATGTGTGGGGATGGTCATGGTGGTGTCATGCCTGATTTCTAATGGCAATATCCTGTCTTTTTCAAATAAGAACAAAATTAATCTGTCCAAATTTTCTTGCCCAGTAGCAAGGAAACTCAAAGTGGCAGCCTCCTAAGGTGCTTGTCAGCCTCTTCAGGTGTTTTGCTTTAAGGAGCTGAAAGTCAAGGCTGTGTGAAGTTTCACTTTGTCCTATTTCATGTGGCTTCCTGTACCTTCTGAGCAGCTGCTTTCCCCTCTTCTTTTTAGCAGCACTTTCTTTTTTCTTTTAATTCAAACGTGCCTTATCCTTGAGCCCCCTGGGGTCTGGCACCTTTTAGGATGTTTTGCTGTTAATTATTACATGTTTTTCCTGTACTTGATCTCTTCTTCTGTTCTCTTTTTCTTTCTTCCTGTGCAGTAGTGTGGTGGGATGGGGAGGATGCTGCTAGATGGCAGGAACAGGCAGCTGGTAGAACTGAGGGAAGGAGCGGGGTTAACACTGTGAAGCCTGAACAATACTATTAAGAAACATTTTAGCTCTGTTTGCACAGCCAGTGCAAAGCTATACTGAACTATACATTCTGAACAATCTATACCTTAGCGGCAGTTGACATGCAAGCAAGAAATCAGTTTGTCTTAGCTTTATGCAGATTAACACAAATGAAGTATATTTCAAGTTGCACTAACATTTTATGTCGGAACATGAGAAAGTTACTTTCTTTTATGGCCAAGCTGTGCAGCTGAAGCCCTGGTCTCTGTGGTGCTTTGTCCACAACTTATCATTGAAGAACTTTTGGACTCATAATTGAAAAAAAATTCAAAGGCAAACCAAAATAACAAAACGCAGACTGAAGTGTAGTTCAATTTTAATGCCAAAGAAGCTTTTGTCTTTGCTGAGGTGTCAGCTTGTTTTCCCACTTCTTGGTTGCCTCAGCACGTCTGAGCTGCTGCTTCTAAAAGCAACAAAAAAACCTCAGAGCCTCAAAATCAAACCTGCAGCAATTCAATTTTTTGTCTTTTAGAGACTCTGATGCTGATAGTCTCCTCTCTTTCTGCTTTTCTCACGTGCTTTGTCTCACATACTTTTGCTGATGGTAGAAGGTGATTGATCTTTTGCGGGAGAAGGATAAAAGGAGGAGAAAGGTGTTTTGATTTATAAACTGCTAGCATTTGATTTGTACCTATTGCGTCTCCTTAGACAATTGGGCCTAAAGAAGATCAGTTATCAGTATTTTACTGTTGAGTGTTTCTGGAAAAAAATTAGTTAAGCCTTTACTGAGACTGTTCCTGCAATACCTGATTTCGGTGCCAAATAGACTATTCTAAACACTATGCTGTGCTGTAGGTTCTCTAAGGAAGGTGCTTTGCCAACTTTGCATTTTTTACCTGAGGTTCAGTCAGGAAATAGCTCTGTAGTTAATGTGCTGTCTGACTCTGCCTAGTCGCTTCCCCTGCAGTGAGTTCAGCAGAAGGAAACGTGTGTGCTTCCAGCTCAGGTATTTTGGTGCTAGTCCAACATCCGAGCGCAGCGCTACCATCTTCATGAAGCTGAGGTGCTATTTTGTACAACACATGGATATATGTTTCCTTCTGCTGAGGGATATAATAGCTAACGAAGGGCTGGTAACTTAACTAACACAACTGACACAAAAATCATCCAGAACCACTTGACCAGTGCTTTGAGCTTCTTGTTCTCACTTAGCCGGGCTCTTACTTCAGGCCACAGAGGAGCACATGGTAACCTGTGGTCGCCAGATGCAGCTTTATTGTCTAAGGATTCTTCCAGACAGGCAGGCCAGAGCATGCAAACATCTTAACACTATTAGAGGATTTTAGCCCAAAACCCTCTAATGTCAGGTGCTACCTTTTTACCCTGGCCATGTGCTGGTGTCTGGACCAGAGGATGGTACTATAGAATGGAGCTGAGTGGTAGGAAATTGTTAGTGGGTTTGTGCGTTACTTGAAATCAAATATGCTCCAGCCCAAAGTGGCCAACTCTGGCTCTGACAGTGGCCATGGCTCATCTGCCGACTCAAAATCATCTGGTACCCTGCCCCGCAGAGCTGGATGTATGAAGGGGCTGATTTGGGTTCTTTAAGTGCCTTTCCCTGGATGAGATTTTTGATAACACTGTGTTGATCTGCTTCAGTGGAACTGACGCAGCTGTGGCTTGGGACAGCAGTGCCTGTATGTCTGCCAGGCCAGTGCTTTTCTCCTTCCTTGTGAGGCCACCAGTGAGTGTGGCTGGGAATAAGAGGATACTTGGGCTGCATTTCTAAATTTCTGAGCAACTCTGCAGACTATAGGAGGGCTGAGGGAGAACCCAGAGCTAGCAACCAAGCATCTCTGCTGCTGCTTCTGGTCTTCCTGAAGCCCTGACTGACATCAGTGCATGCTAACTGAAGCCTTTGTGGCCCTTGACAATTCTAAGTATGCTATGTTTATATCCCATTCTTTCCTTCCTATTAACTTCTCCTTTCCTACGTCTGTGCTTTGCATGCCCTAGTGAACTGAGCTCGGGTGTGTCAAAGGGTGAGGACACAAGGGGAATATTAAAATGGTGTAGTGGTGTTTTATTTTGGCTTTATGAATATTTTTCAAGTACGCTGAAATTAATGTGAAGCTAATAATCATGCTTAGATATTAGAGAAAGTATGTATCGATGTACTGTGGACAAACTATTTATACTCTTATAAAAATTAATATCATTAACAGCCAGGTGATTGCTCCAGACTGACTCCATTGATGAAAGCAGGGAGCTGTGGTATATGGCTTTGTTTCGGTTTTTAAAGAGATGCTGTTGGAATTGTGTGCTGTCACATATAACCTGCCAGTTCATTCCAGGTGTGCCGTCACCTGCAAGTACACTTGGGGCCTCTTTCAGCCGTGGCAAACGCTCTCATGTGAAAAGGGGCAGTACTCAGTCCTGAAGTGTACCTTGAGTCATCCCCTGGAAAACCTCTTTCGGGACCAAAGCTGGGCAGGGAGAAGGTCCTCTGAACATTTTTGTCATGCCAGCAAATCTGGATTTTTGTAGACACGGGATATGTGTATATACACCCCCCTGCCTTTGTGCCAGCAGCTAGGAGGCAAGGCGAGTTGATGCCAAACATCTGGCTGTACTCTAGAAGGCATTAGTGCAGGACCTGGCAGCTGGAGCATTTTCAGCTATAACTCAACCCTCCTTTTTTATCCAAAGCAGGGCAAGACATAGGAGAAAAGAATTCCTAGTCTTGGCAGCTAAAGTTTCTAGCTCCTCAAGTCACGTGTCAAAATCTTAATGTGTCTGAGACCTGTGCCCTTTTTTAGCATTATTCTCCCCTCTCCCCTTCCCAGTTTTTTATTCACTGTTTTGCTCTTTACTCCTGATTCTGACTGGAGGCACAGGTTGTGGCACTGACCGATGTGGTGCATCAGACCAGGCAAGTGACTGCAGGTCGGCTCCCACAAACTTGTTTTATCTGGCAGCCAGCAGTGAGGCAGGAGTGAGCTGTTCCTGCAGTTGGGGCAGCAGCACCCACGCTGCCTGGGGGAAATGCTGCAGTTATACATGGATAACTTAGAGCTAATTATGATGAGACCTTAAGTCCAGAGGAACTGTTTTACCCTGTGACTGAGACGTGGTTCCCTGGCTGCCTCCCAGCAGATGAACCTGGGCACGTACAGACTGCCTGGCGGTGACTGCACGTTACCTTCTTACTTCATGTACTGAATTATCTGATAGTAGGAGAGTGTCCATCTGCAGCCCTGGAGTCTGACCTGACCTGACCCAACCCAACCCACGCTCTCCCACATCTCTCTCTAGAGATGTCTCACCCAGGGGTGGTGCAGCATCTCTGGTTAAAATGTGAATTAGAAAGGCACACGCATATAGGGTGTTGTCTCTGAATAAGAGGGAGGTGTTGGGACAGAGGAGGGGAGGCTCTGCTGGCAGGAGGTGTTTCTTCAGGACAGTGTACAGTCCCATACCATGTAATGCTCTTCTTTAACCTTCTATTTATTTATTTTTAAAATATCTGTGTAGCAGAGTTGTGCCCAACTGTCTAGTAATGCTGTGATCATTGTAAACGCTAACTAAGATACACAATTTTTGATGTTCACAACCAAGTTCTGAAATAAACGGCTTCCGGGCCCTGACTATTTCCACAAACTGTCTGACTCCAGAGCCTTTTTTTTTTTTCTTTTTTTTCCCCTCCTTCTTTGTTTTTTGATTACTTTTTCGCTGTTACCAGACCCACTATTACCACATGCACAAATGGCTTGGAGCAATGCGGCAGTCTGAGAGCGCAGACACAGCTGCAGTGCTCCCTTCCAGGCTGTGATGTGGCCGCTTCCTGCTTTACGATCCTCTTGATCTCCTCACCTTTTTTCATCTGCTTCTGAAAGAAGTTTTAGTTTGGCCAGCCATTCTCAGGCATGAAGCACATTCCCATGACAGCACCCCTGCTTTTTAGCAGTTTCTAGCCCTCTTGATGTGACAGCGGCAAACACTACAGAGAAAAGCACATAGAAAAGGAACAGGATTTTGCACATGTTGCAGGAATTTACTTTGTTAAGAGCAGATCGATTTTTAAGCCATTCTTTGGTCAGCACTCAATCCTAAGGCATTAGTATGCTTTTAATATACTTAAAATTCTTCAGCTCTTCTTTGCTAACCAGAAAAATTCCTTTTCTGGATGTTGCAAGACAAGTGGTTCCTCAGCTGCCCCGAGGATCTGCCTGCACTAACTTGGTGAGGTTGAGAAGAAGTGGGGCTGTTGAGCAGCAGAGCCCATGGGAGTCCAATCCAAACCAGTTAGAATCCCAGGGAAAAGATTGTGGTTATAAGTGATAAACAATTCTACTATCTTCCAGCCCATTAAGGGGAAAACTGCCAAAAGCCAATAAACCAGATAAGCTGTTTTCCAGTGCAGCAAGGAGCTGTGTAAAGTTGGATCCTTTAGCCCAAAGATACAAAAGGTGCAAAGTTAGGAAAAAAGAGCTGTGTTCAGAGATGGTGCTCTGATTTGGCCCTTCACAGACGTGGCACGGTGGGTGGTAGGTATCACTCTTTTGGTACGATTCATGTCATAGTCCTGAGCTGCACTTTTAATTTCCTTTCCCATTCGTTTTCTCTTACAAAGCTGAGATGACCATGCACATCTGCTATTTACATCTGTATGTGTGGTGGGGCAAATGTGTATCTGTCTGTGCACTCAAGGACTCTGCACGTTTGCGAAGCGTGACACCCTTCCCAGGTCCTCTGGAACCTGAAGAGGTTGGGCAGTTTCTGCTGCAAGACTGAGGAGTTCCTTGCCGCTGTTAAAGGCATGTCCTGCTGGCACGCACCAGGAACCTGGTTGCCTCAGATGTTGTTCAGCCTGATTAAGCTGGTCGGGATTGTTGATGTCTGCCTCGTACTAGCAGATAAGTAGTTTTATAAGATATTTTCAATTGTAATCTTAACTCTAGGCTGCTTCTTCAGGACATGCTAGCGCTGCGTAATATTGCTGTATCACCTCTTTAATCTCCCAGAGAGAAGGGCACGTGCATAAATCACCTCGTGGTGCAAGACTGAGATCCGTGTATTCCTTCGCTCTGATTTACTACTGGCTTTCCTCTGACAAACGAAAAGCTACGTTGCTGCTCTCACCTGTCTCTGTTTTTATCAGAAGTGAGATTAAACCTTCAAATATCGCAGCTTGATTACTTGCTGCAAAGTCTGATATCTCCATTTTAAAATGTATACACTTCATACTTTGTTAGTACTTCCTCATGATTTACTTGACAAGACTATTACCTGTTTCTAACTAAACAAAAATCTTACAGGAGATCCTTGGGAGATCTTGTTCATATTCTAGACTTTCTTCCATGTGTTTGATTCAACATTTATTCAAATTTAACAATTTATTAATTGTTAAAAATATTACAAAATTCCTATACTTTCAGCGTTGCAACCTTCTTAGCACGCTCATTTTGATGGTATGAGGACACAAGTGAGACTCCCAAGCTGACTCCTCATTTCTGATGCAATGTAGTCAATTGAACTGTACACACAAGCTAAGATCAGTTCGTGATTGCAAGGAGGGATAGAAAGAAGGTAAAAAGAGGAGGAAATTTTTGACAGGTTGTTCAGCTTAGGTTGATTTTTAAATTTTAAACTACTGCAAGGATAGGTGATTAAATGGGTGTATCAGAAATTAATTGCATAGTTTATTTGCATATAGTATTTGAGTGTGAAATACTGTGGCAGTGCTCGCTGCAAAAAGTCTTTGAATTCTAAGCTACTCTCATACAGTTATTTTACCAGTGGAACAGAAGTCAGCTTATGTCTGTAGCTTATGTCTGTACTTAAAAATCAAGCTAATTAGTACAGGTGCCAGTAATATGTTTTGTCTGTTATCTCTCCTCTCGTGTTCTCAAGCTGGACACGCTGTTTTCAGCTCCCCTCTTTCACTTGGAAAGAACCCATTGAAAACAACTCACAGACCTGGAAACACAATTGCCATTATTATTGCCACTTCACGCTTTTTCCAGGCACTATAACAGAGATATTTTTTCTTTTAAGTACTAGAAGCAAGACACTTCCTGAAGGGAGTGCTACAGGAGCACAGTTCTCTCTGAATGGCTATGCTGGCACATGTTTATGGCTAATTATGATATGCAGGGGAAGGAAAATGTAATGGTTTAGACCTCGATTTAGGACTGGAAAACCCAGGTTTGTGTCTCTGTTCTGTCAGGATTTTTATGTGACCTTCAACAAGTCACTCGGCTTCTTTTTCCTTCTCTTTCCCAACTGTAACATGAGGGTAGTGAGTCTTCATTACCTCACAGAAGTACAATGAAGGCAAATGTATTAATGAAGTTTGAATGTTAGTTTTAAAACAGAACTCTTGTGCCTAAATCTTTATCTAGGTACCCATAAAAATACTTTTCTCTATACTGGCATCAGAGGTAAGCTGTTGATTCTGGTTTCTAAAGACAAAACGACTAGTCAATTACTTCCTTCCCACAGTCATGACATTTCTAAGCATGTTGCTTGCATGTGCACATAACAAACATAAGATGTATTCTGTGGTTGGTCGTTTGTGTATCTGGGCTTTGTAAAACGTTCTGGTGGTCTCTGGGTAATAATTTTCTCATCCAGGGAGAGAACCAAGGCACTATGCCTATTTGTACCTGAGTTCCTACACCGTCCCACCGCTTTTTCCACCCTGTATTGTAGGACAGGTTGGTGCACGATAATTTAAGTAATGTTGAGCAGTTCTTCCTTCCCCAGTTTCAAAGGTGTAGGAACGTTCCCATAAACTCAAGCGTTCTTCAACTTGCGCTCCTGCACTGAAAAATGAGTACAAACCTGGTAACAAAGCAAATGTTCATGCAAGAAGTACAACTTAGAGAGGGAGTTACTAGAATGAACTTATTGCTCAATGTCTCTCGTGGTGTCATTTGCAGGTACCTTTCTGGGGATTCGATTACTCTCTTTCCTGGTGGCACCGGGACTGGCTTCCCTTCTTCTGCTACGTCTCTCTTTGTCCCAACACCACCCAGTATTCTCCAGCTGACCAACCAACAGCTCTTCAGATCCCCACGCAGAACTTCTTCTTCCTCTCTTCCTGGTCGTCTCAACAGGGCGCTCTCGCTGGGTACCATCCCCTCCTTGGCCAGAGCAGGTAAGTGTGTGTGAAACTTTCTGGCCCAATGGAAATGACACTGGAGGGGTGCAGTGCTCCAGAAGCAAATGGGCTGTGAGGTGTCCACGTGTTGTAGTCCTATTAGGGATTGCTGCTCTCTGGGCAGCCTGTTCCGGGGCTCTGCCACTCTCAAAGTAAAGAAGTTCCTCCTGCTGTTTAGATGGAACTTCTTATGTTCAAGTTTGTGCCTGTTTCCTCTTGTCCTGTCACTGGGCACCACTGAAAAAAAGACGTCCCATCCTCTTGACACCCACCCTTTAAGTATTTATAGGTGTTGATCAAATCTCCCCTCAAATTCTGAGTCAGTTGGGTTCAAACTGTTTCATTTTTGCTTTTTAGATTCTGGGTACTTGTTCAGTGGAAGTCGACCGGCCTCGCAGTCATCTCAGTCCAAGGAATCTCCTACATCAGGTAATGCACTGGGCCTTCCAGAGCAGCTGTCTTTGCAGGATTTGCAATGAGTGGGTTGAAACACATGATCCAAGTTCAATTCTTTCCTCCCTGCTCACTTCCCAGTGAAAATATCAGTTTTACTGTTAGAAATGCTGCAGAGAGGGTTCCAACTAAGAGTGGGAGTCCATTAAAATATGGTGCTACGTGTGTTGGCTGCCCTTCTCCAGGGAGAGCTCACAGTGAAACCAGTGAGACAAAGCAAGGAACGCTTCTCTGCTCTAAAGCTGAGTTGAGGTAGCTTTGACAGGGGACTTTAGGCTGTTCCTAGGGCAGCTCTTCTGTTTCACTTTTGTTCCCCAGCCCAAGGAACTGCTAATTTGGCTGCCCTGTCTGCTCCTGTGTGACCTGTCTGTTGCCCTCCTGACCCCAAATGGGACGTTTGACTGCTTGGTGCTGTTTGAGTGTTTGCTGTTGGAATGTGGTCACAGCCTCGGCTACTGCCATTGTGCAAACCTCCTTGCATCCTGATAACGCTTTCCCAGCAGCATCTAAAGGACATGCCAGAAAGGTTAACTTAACTTACCTGCAAAACAGCCTGTGTAATGCAGGCTCTCCTGAATGGGCATAACTGAGCAAAGAGAAAGCTCCCCTGGCTCCTGAGAAACCCATCTCTAGTCAAAGTCATTCTTGAGTGTACCGAAATGCATGTGGAGTTTCTCCATGTTTTGCAGTGTGGGAACTGGGATCGATAAAGAATTTTAGTACAGGAATGTTGGACAGTTGCAACTCCTGTTCCCATTTCTTATAGAATTGTTAAAGAAAACTGTGCCTATTGTGTTGGGATTATAATCTCATGATTTTCTCTTTGGGGATGTTTCCATTTCAGACCACTTCTCCCTGCTGTCAGGCAGCTGTGCTCCCTCCCGCATCCCCTCTCCAGCACCGTCGGTGGCTGGCTCCGTGACTTCCAGCTCAGGTTCCCTGCGGTACCGCCGGCCACTCATCAGCCCTGCCCGCCTGAACCTGAAAGGACAGAAGCTGCTGCTTTTCCCTTCTCAGAATGAGGGTCTGCTCACCCCAACCAGCTCAGAGGAGCACACCCACTCAGACAGCAACATCTTTGCCACCGAGTTGTCCTCCTTTCCAAAGAAGAACCTCAGCGAGCGAGGAATGCATGGTATGCTGGCAGCCTGCTGTGCAACTGAAAATGCATTTGTAAGAAGGAGATGGCTTCCAAGCCAAGCCATGTGTCATCTAGGCCAAACAATAGATGGGAAACCTTCAGGAAACACCCAGGTGGTGACATCAGTTAGGCTACCAAAGCTCTCTTAAGAGTCCACTGGCCTGGAGAGCCTTTTGTCTGCCAAACTAGATGTCCTTTTCTCACTTAGTGGTGCTCCAGGGTACTGCTGCCACTCCTCACCCGTGTTTGGATAACTCCTTTAACTATGGATATGGTGATGCTGGACAGCACTTGATATGGACAGGTGATATGGACAGCATTTGAGACAAACATGCAGGCAACTTCCGCAGCACAGCAGTGAAATTTGCCTTTTGTTTCCAACTCCTGTCCTCAATCCTTTCATGATTTAACAAGAGAACCATTCATTACTCATGCCTAGCTTTAGTCTGGTAACTTCTGCTACTTTTGGCTTCTACTGGTGCTTTCTGAATGTTCATATCTTTTTCTCCTTGCAGATATGAGATCTGCGATGGAAGGAGGGAGTATTTGCAGTGATAATTCCATCAGAAAAGAGGATCGCTCATCACACTCATCTACCTGTGTGGTAGACACAACTACCAAAGGGGAAGATTTGGCAGGCTGGAGAGGTAGGTGCAAGTCATGTGAGTGCTTCATGTATGTGTGAGCATTTCTGTGAGGGTCACTGAGATCTTTCCTGTGCTGTAGTAGTGATCTGATCTGGAGATCAAATAAGTGGTAGCAAAGTGAATGTTCTGGCTGCTATTCTAGGACTTTAATTATTGTTCTTTGGACTTTCTGGAGAATACTGAGAGCGTGCTAAACTGAGGCAGAAGGAAAGGGGTGGGGATGCGGGTGTTGAGTAGAGCGACGAGATGAAAACAGAACCAAAGGGACCAGTGAAATCTTTCCTGATAGGAAAAGTGCTTCGGCAGCTTTTGCTTATAGTGAAAACACTGGGCAAAGAGAGAGGAAGAGCACAGCATATGTTCACTGTTACTTATCTCATCAATTCTTTAATATCTCTTTCTACTATTCCCTTTTTTTCTTTGTGTTGTCCTCTTCTACCAAGGTCATTTTGGTAACTCCGCTCTCCGAGGTCTGCTGGCTGTGAGCCTGACTCTCAATGCTATCTTCACATCGGCCTATGTCTACCGGAGCCTGCGCTGATCTGTGCCAACACTCCCTTTCTTTCTGGTTCCACCTGCTTCCAAGGAGACAAGAAGAATTCAACCACGGCTTCGCATCTAATGGCTGTGCCATTGGTGCATGCTGTTTTTTTAAAAAAACTACTGTATGCTCAACTGTCGTGACAAGGAACCTAGATAGCTGCTGCCACCACTTCCAGGCAGAACATATCACAGGATTGTCCCTGGAGGTGGCAGGCAGAATTCCCAGAAAGCTCCAGTTCAAAGAAGAGGCCAGTCAAATGGCCCATGCACTTTTCTTCCAAAGGAACTGACCTGAGACACAAGTCTGAAAATGTGTAAGCTATGGTTTTAGGAACCTATCCCCAACTCTTCTTTCTGACATATTAAACCTCATGCTGATGGTGCTGGTAAAATGAGGAGACTTAGAACAAATGAGATGGAGAAAAGGGATGGCTTAGTAGCTGGTGCTGAGCTTTGGCTACTGTAACAGCATTCCCAGCCTCTTTGCCCAGTGGTTCCTCTTCTCTCTTCCCTTTGGCACCCTCCTCTAAATTATCAGTGAATTTTCTTTAGTTGCCTTAAGCTTGCCTAAAGCGCATGGGTGACCTTGGCTGCTCTGTCATATTCTTGCATCTTATATGTCCACGTGCTTCCACCTGGGCTGTGCCCTGAGGCCGCTTTCACCAGTTGCCATTCTGGTCATGCTGGTTCTCAGAAACTACTGTCTGTACATACCTCCAGCCAGCACAGTTGCTGTAGGTGTGCACCAACCCCAGACAGACATCCTTTTGTGGTTTGTGTTAGAAAGAGGAAGCCTGAGCTTTGCTTTACCCAGGAGGCATTAATTCTGTTAAAATTCTGTAATGAGAAAAGGATCCCTCTGTGATTTGCACCATAGTCAAAGGGCTTCAGCTCACAACTCTGCCGGTGTTTTCACTGAGGCAGCGAGTGGCATAGCTTTGTTCTTGCTGTAAATCGCACAAATCTATTCTATTAGAAGGTAGGTGAGGAGCTGTGTGATTGTATACATTTATCCAGAAACCTGATGCCTCGATCTGGTATTGGGATTTGTTAAGTAAACATTTAAAATATTTCTTACTTAGTTAAATGCTGAGGTGCTCTCAGTGAGAAATGTCAAACCTGCTTCTGGATAGATTCTTCTTTTCTAACCAAAAGCAAATAGCCCTAGATTTTCAAAAGCATTGTATGATTTGGACGCTTCTGCTTTAGGGTGAGTCTTCAGCGTTGCTTTAGAATTCAGGGGCCATTTAGAGTATTGTGAAATCATTTAGTACACCTTAGGAAAAAAAATCTCAATCTTTATGTTTTTGATTCTTAAATCCCAAGTGCAGAGAGAAGATTTACCAGCATGTCAAGGATACCTGGTGAAAAGAGAGCCAACTGCCATTAGCTATGTATTTCCTTAAGCAGGACTGACTCTACTAAGAGTTTTTTCTATTGTCTCTTCCTTTGGGCTCCTTTACCTCAAACTTCTTCTCTCTTTCCTCCCCCTCACTCCATTGTCCTGTGTTTGCATCTTGAATTACAGCGTTAGGCTTACTGTGTTTCTTCCTCCCTTTCAGTTCTGCTGCTGTTCCCTCTGTTGTACTCTTGCACGTGCCCAGAAACAAAGCCTATCTCTGCTGATAATTCCCTGCTCTGAACCAAAATTCACACCTCAGAGTGATGATCACCCTTCCTTTCACTTCATTTATTTTTTTTCTTGCATGTTTTAATTGAGTTCCTACCACAGCCTCACTTAATACATCCTGTGGGTGATAGCCAGACTCTAATCAACACGCTGTATGGCAGATTAAATGGGGCTTTACTGCTGGTGATTCAAGCACTGAAAAATTCAGTCTCTTCTGTCTCTTCCATTTCTTCCTGCTCTGCTTTAGCAGCTTGCTTCCAGCCGCTGCTCCTCATCCTCCCTGGTTAGTGAGGCCTGCTCCTCACCTGCCCTGCATCTCACAGGCAGGGGACAGAGCTGCACCCACGCCTGTGACCCGAGAGGCTGGAGGTGTCATTCCTGACTCCGCATCGCTCTCTCGGCCTCTTCCGAGTGTTGGCAAAGGCTGCACAGCCAGCACCTCCTATCCAAAGGCCTAGACCCAGGATGCAGACCCGCAGCAGAAAGATGTGGATGCTGCACGTTGATGTTTCATTATTTTGCATGAACTGTTCCTTGTAGCCAAACCTGACCCATAACCTTGCTGTTAAGAGATTTTTATCCCTTTTATAGACTTCTGCAGGCTTGCTTGAGCATGCGTATAGGCAAAATGCCTAGCAGGCCAATTTACAAGCTTCTGTTTAGACCTCTGCTGTTTGAGTTTGATGATGTCCTTGTGCAGGGTGTGACATCCCATTCGTGGATCCTTGTCCTGACTTCCAGCATACCCAGGGGCCTCCTATGTAGAGACAAGCTTTGCCAGAGAATACTGTGGGTTTGCTTGTCTTTATTATGCCAACAGATGTGCACTGTGACTTCATGTATGCAAACTTTCCACTTTCACCTCCCAGCCTGCGCTGAGTTTTACCATCGCACTCACCTGGAGTCCAAGTTGGTCTCTGTCTCTACCAGATTGCAATACAAATTTTCTCCTCCTTCCCAGCGACCAAGGAGCTGCAGCTTCTCAACACACCTCTTCTTGCCTGTATTCCAGAACAGGAACGCTTTAACCTGTCACCGCAATTCTGAATCTGCTCACTGAAACTGTTCTTGGAAGGGTGGTTGGTGACCTTGTCCAAAGCAATAGAAAGACTTTGGATTTTATTGCTGAAGAGGGAAGACAACCAACTTTTTCATTCTGGTGCTAGAACACTCTCCAGTGGTGCTTTCACGGTTGTGAAGCCTTTGCTTGACTAGTACACACGAGTGTACGTGTGTGCGTGTGCATGCATATGTATAAAAACATTTGGAGGGTTTCTTCATTTCAAAAGATCTGAGCCCATGTTTGTCTCTATCTTGTTGGCCTTAATCTAGCTCTTAGATACTGTGTCTATCTTGCTGCTGTTTTCTATATCGGGCTGGTTTGGAGGAAACAAAAGATTATCTGGTCCCCCCTGTAAAAACCTTTGTGACTGATGATGTTGATCTTCATACAGTGTTGTTCAGGGGTGAGATTTTATTTTTCTAATCTTTTTCCTACTGTAAAAACTATCGGAGTGTATGGAATGGAAAAGATGTTTACAAAATGGTCTGATAAAGATTTGAGTATTACTTAAAAATACCAACAATTAATGATCCAGTGGCATATAAACGAGCTCTATTTCCAGACCTTTTCCATTACCTACCTTCCCTTGAAAATGCCTGTGTGCTTTCTCTTTGGGTATGGGTTTATTGGGCATTTTTTGAGACCTTGCAGAGACTTCTGATGATTTCTGGTGTTCTGAATTAGAAAGAATTTGGATTTTAGAGTCTGGTTCCAGTTCTGCAGTCTGTGTGGTTTGGCAGATGTGACAAATATTATGCACGTATCTATTTGATGGGATAGAGAGAACTGGTAGAAGGAGTTGCTGATTTCTGAAGGTCATCATATCTTTCTACATAAAATCTTAGACATGAAATAGGTCACTGTGGCAATGTGGGAAAAAATTCATTGCTGGCATACGTAGGCCAGATTCACTGAATTTTGGGGCTGTCTGCTCAAGCAACAAATTTGGCTTGTGAATGTTTTATTCCCGCTCCCTCTTCTTGGGTGATGGCAACGTCTGTAAAACACTGAACTGACTGGGTTCCTTCAAACAGGGCAGCTGGAATTAAGGGCTTGTGTTGCTTGTGGATGCTGCTATATTTTTTCTTCCAAGCACCATTCCTGGAAATAACTATGGTCTTAACCTCTCTCACAAACATTTGTTAGAAGGCTAGAAAGGGCCAGTTTGGCCAATACTTTCTTTTTTTTATTTTTAAATATATGTTGCATCCAGAAATTATCATCACTGTGTCCTGTGGTAAGAGTAAGGGACAGAGTACTTTTGGATGGAGTGGGTATCTAGAGAGGGTGAGGAGGACGATTTTGAGTCCTAAACCTTATTTCCTGTGAAAGAAATACTGTATGTCATGTGTGTATACTTGTATGGGGAGCTCTGACACTGTACAGTTTAGTTAAATGCGCTCCAAGGGAGGAGAAACTGTTCCTCAGAGGTTTTTAGTTAATGCTTTGTGTTTAAAGAGGAATATTTTTCTTTAAAAAATAAAAACGGATAAGTTTTCACCTCAGTGTGATTCTGTTTCTTGGGAAGCTGAATATTTTTGGGGGAAAGGGAGGTGGCATTTGTGCTTGTGTGTGTGTTTGGTCAAATTAACTTGGATCTCTTCATACTTTTAAAGCTGACAAGAACTAAGAGAAAGCACAAAGCTTTGTGAGCTTCCCCAAAGCCAGGAGAAGCTCGTGACCATGATTTAGAAGTGGAAGGGGAAGTACATTGTTATGCTTTGAAGGCTTTCCATCAATTAAATGGGAAGCAATCTGCTATTCTCTGATGATCTGAGCTTCTCTCCAGATGGAGCTGCGCCCACATAGGACTGTGCTGAACTCCTGTAGGATAGGGACCATCATTTACATACCTGTTTCCAGAGAAACCTGACCTCAGCTGATGACTGTAGGGTGGCCTGGTAACACCAGGACTATTTCATTTTGCCTGGATTTTCAGTACTTTGGAAGGCGGGGTGTAAGGGAGGTACCGAATGCAGGTACCTTGGCCCTGATCCAGCCATCTTCCAAATGTGCACGTCAGCAAAAAAGCCAAGAGGATTATTGAGATGGGTAAGGATGGGGTACATGATGTTCAGTGAAGCCTCAGAATTTGTCCCAAGAGCACAGTCACAGAGTGGCAGTGGTCCAGTTATATGCACACCTTACTGTTTGTGTTCATTTGGCACTTCCTCTGTGAGATCTTTCCAAGATTTTGCTTTTATGCGTTATTTTATGGTCTTTAATTTATGTTTTTATTTGTAATGTAAATTAAGAGACAGGTAGCATAGGCTTTTAGACATAAGCTTTCTAACCACAGGCTTCAAAGGCTGTAGTTTTCCTCCATTTATACTTTTATGACCCAGGTTTTACTTTGTGTGTTGCTAATTTGTTTTAAGACCCAGCAAGGTATTCGGTCTTGTCTTTAAAACCCTGGAGAAGTTCTGGGTATCGCTGTGCAGGAAGGGATGCACTTCTCAGGCGCTCTTCCCTTCTCCCCTTCTTCTTTCAGTGGTAGAGACCTCTTCGGTTCTGCAATCTGTTTTTTATTTTCAACAGTGGTTTACTTTCTTTTCCATTACACGGGGCTAGCACAAAAACAACTAAACCGGGGTCAATACAGGTGGGTCTTCCTGTGCTCCATCAAAGAGCTTCCTTCTCCTGCTGTTGGCAGATTTGTTATGACCTGTAGGGATGTCTCATTCTTAATAATTTAAATATTTCCATCTAGCCCGATAAAGGTTTTCTGTTGAAAGACCTGTACAGTATTTTTAAAATAGGAGACCTGACAGCATTGTTTGACCCACTGCTATCCAGCTACTGTTGATTGTTTTTTAAAGTGAGAACAACAGTCTGGTAGTCGTCAATGTTTTCCTTTTGTTTCTTAGCTCTGTACAACCTCTGGATAAGGGTTTCTGATTCCTTTCAGAAAGGATAAGAGTTTCTGATTCCTTCCAGACTAGTGAGTCATGATTTTTTTTTAATTAAGAGCTGTTAGTGGTTTTTTGGTTTTGGGGTTGTTTTTTTTTTTTTAAATAATAGTGATCAAATGCACACTTTTCAAAGGAGGACATGTGTTTTAATTAAATTACTGGCATCATCCCACTAATAACTCTCTACATACGGACGTGTTTTGAAGCATTTGGTGAAGTGTGGTGCTTGCTCGAATGCGACACCGGTAAAATCGAGGCTGCTGCAGCAGAGAGCTCTCTCTGCTCCTCTGCCGTCCCCCCTCGGTACCTGCAAGCATCCGCCAAGCTGCCGCGGTGCTGGGGTCCCCGCCGGGTGCTGGGGTACCAGCGGGGACAGGGACGATGCTGCGCGGCTCCTGAGTGCCAGATGTGTTTGCATCTGTACGAGACGTGCAGCCGAGCACCCCATCTCACCCAAACGGTAAGATTCGATATATTCGACTGGTTTTACTGCAGGTAAACCTACCGTCCGCCGCCGAACTTTGCCGGGGGTGCCCCCGCCGCGGCCTTCCAAGCCCTTGCCCCCCGGCTCCCCGCCGTCCGAGGGGCCGCTCCCCGCCCCATCCCCCGGGCGCCGCCTTTGACCCCTCGGTATTTGGGTTTGCCAACCCAAAGCGACGTCCTGACCCACCCGCGACCCCAAACAGCCCCCAAACGGGGCGGGGGGGGAGGCCGGGAGAGGGTTTAGAGGGGCAGCGGCGGGACCCGGAGCGCGGCGGGGCCATGGGGGACGCGGACACCGGCGAGGAGGCGGCGGCGGCGGCGGCGGGGAGCCCGGGGGCGGTGGAGCCGCTGCAGAAACCTCCTTACTCCTACGTGGCGCTGATCGCCATGGCCATCCGGGCCAGCCCCGAGCAGCGGCTGCCCCTCAGCGGCATCTACGCCTACATCGCCGGCCGCTTCCCTTACTACCGCGGCGGCCCCAAGGGCTGGCA
>JAHREE010000205.1:948441-968628 GCA_033628505.1 Tringa tobata
GACTCATTACGCCTTCAGGCGTAAACTAATTGCTTGTGTGTAAACTAATTGTGCCATCCTGCTGTCAGAGAGTGGTGTAGCCAGTGTTAGTGGGATGGACCTGGACTCTGATAATATCCTCTTTCTACTCTATTGTGTAGGTAACTTGTGAAGAGTCAAAGCGCCTGCTTTTGTGTGTGTTTTGTGCTTTCCTACCTCAATCTCCAGAGCTAGAAGAAGAAGGGAATCAAGTCTTGGAGATCTGCTCAGGGTTTTGTCTCTGGCCTTAGCTGTAGCTGCAGGGACAGGCACCCTCACTCACTGGCTCCATCACACCCCATCCCCACAAAGAATGGGACTTTCTGATTTTCTCTTCCCCAGGTAAAGCTCCAGTGTGTGGGGTCTCCTTAGACCTGTGGTGGCCCCTGGTCCTGCGTACCAGGTGGCCCTCCTGCAGGCAAAACATTCTCAATTCAGGGAATTTCTCCTTCATTGAATTTATTGCCAGTTAGTTCAACTTCTGGTCACTGATTTAGCTACTGGGAAAAAAAACCAAACAAAACATAAACAAGAATACGCTTGGGAAAATGCCTTTCTTCCCCCTTCCCCAGGCTGAGTTTAAGCAAACACCTATACTTTTTCCTAGGTTCAGCATCCCTTGTTTTGGCCAAGATTTGTGCTTAACCCATCCCAGTTCCTCTGGGGAGGTGACAAGTGCTGTAGGAGGTTGGTTATGTGTGTAAGGGTTTCTGTATGCTGCTCTTGGGGCTTCTCACTGGTTTTCTGTCACCTGTGGGCTCTCAGCAGAGTGTCTGGGTCCCAGTCTGGGCCATCTTAATTGTGCTAATTGGGCCTTCCTGAATGAATGCAGGAAAGGCTGCAATTTATGCCCCATGCGGGCTGCAAAGCCGGGCCCTAACAGGGGGCTTTTGAGAAGGCTTCTCTGGCGTTTTTTGTGTGGAAAACCCTCTCTTGGAGAGGGGCAACAGCCACTCCAGTTTCTGAAAGGCCAGTTAGTAATTTTTCTGAGGTAACCTGATATTACCCAAAGGTGTGGGGCTGGCTGGGGGGTGCAGCCCCCTCCCCTCAGCCTGCCCAGGTGCCTGGGGAGTGGACACAGCTGCAGCTCGTTTCTGCTAACGAGGGCTAGAAGCTTCTCTTCAGGCACCACTGGCCTCAGGGAGTCATGGTGGGCTTGAGGAGCTCTCCCTGCCTTGGGGTGTCTACTGCTCCTCGCCAGCTCTAGGCTTCTGCAAGGTGTGTGTACCTCTGCGTGGAAACTTAGCTTTTCTGGATCAAAGATGCCTGGTGGGGGATGGACTGAGGTAAGTGGTGGCAATTCCTTACTTCCATAATGGCCTATTTTATGACTGGGCTCCCCCACAGCGGGCCGTCTGAGGGGAGCTCTCTGCTGTCCCTGTTGCGGGCGCTCTCTTGCATGTATTCCCACCAAATCCATACAGAAAACTGCTTTTATGTGCCCTTAAGTAAAGATCACCCCTACCCCCACTATTCCCCTGGAAAATAAGAGGTTATAAGGAGTGTATAAAGCGAATTTTATAGGCTAAAGAAGATAGTCCAGGCAGTTTGTGTGCCCGTGGCTCATGAGGTGCCCGGCAGCATTGGCTTTGTGTGGTTTGGAGTGAGGTATTTTTTTACTAATTTCTGCTTGTTCTGTGTTGTGGTAGCAGCTACAGGCTTCAGTCTCGGGCCAGGACCCAGCTGAGATGGGCAGAACAAAAAAAAAATCATTTTTGTTTATAACTGTTTGCAGCAGCTTATAACTAAGCAAAGGCCTCAGTGTATGTGCCGTACAGCTCATGTAATCCTGCATGTAGCAAGACATAGACATGTCATACTCAGAAGTGGACTTTATTGTTGGGTTTTTGTGGGGTTTTTTTGGTTGTTGTTATTTCCTGTTTTAATTTTCAGATGACTCTGTGACTCTAGTGTCTGAGGCGTCCATTCTCGCACAAGAGATGAAGGAAGAGTACAGTGGAAATTATTAGCTGCATCAAAACTAACTAGTGAATTTGGAATGGGTCCTGGACATGTGATAGTCCTAAGATTTTTGAATATCAAGCATTTAAAAGTGTTTCAGTTTGGACTTTTACAGTTGCACTTTAAATTTGGGAACAGCTAATTTTATTATTAATCCCCATCTTGGCTGATTTTTGCAGTTGGAAGTTCTTTTGTATGCCTGAAAGCCTTCAAAGACTGTCTTATCCTTCATCTTTCTGTGTGATTCTCTGAGTAAATAAATGATCTTTGCAACTAACTTTGGCTTTTAAAGGGGCTGGGGGAGGGATGTGTTCTTGGTGTTTGGGAGTGGGGTATTTTTGTTTTGTTTGTTTAGTTTGGAGTTTTTTTGTTAAGTCTTTAGGATTTCCTGAAGCAGTTCTAGTTTTTAACTTTTCTGGATGTATTTAATTGTAACTGTTGTTTACCAATAGACTTATGTGTAATAATCTTCACAGCTACAGCATTCAGGCCCCTGGTGCTTCTATCCAAAAAATGTTTACTGTCTAGAAAAGGAAATTGTGGTCAGTACATGAGCCTCTGTTTTAGTCAACAATTGCAGTAGAGACACTAGAAACAACATTTCACGTTTTATATAATTATAAAGACATAGCAAGAGCTCTGGTTATTTGTTAGTTTTCTGAAGAACAGGAAATAGACATGGATGGGGCTCAATCCTGAAAGACAGTACCGTGTATTAGAAACTGGACTTCCAAGTCCTAAGATAATTTTTTTTTTACCCCTGATCTTTGAGCAGTGCTTCTTGTTGAAAAGACGAATTTCTTAGGATTAAATGGCAAAGGTCTGAAGGGATAGTGGCAGTTGCCAGGGGTAGAGGTACTTGAAGCTTGATTGTATCTGCGAGGTTCTGGTCGCGCAGTAGCTGCTGCAGGATCAGGAGACAGGCAAAATTGAATTCAGTGGTGTGCTTTTGGGCAATGGATAAAATGTTGTATGTGATACTTGAAATGTTGAGTGTCTTGTAGGCAGTCAGGGCTGTGAAACAAAATACAGTCTATCAGGCACAGCGTAAGAAAGTTTTCTCAAGTTGTCAGTTAAATCCTATTTTAAGATGAAGGTTGCAAACAAATGGGCTCAGGAGTTCTGTGCATCAAGAAATACTTGATATTGTTGTCAAGTTATAAAGGTAATTATAGATGCAGGAATTTTATGTCGTACAGCTATTTATTTTAATCTCTGTTAAAAAATAAACAAAACTATCAATCTTTTGAGGACACATGGAAGAGTAAAGAGCTTTGTCTTCTCTCTCTCCAGCGGGTACATGTGTCATGTTGGCCCTTCGTTACTTTTATCAGCCTGATAAAATTGGTAATAGTGATTTATTTGCCAGCACTGTACTGGTTGCACAGCTTTTCTATTTGTGATTGCCACTAGGTGGTGCGCTTGTGCCAGCATGCCAACCTTGGGGATTGTTATTAATGAGGCTCAAACGGGTCTTTAGTGAAAGACTTCTGCATCTCCATCCCCTCTGGAAAATGAAACAATAAATACATATTGGACAATGTCAAAGGTATATTCTAAAAGTCTGCAAATGGAGATGGGAACATGAGTTCACCTACAGTTGTTTCTGCTGCTCACCACCTCCCAGGAGCACCCCCCATCATGCTGGGCTCAATTAATTTTTCCTAAGGTGATAGAACCTTTGGGAAGGTCCAATCGGATATAGGTGGACTTTATCGTATTCCTTGTAGGAATGGTAGGGATGCACATGGCTGAGCTATCTGTGGTCCAAGTATATGGATCACAGACCGTATTGTAGGGGACCTTGTTCTTCCTGCTCTCATGCTCCTTTTTTTTGAGCAGGTTTAGATAATAAGCCACAGTCCCAATAGCAAATAGGTAGGTCTCTTACATGGGTATGTTGATGTGAACGCCACAGAAGAGTTAATCATCTCTTCTAGCTGTCTGCCTTCTCCAGAGGCTCCTTCAATTGTCAGCATAGATGGTCTCTTCCAAAGAATGATTCAGAGCGTTTAGATGAAGGCCTTGCTCTGAATCACTGCATGTAGGAGCATTTCTCTTCATCAGTTATTTAAAAAGACAAAACAGAAAACCAAAGAGCCCTGGAAGGCTATCTGGCCAGCTCTGCCAGCAAAGGGAGATGCTGGGAATCCCCCTCAGTCTCATTCAGGCACTCTCACACCCCTCACTCCCCGCTTTACTTTTGTGGCAGGAACAGAAAACTGCAGTGTTGGCTGCATTTAAACCAGGAGGATTGTTTGTGGTTTGCAAGGCTTTTTTAGCAGCTCGGAAGTACTGGGGCCTTTCCTGTGTTTTGCATCCTTCTAACAGCAGAGGGTCTTATTGGTAAGCCTCTTTCTCTTGGGTTTGTGACTGCGTTTAGAAAACTTGACCTCTGCTTATTTTTCTTCAAGTTATAGCCTTGGGTCAGCATTCTTATAGGTTTTATAAATAAACCACAGCACAGCTTATCCCTTTGCAACCAATACAGAGGCTTTGAAAATGACTGAGGAAATACTGCATTTCCCTTTCCCACCAGTAGATATCAGACTGTTTAGTTCTTTTCCATTGTGTTGCCTCACATCTATCTTCGCTCCTTTCCCTTTTGGTTTTAGCAATTAAAAAAATTGGTTTTATGTGTTATTAACAGTAGAAAAGAAGGACAATTCTCCTGTATACAGTGGCGAATTTGTAGAGATGTAAAACACTTTTGATGGACAAAATCTGAGCTAAGAACAGTGTGGGAAAATGCAGTGCTGATGTCTTAATGTGTGACAGCCTATAAGTGATCCTGAGCTGTCACTCACTATGGGATGTGCCAAGTCATTTTGTGGCTTCATGTCGTGAACTGTTACCCACTATGGCTCAGGCTGTGCACACTTGTCCCGCCTGCATTCATTTCAAATGTTGAGCCCCAGTCTTCAGAAGCAGCAGCCAAGCTGTGTTTTGTGTTTTAGCTTTATCCCTTGCTTTCAACATCACCAGGATTCCTGTAACACTGCTTCTTTTCCTCTTTGTTTTATCCAGTTAGTTGGCTGACATAAAAATAGATGTGGTTACATGCAGAGATAAAGTTGGAAATACTTTATATGAAATGGAAGCCAGAGTGTTTGCTTGCTTGCCAGGGGTTTGCTTGGCCTTTCTGTCCCTTACTGGTGTTTTTGCCCCCAACTATTGTTTCCTCATTTCCACCCTTTTAATCTCTCGGCCTTATATAGAAGACTGAAAAGATAAGGGCATGAGCAATGAAAACTCCTGCAAAATAGAAACCTTTCTGTCAGAAGTTGCCAACAGAGAGTGAGTTGGGAGAGCTACGAATGCCGAGAGCTGATCCACTGTCCCTCTTGAATAGATAGATGCAACTCAAAATCCTTATTCCTTAAACAGGTTATACACAGGTGTAAAAATGGTGCTAAGAGCTGTTCGTATGTAGCAGGTCATAGATAAATAGTTTGTAGAATAGTCCTCAGTAGATATTTGAATCTGCAAATCTGAACTCTTGGGGATAAGGGGGTTACATACTTTCCCTTGAAATTTAGAGTGTAAAATGGATGTAGGCTGCACCCAGCCATCCCCAACAGCACAGCCTCCTGAAGATGAGAGCTCTTTGCCTTCAGTCCTGCCTCTTTTGCCACACAGGAGTGGACAGCGTGTGCTAAGGGCTTATAGTGAAGCGTAGGAGGCACTCCAGGAACCTCTGACACCTGTGGGTTTAATCTGCCTCTCTTAATATCAGCTGCACTCCCACCTCTCCCACCAAGACTGGCAAAGTCTAGTGAGATGTGTTTCCCTTCATGCTGCTGGATTTCCCCTCCCTCAGTGGCTCTCTGGCCATGCAGCTCCGTAACCAGTTTCCCGTCAAGAGCAAGAGCAGCATTTCTCACCCAGAACGTGGCCTGTGGTAAGGGGGTGGGAAGGGAAGAGGGGGTGGGGTGCGTCTTGGGGGAGCTGTTGCTGCTGCAGTTTCATGCCTCAATCTGTATTCTCTCTCTTCTCTGCATGGCTTCCTGTTTTTTCACACCACTGCTCTTTGAAACAACAAGCTGTGAGGAGGACGTGGGGTGGAGGTTGATAGGCTGGAAGAAGCCTCTGGCGACGCTTGCAGGTTTGGGTGCAGGCTCTGGAAAAGGCCTAGGTGTTTCTCTGGGTATGATCCTGACGTTGTGCACCACAGAAGCGGCTCTCGGAGGAGGTGGTGCTGGTTTATGCCTGTGCTCCGCAGAAATGCGTTACTCGGTGCTGTGTGATTGCAGAAGAAATGTCCATTGATGTTCCTCTCTGGCAGTTTTCTGCCTCAGCTGCTCTTGAATGGGCAAAACTAGAATTTGCCCTATACTTTGGCATCTTGTGATAATCAGTCAGGCGTTGTCAGTGACAGAATAAAGATGAAAGATGAGCCACCACCAAATTCCTGCAGAATTTGGGATTGTATGCTTTAAAAAGAACCCGTGCAGTCCAGGTTTGTTCAGTGCGTGAAAAGAGCAAGCATCTAGTTTGAAGTGCCACAGCCATGAATTGCCCTACCTTCCCCTGACCTCGGGCAGCTGGCAGCGTGTACAAACCCTGGGCAATGGTGAACAGTTCAGAGGAGCTATTCCCAAACAGCACTTGCTAACGGTTTGCAAAGAACAGAAAATTCTTGAGAACCGTGACTTCTGTTTTTCAGATGCCTGACAGCATTCATAGAAAACAAAGAAGTTGCAGTAGGAACTCTGCTGTCAGGGTAATTCCTGTATTTATTATTATGTTTTCTCCCCTCTGTTTTGAGAGGGGGAAATGTTCTGTTTGATCATCAGTAGAAGGCAAAATGTGAAGAAAGCTGTTTCTAGGATAACATCGGGATGAGGGAGCTGCACCATGAGGTGTCCTGCTGGAGTCAAGCCTATAGCAGAGTTCTCTCCCACACAGGACTTGTTAACAATGTCACTTGAAAACATTTTATTTTTTTTTCCGGTCTTCCACAGACTTAACGCGACTGAGTCTCTAGTTAAAGCCATAATTCATCTTCAGTAGATGAATAACTTGGAGGGTTGAGGGAGCTGCTCTACCATATTGGACCAGTATCCTGTTCAATTCAGCATCTGATCTGTCCTCTTGTTCAATACCAGGCGCTTTGGAGAGAGGCATGAGGAGTCCTGTACTCCTAGTCAGCATGACTGTTGCAAAATGGGAGATTATTTTTAATCTGAAATTGCTGTGTTGCTGCCTCGTCTGCCAGTGAGTCAAAGATAAATTCACTAGAAGCAAAAAATTTTGAGGAATGGAGCTAGATGGCTACAGATAACTTTGGTCCGAGGCATGAGACAAACGGGTGTTTCTGACATGCTGTTTTTATGGGTGACATCAGAGCCTTGGTTTGCTGACATGTTGCTAAGTGACTTCAAAAACTGCTCCTCTGGATAAGAGTTGCTGGGTCCAGAGAAAGGTAAATAGAGGATTAGGTTGCAAAGTCTTGTTCTGGCAATGGTTCCTCTCCACAGGAGGCGGATGGGCAGCCAACTGAGCACAGCTGCTTGTGTAGTTCCTTGCTTGCCAGACAGGGCTGTAGGAAGGAGATGAAAAATGGGAAAGATTGCATCAATTATTGAGCTTTGTAAAAATAATTAGCAAGACAACAGCAGGCAAATGGGCAGGGAGGAGGAGAAAAACAGCTGCCAAAGCATGGAAAGATAGGACTTTGCTGGAGATAGAAAGGGAAGGGGAATTGGGTAAGGCGCCCCTTTAATCAGTGGCTGGGGAGAGAGATTAAAAATTAATGTATGAACTTCGCATGCATATTAGAGCAGGGCAAGGAGGGAGGGAACATCTCCTCATTTCAGTTGCCCTCTCTTGGCTTTCCACCAAAGGCTCCTGCAGATTAAATGCCATTTTTGTGGTACTTCAACAGGTGCTACCAGTGGTACCAGGTATGACCAGTGATATATAAGGAGAGGCAAGAACACCTTGTGCAAATGTTTGTCGAGAAGGATTTCCTGGCTTTTCTGCATAGGAATTGGTACCAGGGCTGTAAAAGAACCAGCTAGAATGCTGGTTAGTCCAGATTCCCAAATGACAGGAACAGGCATCCATTAGGATTTGGTTTTCTCCTTTATTTTACTGTTCCCTCCAGAGCCACCAGCAAGCGTATGAATGATTTTTGCACTGTAATGCTGTGGTCTCTGATTTGTGGGCAGAGCTGTCTACTGTGACACAAGGATGTAGTTAGTAAGATTTAACAGTGAGTCTCTACTGTGTGCTGAATGTAACTTTGTCGTTGGTGATTTCATGGTGATGCCCCTTCATGTCTTCCAGATTAGTTCCTGGGGTCGTTTTCTGCCTGGATTTGTTTCCCATGACAAGTCTTCCAGGCACCTCTGTGCAGAATTCAGCAGGTGTTCTCTCCTCCTGGAGAGCTGTCTCTGACTGGTCTCTCACCTGGCTCTATGCAATTTCTTGCAGAGATCTTTTTCTGTATTACCTAAGCAGATTGTTGTTTCTGTGTGATGTGCGCAGGTAGCATAAAAGCGACAACTGTCCTGTACATTAAAGGAAACAGCCTGTCAGTTGGCAGTTCCCAGTCCCCCCACCAGACCATTGTTCTTCACTGAAGGCAACCAGCTGAAAAAGGGAGGAAAGCCCTGCAGGGAGAAGCCCCGTTGTGGCCAGGGGACTTCTGAGCACTTGCAATCTGATGTGCTCCTTTCCTTCAGGGAGACTCAACTACACACATGTAGTAGAGGGTGATTCACTCACCCATGATAAGATCTAACAGATATCTTAATTGAAGTGAAAAAACAAGTATCGGTATAAACTTAATGGCTGTCTTTACTAGAGCTCCGTTGCCTCTCTGTAATGGAAAGTTTGAGGGAAACTTTGGGGGAATTTGCACACGTGCAATCAGAGCTGCTGACTCCTCATTCAGAGCAGAGAAAAACATCGTTTTCAGAATCAGTTATGCTGCTTTTTTTTTTAATCTCTGATGGCCTCTTCCTCTATTTTTTGCAACATAAGAGAAGCAGTGTAACTGGTTTCAATTTTCTGCAAAAAGACTGATCCCAAGGGAATAAGGGGGAGTACTGCTGGACAATTCACACTTGGTGATCTCTTGACACTGGCAGCATGGAGGAAGACCACTTTCCCCTGGAGCCAGCTGATGGGAGCACTGTTTACTGGGCTTATTCAGTCTTTGCTAATGCCCATGTGGGTAGAATTACCAGGACGTGTTTACCCATGCCAGCTTGTAGCTACAAGGTCTCCAAAGTATAGCCAAGGTAGCAGGCACAATGATAAGCTGGAAAAACTGATCATCAAGAAGGTGATTAAAAAAAATTAATCAAGGTTTGATTGTTACACAGCTGTCATTTTGCTATCTAAAGTGCCTGAAGAGGAAGACTTTGCTCCGTGAGCTTGCTCTCCTGTGCAAGTTTCTCAGGTGTCCTCATCTTTACTTTTTTGCGACATAGGAGGATTTTACACACTATTTTTTGTCATTTGTAAATTGAGTAGACATTCGGCTGCCTTCCCTCCTGTGGTCAGCTGGACCTCACAAAAGAGGTACAGGAAGACAAGTATGGAAAAATGCTGTGATGCTCTGTTTTGAGCAATTCCCAGTGCCAAGTAATCTGTTACCAACAAACGTGCTGTGGTGTCTGTTATCGAAGATAAGGGAAGACAAAGGTTCAGTAAAGACAGGAGCCATGAGGGACAAGAGCTCAGCCCTTCTGGTAAACGAGATCAAACACATGTACTTGTGCATCTCTCCTCTTGGCAAAATACATTTCAAATCTCTGCGGACTTTTGCTAGTTCTGATTCAGCAGTGAAAAAAAAAATCAGGTGTGTGTTGTGAGGGGTTGGTTGGGTTGGGTTTTGTCATTTGCTAATCCGGGGGAGCTGTTCCATTCTTGGAGTTCTCTATGCGGATATTTGTGTGACCACAGGGAAGAGACTGTCTGGTGTTTCAGGAACAGAAAGCAGGGCTAGCCTCTGTTCCCCCACGGCGGCGTACAACCTCCCAACACAAGGAGAGTGCAGGGAGTAAGCAGCAGCAATCAATAAAGCATTGAAGGAAGAGAAGAATGGTAAATAAATAATGTGCATGAAGGAATAGTCAGGGCATGACCTGTTAGGGCTGAATGGTCTCTAAGTGGGTGCTGTGGCTTGGGTTGTAACAGCATGACATTAAAAGCCCATATGGCATCATCGGGAGCTCTGTCTTTTCAGAGGGCATTCATCTGGCTCCAGGGTGGGAGCTAGTAAGAGACAAATGTGACAGGCTGGGAAATGGTACAGAAAGAGAAATGCTTCTGTAAAAGGAGAAGTCTGAGGAGGAGGAAGGATGTATTTTTAGTGTCAGAGGGCTTGTGAATTTCTTTTGTGTAGTAGCTAGGTATATCTTTGTTGGGGGCTTTTGGAGTGTGGAGGAAATGTCTTTAAAGGCCCCTTTTCTTTGCAAACTTTTCTTTAGAGAGTTGAGTGAGCATCTTTGGCTCCCCAGAGCGTCCCAAAGGAACCTGACGGGTGAGCAGGTGGGTGGTGTGCGGTCAGCAGAGAAACAGACAGGAAACGCTGACTTTTGGGGTTCACTGGCCCTGTGTTGGCAGGCAGCTGGGTAACCTGTTGGGCATCTAACTGGTGAGCCACACACCTGGCAAGCAGATAACCACTGCAAGAGGCATTGCCAGCCATGTCTTACTTTCACCCCCGACTTCTCCAGCCTGCATAGCCTGAGGCAGTTGCTGATATGGCTTGCAATTTTGCAGGCCACGTGTATCCGCACTGTGGTGATGATCCTGGGATGGCCCAGCTGGCAAAGCACAGCAGGCTTCATCCTACAGGCAGTTCAGTGCCTGTAAGCATTTTGGAGGGTGTTGAAGCCAGTGCTTCCCTGCAAAACATCTACCTGATGGCATCTCTGACCTGTCAGAGCAAAGCAAGCAAAGTTTCCTGCTCTTCCTCATAATGAGAGCACTGCTCTTTGCCTGAGAAAATAGCAGTTTGGGATGGTAAAGAGAGACTTTTTGCTGACACTAATGTAAATGGAATAGTTCCCTTTTCTGGTGCCTTGTTTCTTGTTGCTAATTCTTTCAAAACTTTCTAGAAGTAGGGTTTTATGGTCAGGTCATTGGAAACAAGCTATATCCCTTCTTGTGGCATTCTAGCAAATGGGTATATTCGGTCTATGTTCTCAAGTGGTTTCCATGTTCCTTGATATCTCCAACAGGGACTCCAGACTGTATCATTCTCAAAGTCATGCGAAGCAGTGTGACTTGGCAGTGTGCTTTGGCAATATTACTGTGCTGTACATAACAGCACATACCTATGAAGCTGGTGCTTATTTACGGAGGGAGGTTGCACAGATTTCACTCATTTTTTCTATTAAATTTCCAAGCCTAATTCTCAAAGCCTTACTGCCAAAGTTGTGTGTGAACTCAGGGCCGCAATCCATCTCCTTTTTGACAGTGGTGCACCCCTGGTTTCTTCCTGTAGGCATCTAAGCATCACGCCTCTTGCTGCCCAGGAGCTCTGCTACCTACATTTGTTTGTTACTGTCCTCTCCTTACCCCTGTTATTTTCTCATTTTATCCAGGAGACTTGGCTTTATGTCTTTCTACCCGGGGCCTTTGGAAAAAGGGCAAATTGAAAATCTGGCACCTGACTGTAGCTAATTTACACCAGTCACTCAAAACACTAAACAGAAAGAGGGTAGGAGGAAGGAAATGAGAGGTTGAGGTTTTTCCTGTTGCAGGTAACGAGGAAATAAAATAGGAAATTAAACACCAAGTTGTGATCATGCTGAGCCCCCAGCAGCACCAAAGGCTGCTGGTGTTTATGGCTGCCATTGTTTGTTGAATTATTCCTCTTAGTGTGAGGGTAAAGCTGGACTTAAGGTCTTCATGATGATGCAGAACAGGCTTACTGCAGAGACAATTTAGAAAAAGGACTTCCAGGAACTCTGGATAAGACCAAAATTTTTCCTGTTTAAAAGAGATGGGGGTGTGGGGGGTGAGTTGCTGTGTTCTTGTCACACTAATACAAAAGCTGGCTATTGAGGACCTAGTGAAAATAAAGTCGTTATCACATTCAGTCTATCATCTTTACAACTTTCCAACCAAGTGAGTGAGCAGTTGTATATGCAAGGGGGTGTGAGCTGTGGTAATTTGTGTTATATTGCCCTTCTGTTAAAATGGAAAAATCACTTGGGTGAAGCCTCAGCCACAGCATTACTCAGGGCTGTAAAATGTACAAGTATGAAGACAGACAAACTCTTCTAGTAAGCAATTAAGACTGCACATGGAAACAATGCCATCATTCAATTGATTTAATAATTTAATTAATATTCAGCGTTTTTTACCAATATGGACAGTTTTATTATCTGTTTAGGAGTAGGTGACTACTTTAATGTGCTAGCATCAGCTAAAACATTGGTTAAATAAGTGGAACTTCTATGGGAAGCTTATCCCAAAAAGTTGTTTTCAGGAATAAGGATAAAGGAGGTTGTTAAGCCCCTTTTTAGGGCCCAAGAGCCAGAGAGCTCTGGAATGTCCATTGTGAGGAAGGTCAGCACAGTGTTTTGTATGCTAGCTTTGCGCCGGGCAGATCTGGGAGCAGATTGCTCTGGTCCAGATTCTGCACATCTCCATGGGGGAGATTTGCTTGGTCTTTCTGGGCCTTGATTCAGCAATCAAGGAAGAAAAAAAAAGCACTGAACTATGAGGAAAAAATGCAGAAGAGTATAAAATTTCATTGTAACAGACTGCCCAGATGTCTTAGAGAAAGAAAATGTTATTGTGACTCTGTTTTTCACCAACCCAAGTTAATAATATTAGTCTCTGCATCACTGGGTAGCAGATCTGTAAGTATCATACAAATCCGTTTGGTACAGTATCAGTTGTAATTTGCAAATCACATTGCAAACACTAATCTCTTAAGTGATCCAATACCAAACACGGCTGTTCCCGCTATCCTGAAAGGGAAACTGAAGCAGCGAGTTTGTAGCGTGGCCAGTGCCATGGAAAGGGGCAGGGTGAGACCCGCAAAAATCTTTCGAGGCAGCAAATTTAGCCACTTAAGTGCATCCTGCTGATGTGAGGGGAGACCCAACCTCACTTAAATCGCAGCTGCTGTCACATTTTAAATGATGATACAGTAATAATAAACAGTGAAGCTTTTCATTTTATTTTCAGAGGCACGCTCGCCCCTGTAGCACATAGTGGAAGTGCTTAACCTAGTTAATACTTGTCTGGTGCAGTTTCCCAGTCCTAGTTCTGTTTAGGCTGGCTGGAATGTTTGCTTCTGTGGAATACATCTTCTTTTCTTTGTAAGTATTTTTAAAGACTTAATGAAAACAAACATTATCTATTTCTGGATCAAAATTTGAGGACAAAAATTTTGCACTTTCCTGTTACCGAAAAAAGTTTGTTTTTCCTTCAACGCTGTTCCCAGGGTAAAAGTTGTAGTTTTACCTCCAGCTATGTAAATGATTCTTGATTCTTCACCAATATGTCTCAAGTGGAAATTCCCCTATTCACAAATGGAAATTTTACTCTGGTAACAGTAAAAGTAATAATTTTCTTTCAGCCAAAGCCATGTATCATTTTAGAAAAAAAGAGAAAAAAAATCCCTTCACATTCCTTTTCTCCTTGTTGTCATCGATGACTTATGCAATGGCCTTTGCTACTTGTTTCTTTCTTAAGTGATTTTTCAGGTGGCTGCTTAAAAAATTCTTAAAGCATTTGTCATTGGCATCTGCCTCATTTTGTAACGTGATACATATATTCTGCTTTTTATGCAGAGAGTGTATTTGTTTGGGTTCTGAATGTTGCTTAGTTTGGAATATACACTTCAAACCTCAAATAAAGCTAAGCAAACAAAAACCACCCAAATATAACAAACTCATGAGTTTGTGCAAAATATTTAGTGCAGGCAGGCACCTGCATCTGTCTTCAGTGTGCAGACAGCCACCCACACACAAGTTTGCAAGATCCGGTCTTACTGGAAACAATTAATAAGGACCCCCAAAATTCCCAAACTGGATGAAGGGCTTTTTTTTTTTTTTGTAGTGCTGACTTTATCACTGAGATCTAGTTTTAAATTTTTTGAGAACCCAAGGCTTGTGTGAACTTAAACTGTACTTCTGAGTGTGGGAAGATTGGGTACTGCTTTTCTTCTGGTAGCAAAGAAAAGGATTCAGAATCCCCTAACAGTAATTTCAAGATTAAATAGCGTGGTTTAGTTAAGCAGGCAGTTACAACTCATAATGGAAATTTAGGGTTTTATAGATCACTCACTTTCTGCAAAAAATACTCCCAAGAAATGGCACTGAAAAAAAAAGAGAGGAAAGTTGTTTGTCGCTCCTGAAAAACCGATAGTCATAAAGGAGATGTAGCTTCTGTCAAAGCTACTGTCAAAGAATTTGAAATTCTTTGGTTTTGTATCAAAAAAACCCCATCTTCAACACAAGTGAGTTCTTGAGAGGCATTCCTTGAGGGTGTGGAAATGCTCTGTGTATGTATTGCAGTTACGTTTTGAAGTGATAAAGAAGTAAACAATATTTTGTGTTGAAGCACTGATGCTTTGAACTTCTGTAGCACCACCAGTTAAAGACCTCAGATGACTTGTACAGACAGCAAAGCTTCACAAAATACCCCATGAGGCACGGAAGTAATATTATCTGTATTCCGCACGCAGAGAAACAGGTGAAACAACTTATTAAAGGTCAGGGCATCAGTGCCATTATGAGGAGTAGAATGTGAGTACCTTATTCCGTGTCCTGTCCTTGAAAGCATGAAGGGTTTTTGGAGCAGTGTGTGTAATTTTGGTGGGGGATTTTGTTGGTATTGGTATTGGTTTGCTTTTAGTGTTTTTTTTCCCCAAACCATTTTGTCTTATATTTTTGCAGTCAGCAACTCAACCTGTATCCCTGACATAGCTGTAGCTTCATGTATCTTGCAGAACTGGGTCAGTAGCATCTCCTCCCATCTACCATTTGACTAATACCTTCCACTCTGTTCTCTGGGATGTTGTGCCATTTGCAACACCAGCAATTAAGAGAACTTGCTTTTTCCTTAATGCAATACTTTGGCACGGGCAAGGGTTGTAACTTTGAAATTCTGATGAAGAAACAACCAAGGAAGTGTCAAACGAAGGTTTCTGGTTCATTTTGATAACGTCCGAAGGAGAACTGCCTCTAGGGATTTTTCTCATTTAGAAGTCCTGTGGTGTTGCTGCTGATCAAGATACGAATCAAGTTAGCTGCAGCTAACTCAGGTCAGTTCTTGTTACTTATTTTTCCTCTGCAAACTTTTATGGCGAAATTGTGGAGAAATGCATTGTTCTCAAGTCTGCAATATCCTTCATTTAAATGCATAGTCACACAAATAAAACAGCATTTTTTGTCTGGGCAAGGACACCCATGCCCAGAATTCTGGCCTTCAGCAAAAGAACTGAGTATCTTTGTCATCATTCTCCCTTCTCTCTGTCATGCAGGAGTCCCAGGCTTGACATTATTTCAGAGGCTCCTTGAACCAACAGGCTGCTCAGGTCCTTGAAACTCACCCCCTAATAATTCACCATCAGCTCCTATACAGTTCGCGGAAATATTTCACTTAACAAGGTTTTCTGTTTGAATGCATGTCCATCAGACAAAGAGAAAAGTGTGCTGAGGCTGTGTCATGGTTTTCTTCTCTGAAATATCTCTTGTGACAATATCAACAAGCAAACTGTGGCCTTGTTCTTGAAAGAAAAACAATTCCTGTTGTAACCACTGTGCACTCAGCTGTCCCAAAGTCCAAGCTATGAAATAACTGCCACATTTTTCTTCAGAAAAATATCCTCCTTCTGGGAAGGTTGCTTGAGTGTAGATGAAGAATAGGACAAAAGCAACGCTGAAAGAGCCCTAACAGCTGGTTAAGGACGTGTGCTTTGGGATGTGACAAGTTAGCAGTAGTGAGGTGGTGGGCAGCACACAGCTGGGTGCTCAGTGTCCTTGTGTCTGTGATCTCCCCAGGATAATGCTGGGTAAAGCTGGTAAATGTGCCTCTGATCCTTTGGGTTTTGTTCCCCTAAATATTCTCGCCTGGTGTTTGGTCCTTGCCTTGTCCTTAGCAAGGACTTGAGCAGGGAGAAAGTGGAACCTGAGACACGTGAGAGTGACCTCTTGAGAGAGGTGGTAGTGTTAGTCTTCGTTTTAAGAAGGTGTTGTGGTGAATTTCTTCTCTCAGTTTTATTCAACACAGCCTTTTGCTAGTTTCTGTTCTCTCCTGAGACCTGTGTCAGGGGCTACTGCCCTGCAATCTTTGCACTGCAGGCTGCAGCAAATCCGTGTCTAGATGCTCTACAAGGATATTTACATTACCCTAAGAAAATGAGTCCTTTTGCGAGGACTCCAGAGATGTAACCTGATTTTTTTTTCACCATACCCCTATGTAACTTTTGGCCAATTCATTTCTGTGCCTTGGTTTTCTCACGTCAAGAAAAAAGGAGGAAACGCTTGGGCATGCACATTTTTACAGTACATACTATTTAAGCCTTTTAAGCAGTACAAATGAAAGTACATGTATTCTGAATATATTGACAAAATTTACTATTTATTATTAATAGTGCTATATTTCTATCAATCAGGAATTTCTGTCAAATTAGGTTGGTGCTGATGCACTCCTAGTGCTAGATCAGAGCTTGGTTTCCCTGGGATGAGTGTTTGCTTTGATCGCGGTTCTGGCTAGTTGAGCTTGTGCATGTTATCTCTAATGTCCTAGCATACCTCTGACCACTTGTATGAATAATCGTGTGTAGCTTGACATTAAAATTGTGAATTCATATCTCAATTTCCCTGACACAGTTCAGGAGGTTTTGGATCTGCAGTTGGTTTAGATTGGTCAATGCTTTCCTTAGCACACTAGCACTGATTTTCAAAGTGATGAAGGTCTAGTCTTTCCCTCCTCTTTTACGTTGTCCTGCTTGAATAAACCTCTGTAAAATACAGCAGTATTAAGCTGTTTATGAAGTTTCTCATAATTGGTAAGGGCTGTGGCAGCTCTGGCTGTTTGGAGATGGAGAATTGGAAATTTCAAAATATGAAAATAAGTGTGTACAGCAGTTGGAGGCTGTAAGGTTCAGTTAAAATCCTTAGTACGGTTTATTGTAATATCCTAACTTCCCTTCAGTGTGCACATTGCTTGCTTGCAAGAAAGCATAGATGTCTCAAATAAATATGTGTTTAAAAAAATACCAACCAATAATGAAAATGCAGCAGTGCAGCATTATGCTATAGCACAGAGACCCTTCGTGTAAGATGCAAAAGGAAAATCGGGGATTTTCAAATCTTGAAATACTCCTTGGTTTGGCCATAGGCATTTTTCAGCAAAGGGTGTACCCTGGGGCTGTACTTAGAGATGAGCTCTGCTGCTCACCTCTGCCATAGCTGCTGTGGATCAGAGTTGTACACTTCACACAGCAGGGATCCTATTTCAGATCTTGTTGCCAAAAAAAACTCTTTTGACTTTTAAATAAGAGCGAGTTACCAGCCGTACTTGGAGACCAACTGCATAGCTGAAGCAAAAACGCGGTTTCCCGCCTGTTGGGTAGTGTTAACCACATGGAGCAAATAGTTTCAACTCACCAAAAACTGCTCTGGCTTCCTGTTTGCTTTGTGGTGCAATTAAATGTGGTGAGTTTGGGGGTGGGTTTTTTACTTGTTTGTTTGTTTACCCCATGCCCCAGTAAGTGGAGGATAAGAGAGGCTATTTCTAGCCTTGTCTGTAGAGATGGTGAATACAGCTTCACAAACGTTATTATTTAGTAAAGTTGCCAACATCTGTGTGGCTTGTAACCCAGGAGGGCAGGTATGGTGTTTTTGTCTCCCAGTGCCCCACTGGCAGTTAAGTGTTCTTGCCAGACAGTCCTGTAAGGGTGTTGTGATTAAGTTACTCACTGGTTTTCATCCTCTTCCTCTTTCTCCCTCTGTTCCTTTTTCCTCCAAAAGCTGACCAGCTATTTCATCTAGGCTATGAACATCAGCTACATTTCTCATGCAGCAAATTGGTGTAGAGAAGGGATTTGGAAGGGAGACAGTTGGGAGCTCTACAGCTGGTGTTTCCAGCCCTGTCCATTGTGTAAAGGGGTGCCCAGCGGACGTGCGAGAATGGTGTACCCGGGGCAGTGAAGAGAGGAAACTACCTGAATAAAGATGTGAGGATGAATACCAAGAGGTGGAGCTATGAAAGACTGATAATTAAGCCTAAGGGCTCAAGAAAGTCTTTGTTGAAGAAAAGGGATATAAAAGGGCGGTATTCATGTGAGCAGTCACTGTAACTGAGGTACAGCCAAAAGATTAAAAGAAAATTGTACTTTATATTTGGCTTTGGTAAATATATAAAAGATGGCAGCCCTTAGCCCTAGCCAAGCACTGCAGGAATTTTATCCCCATCTGCAGGAAGTCTCCCTTCTCTCCTGTGAGCTCTGGGCACTCCTTGTCCTGCAAAGACTTGCACCCTGAGCCAACACGTGTGTGACGCAGAATGCCTGAAAAATCATCATCCCTTTCCTCCTGTCCATTTGTCTTTCTACAGTTGGTTTTCAGTTGCTTTTTCCCTTCCCTACAATTTCTGTTGTCCAATTTCTCACAGGCGGTGTGGGCAAATGTCCTGTAAGCGTTCAGTACAGTCCTGTATGTGAAACTTGGAGATGATGAATAGAAAAGCTGTTAAAAAGGAAAAAAAAATAGCAGAACAGAAACCAGAATTCCTGTAAACAATCTGTTAAAAATATCTTCAACACATGTCAGGGCCGATGATTTAAAATAGACAGTTCTGAACTTTAAAAGGTCACATTAAGACGAGATAGTAGATTCAAATGGAGTTGAAGAACGAATGTTTCAACAGTCACATTTTGTACTGATGGTAAGATATCCATGTTGCCAACTAGTAATGTTCAGGGAAAAAAACATGAGTCAGATTGCAAGAATAATGAGCTTTTCTTGGATTATAACATGGAAAAAAAGATAATTTATACCTTAATCACATGCCTCCAGCAGTAGAAGCTTTAGGAAAAATGGTGATTCTAGGAGTTGTAAAATGGCAGGACTGGTTGGGTACCGTGTCCTGCACCAAGATTGTTTGTTTCCATGTGTGGGAGTGAAATAATGAAAAGTATAAATCTGGGTTTACAGTCTCTCATTATTATTCAAGTGTGGTGGGCACTTCTCGAGTGCAAGAGGAGATGTGTGAAAAGACAGAGGTTTTTCAAATGAGCAAATGGTCTTTGGGTATCTAATTGCTGCTGAAAATTTAATGAGACAGATGAGAGTGATTGTCTTTGAACACTGGAAACATTTCTTATCCCCATCTGCTGCTTCTTTGGAACCACTAATTTCCCGTGACGAGTCAGAGTGATGCTCTGTGCAAAAGGGTGGCAGCAGCTCCACGGGGTGTCTGAGAAGTGTCCAGCCCTTGGGGTGCTGGTGGGACGATGGACCCTGGCACAAAGGTTTGGTGCCAGGGTGAGTTTCCCGGTGCAAACAGGTCAGGGGAGAAAAAAAATAAGGGTAGAGAGCCTGTATGTCCTGGGTATCCAGCACGTAAAGGTGTGAGCTTGGTTCTTCTCTCCCCATCATTAGCAGGCACTAGTGAAACACCAGGCGTGTTACCACCTATTGAAACCCTGCTCCTACCATGGGCACCTCGCCTGCCTTGGAGGCACTTCTTTTTGTCCCCCAACTCTCCTTTGGGATCTTGTGGCACGGAAGTTTTCCAGATGAAGAAAGGACAATTGTGTGACCGAGGTTGCCCTTTCCAGGGAAGGTGTGAATCCCAAACCATTTTAAATCTCCTGTGTGGGTAGTTTTGCGCACACACACACACGTGGATTTAGGACCTACCTTCAGCATTGGGTCCTATAGTTTGTCCCTCAACTCTGTCATCTGGTGTTACCAGCAGTGTGTCCCCACTGCATGTACCATGTCAGCTGCATCAGGACAGTGGCAGGACGCTTTGGACATCCTCTGTGCTTGGCTGCCAGGACTGATTTCTCCTGGGGGGGGTTGCATTCCCTGTTGTGCATCTTCTTGTGCACGAGGGCTGCACTAACGGGTGCTCCGCAGATTACTGGTGTGCCACGCACAGCCAGAGCCACCTGTGTGTGACAGAGGGGGGGACTGCTGGGCAGCGATGGGTTACTGGGGCACAGCGCAAGGTCCCTGCTGCAGCGTTACTGGTGTGTGACACACAACTGCA
>JAHREE010000205.1:968714-1039937 GCA_033628505.1 Tringa tobata
GGGGGTTCGCACTGTGTCTGGTCTCCGCGCCGTTTGCGGCAAATCCCAGTCGCTCCTCGGGCTCCTTTAACAAACTGTATTTATGAAAATGGGGTGTGTTAGGAGTCGGTAATCGGCGGGTTGGAGGTGGGTTTTTCGGTCAGACGCGGGCACCGTACACCCCCGCAGGGGATGCGCTGGCGGCAGCGCTCCTCCCGGTCCCCGAGGCGGCCGGATGGCAGCCGTCCTTCTTGTTTGGCCGGGAAGTGGACGGCACCCACTCGTGTCCCCAGCTGACCGGCGCCACGGGATGCTGGGGGGGGGCTCTGGTCCTACTGCGGTATCTCCCTGGTTCTTATCCGGAAGGTTTGGTACATTGTCACTGTGATTAAAGTCAGTCAGGAGATTGGTGAACGTTTGGCAACATCTGGGCATCCGTGCCTCCTTTGGCATTGAGCTTTGCTGCCGAGGTTAGTCACTGACAGCAGTGTGTATCTACTAGGAGTTAGCTTCGGATTGTGTGTTTTGGCAGGGCATGAGGAAGTCTCCTAAGAGTTCTTAACACCTAAGTGCGGCGTGCTGTACGTGCTGGAGATGGGAACCTGAAAGTAAAGAAAACAGAATGTAGTGGCGGAGGGTTGTTAGAGATGTATGGCGTATTTTTTTGTTTTCATCAGCAAGATGCACTTGGGTTTCTGGTATTGCCCGCTCACGGGAGCAGTTGAAAAAGACTAATTTCAGCAAACTTTCAGTTTATCACAACTTCCTCCATCTCCCAAGCTATGCCCATGTTAGCAGTAATAGCAAAAGCACAAAGATCCCAAACTACTTTGCCAGCATTTAATTATTGCGACATCCTTCGTGAGAGATAACTTGTGCATCTGAGAAAACTGAAACATAGAGTTAGTTGTTTGAAGTCATGCATCAAACAATTGTCAGGGTTGAGAATGGAACTTTGCAAGTTGTTTTCAAGCTCTTACTTTAACCACTAAATATACTGTTTCCCCCTAGATGCTTCCTCAGACAACGCTGAAAGCACAGTTGATTGACTGTGAACTTGCCTAAAAGGCTGCTTGAAAGTTTCCACCAGAACAAGGTTCTCGAGACCCTCCTGTCAGATGCTTTTCTTACTCCCTGATGTTCTTCTGCCTCTCTCTAGTGATACTGTTTTACTTCCAGAATGAGGTATGCCTTTATGTTTCCATTTCTCTTCAGTTGCTTTACCCGAGCGCCTCTTTTCCTCCCTCTGGTTATTACTTGTGGTTGGATGTAAGGTCCCGCTAAGCTTGAATGATGGTTTATTGCTCTGATGCTCTTTCTGTAGTTGCTCTGGAGCTGGGAGCCCCACAGAACTGCAGCCTGGTTTTATCGCCACGTGTACATTCTGCTTTCCTATCTCTTTCCTTGCTGACAACCCCTTTCATCATCAGCCCTGCATACAAACAAGGTTAGCTCCAGTTCAGATTGCATTAGTGTAGTTCTGCTTCCCATTACTTTTCTCTGTGAGCCTGTTTTATGGGGGTGTGCATGTGCAAGGCGGGTACTGAGCAATATAAATGCTCAAAGTAAAGGAGCCTTTATTTCATAAAGAGGGAAGGGCACAAGCCAAGGGATGCTTTGGATCCAGTGGTTGTTCAAAGCCTGGTCCTTGTAGTTTCCACATAACCAGAACACTTCCTTGGAAGGTGGAATAATCCTTCGTTCTTTGCTGACGTTTTGATGCATAGAAGATGCTGACTTTGGTACTTAAATGCTGGTTTATATCAGCCCCTCTGGTAGAGAAGGGGATGCTCTGTAGTGTTTTAGAGGCCTGAAAGGTTACATGAGTGCGTTTTCATCCCTTGCCCCAGTCATTCTGGACAGATTCCATTGCACATCTACCTCAGCCTAATGGTTTGTGTAGCAAAGCAAAGTAGGGAATAAAGGTGATTAATTAGGGGCTTAGAAATATCTCATAAAAGGCATTATCAAACCAATGTAACTGTGTGTCTACTGTGTGGGGTTGGATGAACAGCAAACTACTATTGAAAGAATGAATGAATGGGTGCAGGGAATTGTGTGGCAGGATATGAGAGATCAGTGTGCAAAACAGAAGCTGATACTATGCAAAAAACGTTATTTGATTTTTACATTTGGTAGAGCTAGAAGTCTTTATTATGGTAAACTAAGTAAAGGAGATCGGAATATTAACAATTAATTAACTAGAGTTTGAAACGAACCCTGAAGATATAAAAGCATTGGTTTTTGGGGTTGTTCAGTACTTGAATGCCTCTCCACGCGTTTTCAGGGGATCCTAGTTTTTTCGTAGTTAGCTCTTGGGCCAAGTCTTACACTGGTGTGTATGCATTGAAGGAGGAACCAGAGACAGTTAGAGCTCTGGTGCAACTCAGGCCCATGCTGAAGGTGCAACACCATCCCAGGAACTGAAAGAGAGCAGTGATGGCCTAACAGCATGGTTGGGACACCGACCCATGTTTTACAGGAAGCTTAATGGAAGTTGGAAACACTTTTGTTGACGTGAGAGCAAAATCCATCCTATTAATGTCCCCTGCAAAATGAATTATATTAGCTGGCGATCGGGAAGGCAGCAAAGACATTCTGCTGGCATAAAAGGCTGCTGCTAGGCGAATGTCCAAGCTCAGAGTCACTATTGGTGGCAGTCTGTGGGTGGTGGCTGTGGGTTCTCCGTCCAGCTTGCCATGAATCCTGTAGGCTGGCTCAAGCATCGAGTCTGATCCACTGTGTTGGGGGTCTCTGCTCAGCTGGGGTGGATGGGGCAGCACAGCAGACACTCACACCTCTGGGGGCCGGCAGTCCCTGAGGCTGATTCTAGCACCTCTCAGCAGCATGTGTTCATTTTTAGACGAATAAAGAGCCAGGTTGTCAGTACTTGTCAGCAGGCAGAGCTGCAAAGGCCAGTCTTACTATGAGCTTCTGTTGGCTGCATCCACATCACAGGACCAGAGCCTGAATCAGGATTTTTTTATGTTATGCCACAAGGGAAGCAGATACAGCATGTTTTTTTCTGTATGATTAAGTGAAGGGGCTGGCACCTGGGTGTGAGTGGGACCTTCCCCCCATCAAGGGGGGAGTCCTCCTACAAAACCCCCACATACAGTCACAGTTTGACTTGCTTCTGTGTCTCTGGAGACATGCTTACCTGCTGCGGGAGTTTTCCCAGTCTGTTCTTGGAGGGGAATTTGTGGGTTAATTTTACAATCTCTCAATGTTCAAGTGACTTGCCCTCAGTGTACAGCGGATCTGTTTTATTTACTCCACGACCCCCACTGAAAAAGCAAACCCAAGCTTGAAACCCCTCCAGAACACTTACTGAAATGGGTCTGCGCCTGGGAAAGCTTGGGGTTGGTTCAAACCCGCTAAGTGTATTGATTGTGTGGTAAAGACATGTCAAATGCATGTGTACATAAAAATTCCTGTGGTGTCCTCCCCCAGCTAAGCTGATGCCTGCAATGAAAGTGACTTCCTGCTGTCTCCCACGCGGTACACATCACCTGTGAGCTCTGCGTCGCTCGCTTCTTATAAACTTGAAAGGTATTTTTGTAGTCCTGGGGTTTAGTAATTTTGTAATCTGTTTGTGGGCGTTAGAGCTTCCGTGTCTGTCTAACGCTGCAGCCTCACAGAGGTTTGTGGAACGCTACTCCATGTGTGATCTTGCTAACTTGCTGCTTTTTTTCCTTCTCTTTTTTTTGTTGTTTTCTTTTTTTTTTTCCCTCTCAATAGCAGTTGTATGTTGTAAACACCGGAGTTGTGGCTGATAAACTTCATCAGAGGAGATTTGTGTTAGTGTGTTTTGTGTTGACTGCTGGACTTGTTAAATACTGAGTGGGTAATTTCAAATGTGTCTGTTACAGTCTGCATAAATTTGCCTTTATGTGCAACTATGTGTTCCTCAGGGTGTGTGAACTCAAAACATATGCTCCCTTCTATTACCAGTGTTGTGCCTGTATTGGTTATTTGGCGTCCAGTCACACTGGGGTTTTATGTTCTGTCCCAGCAGACTGGTGCCTGGACTAGTCCCATATGTATATCAGCTTTGGATTGCCCATCCCTCCTCTTTGGGAAAAATACACGTTTATTACCCTCACACTAATTAATGTAAGGGGAAACCTTATGGAGGGCAAAGCAGTCTGCAGCTTTCCTGCAGAGTAATGAGTTGAGGCAAAGCGGGGAGAGGAAGTTGAGGATTTGCTTTCATCTGAAACCTGGAATTTTGTCTCATGGTTATTTTCCTCCACCTCTCCCTCTGACCAGTGATGAAGAGCTCTGCGCATTGTGAGATGGGTTCATTGCCCATATGACTCTTGGAAAGGAAGGGATCAGTACCAATGGGTGCATGTTTCCTGACTGGTCCCCTAGGAAATGACTCCTTATTTCAAAATTACTGAGGGGTTATGGAGCAGTTGGCCACTATGTGGAATTTTTGCTGCTTGCTGGGCTGGTCTGAACCAGAGGAAGGGGTCAGCGTGGAGTTGGGTCCGTGTGTATTTCATTCCTAGTTTCCTGTGAAGGTCTGTCTTGCACAGATTTTTATTTTCCCCTTTACAAAAATATTCCACAGAGCAGAAATACATGTGAAGAGGGGAGTACGCTTGAATTCTCTGGGAGTCGTGGGGAATAGCTTCATGTTTGGACCCATGGAAATCTATTGTTGGGCTTGTGCTTGGTGCTTTGGGACCTGCATGGTGTGACAACATGCATTTCTCTTTCTCTGACATGCTGTGAGAAGTCCAAAGCGATGCTGCGCTCTGCAGTTTGAGAGCTTGTTTATCTGCAGACTGAAAGAAGCATCTGTGATGGCCCCACAGGGACAGCAGTCACAGCCCATGCCGTGCACCAGCCAGCCCACACGCTGCTCATCCCACTGCTGGGCTCTCCGTTGGGTTGGGGCTGGTGACTCCTCACATCTTTTTAGGGAGATCTGAGGTTCCCATCAAATGTGCTTGCTTCTTTTGGGAAAAGGGCTTCCATTACTGCCTCCCTGTGGTTCTTTCTTTGGGACAGCTGGGGCCCTGTCTTAGAAAACAACAGAATAGTCTGTGCAATACCCTTCCCTGCAGTCAGTATGGCTGTGTGGCTTGTAGGGATCTTGGGTGTCCTGCCCAAGCAAGTCCATACCACGAGGCAGTTTTTAGGCCAGGCTTGTGTCCAAGCAGGCCAGGAGGAAAACTGCTGCCTGAGATGAATGGGGAGGTATTAGATGCCTTGTGGTTTCCTCAGATGTTCTGTGCATAGCTCCATGAAGTTCATAGAACAATATACTTGGCCAGCACGAGGGCCAGGTCTTTAGCTTGGGTGTACGTGTCATTATGTTGGCCACCCAAGCGTCCCATGCTGCTAAACTGTCTGGCAGAAGACAGCAGTGTACCTGCCTTGCACTCGAAACGGGTGTTTGAGGGTTGTGGGAGATGTGGCTGGTGAATGAGGAAGTAGTATTATAGGAAGATGTAGGTGGGGGAATGCAGAGGTATTCTAGCAAGATGTTTTTGGGTATTTTGCAGTAGGAAGAACAAGGACTCGGAGTGTCTTATGGTAGGGAGTGGGTGGCTACAGCGCAGTGTTGATAAGCAGGAATCTTTGATAGCCTGTGTACCTGCTAGAGGTTGGTTCTGTGGGTTTACATCCCTCTAAAATACAAACTTCTCTCTCACCCTTGCTTGCCCTAGCTTTGAGATACGGAAGTTGTGCCGTAAACTAATTTCTGTCAAGTGTGGGTTGATTAACTTGAACCTCAGGCTACCAGACCTGCAGGTCAGAACCCTACCACAAGGTGGGATTTTTACCAATAATCTGTCTATCCACCAGGATGAAAGCCTGAGGTGACGTTGGGGCTTTTGGAAATTGGCAGCTAAAATGGGGAATCTTTTTTTTTTTTTTTTTAAAGACTGCTGCAGTGAAAGATAAAGAGTGTATCTAAAACAACCCCAGTAGCATAAACCCTGACAAAAAAGAGTGATGCTGCATTTAGCTGTTCACAAACAGCAAAATGACCCAGAGAAAAGAGAATTGTAATTACTTCTACTCATGAGGTCAAGATAGTGCAAACACAGGTACAGCCTGGAGAGCTCTATTCCGATTTCCCAAGGCAAAAGGGAAGATGAAAGTGGGGTGGTGCAGGACTATTAATTAATCTGTGCAGAGCTGGCTTCATGTAAAAACAGTCACACTGGATTGGATCTAAGGTCCAACCAGTAGAGCATTCTGAATTTAGCAGTGGGAAGGGCAGAGACTTGGTAAACGAAGTATTAGAGACATTGCAACTCCAGTTATTCTTCCTTTGGCATATCCACTCCGTTGGATACGCCAGGTTCTGTTGGAAAAATCCCCCCACTTGAGGAGATAATCAGTGAGTTTGGAAAGACAAGGTATTGAGCAACTTGAACTTGGCATTGTAGTGCTAATAGCTTACATAAGGTACATCATATCTGATGGGATGTGGCATCAGGTAGAAATCCTCAGCAGAAGGAAGTAGTTCAGCCACTGCTGTGAGTTCTGTCTCTGCTGGTCAGTAGAGTCCTGGTAGTTTGTGACTTTTGTTGCCATTGGGAAAGGCTGAGGTAGCAGATATTCCAGAAACTTGCTGATTTTATTGTTAATGAGCAAAAAGATGAAGCAAGCTTGTTTTGCTTTATTCAAACTTGTAAACCTTGCCTCCTCCCCTTTTTTACTTCCCTCCCTCTTAAGAGGTAGAGGGGTGGTTTTGTGGTCTCTGTATCCGGTCTCTGTGTGATACGGCATGTGCGCTGAGGAAGCAGGACAGATAAAACATAGCTCATGTTTCTGGGAATCCTTACCTCACTGCTGATGGGGAAGTGTTGTGCTCCCAGGCCCTGGCAGATAAGATGCTGGGCTGAAGCGTAGGGCTGGCTCATGAAAAGCTGCCAGCAGGACTTCATGACTTGGGAGTCCCCAGTCTCCAGCAGCACGTTGCTCTGTTTCTTTCTAAGTTTGTGTTCTGACAGCTGTGAATGAGCAAATTTTTTTACTGGTTTCATGGGCTCTGGGGTGAAGTGATATGGTTAGAATTGCTCTGGGCACATGCAGGGCTGGATTTAAAACCATCAGAGTCCAGAGGCTGAAGTGTTGGTTTCTACACGGCTGTGTGAGCACCCTCTGGGCTGCACTACTGTCCTGGTGGAAAAACTCTCTGATAAGTGAGATGGAATTTAGGTGAGCTCGTTTCTCTGCTGAGGTGGTTGGAGGGAGTTAGCCACTTACCTGTCTCTTGCTAGGAGCTAATGCTAGCAGCTCCAAGCTCTTCCTGCACCTGGGGACACCACACTGCTGCCTGTTGTCTGTGGAGGAAGCTGGAGTTCTGTACTACTGCTTGTGGGCAAATGGATGGAGCCGGGAGGGTTTCTCTGACTTTGGTGTTACATGTCTTTAAGAAAGAAACCATACAACGTGCTTCTGCTGAATACCTTTTATTTTAGCGGTTCATGTGTGCACTTATCCTGTGTTTCAAAACAGCAGTTTGTACCTGAATAGGGTTCAGATTCTTTTTCTCCTATTTGCGTTCTTTGGACATACTGAGAATAAATTGTAGAGCCCTGCCAAGTGAAAGGATGCAGATGGAATTAACAAACACATTTTAGTTGCCTCAGCCTTAAATTTCATTTTTCCTGTGCTTGTAGAGGGGGGGATATACAGTAGAGTATTATTTGTTTGTGTGTATAAAAATGCATGCATGCTTAAAACTAGCAACACCTCTCTCTCCCTCTTGCAGACTGGAACTGAGCTCTGGAGAAACAAAGTGGAGGTTGGAGCATGTGGCCTGAGGATTGCCGTGCACAGCCAGGGGTAGGGACTCGGTGTTTCTGTTGGCTCCTTGGTTGTAGATGAGCTACTGGGACAAGTGCCTTTGTTCTCAAGCGAAGATAATTCTTTAATTTCTTTGCCAAATAGAGATGTAGATGTTAATCCCAGTCTAAAAGAGATTAAGAAAGGGTTGTATTGAAATAGAAGCAAATTCTATAGCAAGAATGCCTCTGTGGCTTAAAGACACTGGACTAGAAATTTGGCTAAGGTGCATATTCTCCTGAGCTACGAGGATGTGCTAACCTTCCTTTCTTTGGGTCCTTCTGCACATTAACTTTATACAGAGCCCAGCACAGATCTGAGGAGATACTACATAGTCAACAGCAACAGACCTTTTTCCCTTCTCTTGCAGGTGGTAGCCAAGAAGTGAGCAGGATGCCCCCAGGCATTTACTGCCCTATGGAATTCTGGTCCAAGGGGGAAAACCAAAACATCCAGGTGGACTTTCTGCTGCCCACAGGCATATACTTAAACCTCTCTGTGTCCTGCAATGCCAGCTTGGGCACCATCAAGCAGGTAACAGCCATGTTCCAATGTCTTATCTGCAGTCTCCTGGAATGAGGAGTCTGTTCTTGGGGAGCACCTGGGGAAATGTGTTGGGTCTTAACTCAGTGGAAGTTGGGTTTCTTCTGTGTTGCTCTGAGGCAGTTCATTGTGACTCACTGTGAGAGCCCTCTTCTTTGTGACAGCCTCTGCAATCCACTCTACCCACATGTAGCCACTGAGACTGCCAGATGGGTGCCCTTGGTGGTGCTTGGGCTCAATTCTCTGGGTACTTGTCTGACCCTGGGAGGAGAATCAGAGTAATGATGGAGTGAGGGCAAATCTGAGTTGGCCGTGCAGGGCTCATGGACTGTGTGTTCAATTACTGCTCACCTGGACCCAACTAGTCCCCACATTGGATTTTTTTCTTTATGAAAGCTTTTGTGTATGCATAGGCAAGTAAGAAAACTTGCCCCAAAATAGTCAAATACAAATGCTGGACTGACTCGAAGTATTTGGGATGCCAGCCCAGCCTTCTCGTGCCTCACAGACACCGAGTATTGAAAATTGGGAATGATAATGATAGAGAGGATTTTTCTTAGTGCTTCATTTGAGGAATAAAATGCTGCAGTGAAACCCCACGTAAACAAAATGTAGCTGCTTCCTTGTTTCCCTGGGTGGGAAGCAGGGGTAGGGAAGAGTGAAGAAAAACAGTGGAAAAGGTTTTCTCTGCAGCAGCAACCTGGCCTAGATGAGTCACAGATCACAAGGGACAGGAACACAGTGCCAGATAATTCCAGGTTTTCTCATGCTGCAGTTTTCAGGTAAAAATACCCAAAACCAACCGAAAAGCCTGTAAGTAGAACTGATTGGTTCCCACTGTGAAGTTACTGGTTTGTGTTTCACAGCCAGCAGACAGGCTGGGTCAGAGCAGAGGCCCATCTGCTCCAGAGTTTTGTCTCCTATAGTAAGTACTTGGGATGAGAGTGAAGAAATGGAATATGAAGAGTCATGTGGAAGTGCCATCCACTGGGAGCCAAGGATCTTTGGAATTGGATAGTGCTGAGAATGCTTCAGAGGAGTTCTTGATGCTTGTCACAGATTTCATGTTACTGGGGGCAAGTTACTTAACCCTATTTTGGTTCCAGTGGCAGTAATACTTCTCTTTGACAAGGCTAGCAGTCAGCAGGTACTTACTGTGAGGAATTCAGGTGAGGGTTACTTCAATACTGAGGTTGAGAGATTTCCTTTGCCTGAAACAAAGGCAAGAAAGAAAAAAGGAAGTCAAAGGCACCCGCAGTTCAGCATGAGTTGGAGCCACCAGACCGGGCTGAAAAGCAGCCTGTGGTTGCAGGTCCAGGAGTGCTGGGAGAAGGTTTGGCTGTGCATTCTCATCCCTAAGGGGTGACCAAGGTCATGGGGTGGCAGTAGGGGGAAGATGAGGTTCTGGCAGTGCAGCAGTAGTTTCACCCTGCTGTTGGTCTGGCCCAGGTGGTGTGGAAACATGCTCAGTATGAGCCACTGTACCATATGCTCAGTGACCCCGAAGCCTATGTCTTCACGTGCATCAACCAGACAGCGGAACAGCAAGAGCTGGAGGATGAGCAACGGCGGCTTTGTGACATCCAGCCCTTCCTACCGGTACTGCGGCTCGTGGCTCGAGAAGGCGATAGAGTCAAGAAGGTGATTAACTCCCAGATCAGTCTGCTCATTGGAAAAGGTCAGTTCCCCCATGGTTGGTCTCACGTGAGGGTGGCAGGGGTGTGGGCTGTAGGTGAAACATGCTTCTGTCCCATCCAGCCTGGCTGCGTGTAGAATAATGATAGAGCCCTGCTTATGCAGGAGATTAAATGACTAAGTGTGGTCTTAAGTGTGGTCTCTGGTGGATCTGGTAAGGGACCAGTGCGTGTGCAGACCCAAGAAGGGTGATCTTTCCTGCTGGCAGAGGGCTATAGTAATTGAGTCAGTGCAATTGTACGTAGTAAATAAGTGATTACTACTAGCTTGGCTGACTCTTCTCCTCTTGGCCAAATATTAAGCATGTGTTTAGGAAGACTGTTTTCACAAACACTTGATTATCAAAGGCTGATTTTCTCCCATTGGGTTTAGATGCTGATTTTGTCTTTCTGTGTTGCTCTCCGCTTAGGTTTACATGAGTTTGACTCTGTGCAGGATCCAGAGGTGAATGATTTCCGCGCCAAAATGTGCCAGTTCTGTGAGGAAAGAGCAGCAAAGCGGCAGCAGCTCTCCTGGGCAGCTTGGATGGAGTACAACTTCCCCTTGCAGCTGGAACCCATGACCAAAGGCCTGGGGACTGGTCCTCTACATACCCCCACCAAGAACATTTTTGTCAACGTCAAGTTTCAGTCTGGCGGGGTAAAGCACAAACTTTCCTGTGACAATGTTTAACTGGTTTGTGCTTTCCCTTTGGGAACCTTTGGGCATTTGGAGACAGAATAACGTGTGTGTGGACAGTGTTTCCATGTGTTTGGTGTTCATCTTCATTCTCCAGATCCCTTTTCCTGTGGAGATGGTTGGGAGGGAGACACTGAGCCTCCAGCCAAGGGAGCTGTTCCCCTTCCTGAACATGCATTGGGTGTCCTGATTAGCTGGTAGCTGAGGTTCCTGCATGTACATGTGATGGAAAGCTTTTTGGGGTTGGGTAGGAGAGGAGCACAGAACCCAATACGTGCTGTGCCTTTTGAAGCCCCGGAGTCTGCTCAGCTCATGATCAGCTCACACTTGCAGGTGTTGGTCTGTGTTGCCCATGGGCCCCTGTTCTTGCCTGCTACCCTCAGTTAATGTGATTTTTTTGCATGTTGTGCCTGGGCATGAAGCAGGAGCCCCCCTCCAATGGAAGAAGGGCCTTCCAGAGCAGTGTGTTTGAGCATGGTGATGCTAGCCACCCTCTGCCTTGCTAGTGGAATGACAGGGGGAATGTTTTTAATCAGTAGCAACCACACAAACGGGTGGATTCTGCTTAAACTGGACTTGAAGTTCCTGATCCCCAGCCTTGCGCTTGTGCTGCTGAAACATGCTCCTGCCCAGTTTGGCAGACGTCCCTATTTATTTGCTAATGTGCGTGGGGGTAATTCTGGCTTCCTATCCTCTCTTTATTGTCAGCAACAGGAATGTTGTTAACTATCCACCGCGCTACTGCTGCACCTCGTGCTGATTTCAGCCCTATGATGGTGTTTGACAGTTTATGCTGTGTTGTTGGCATTGCAGGAGAGCTTCACTTTCCAGATCTCCCCAAAGGAATTCCCCATCACGTTAATGAGCTATGCTATCAAGAAGCAAGCTACTGTCTTCCGCCATGAGACAGTGGAGAACCCCGAGGACTACACCCTGCAGGTGAATGGGAAATGTGAATACCTCTATGGGAACTACCCCCTGTACCAGTTCCAGGTGAGCTTTTTGTCTTGCTTTGTCAATGAGTCTGTTCCTATATGTCCTCCTCCTGGGGGGGGTGGATTGAGATGTGTTATCCTCCAGCAAGGAGGAAATGCTCTTTACAGGAATGGAACACATCAGTGGCAGGACCTAGATGCTACTCAGGGCAAGGGATACTTCGGTTTTGGGGGCTATTGATCTAAGCCCCTCCCTGGCTACTAAGTGCTGTGTAACTAAGTGCTGTGTACATTTATAGATTCTGGTTCTGGAAATGTCTGTTTGCTTGTATGGTGGGCTGGGGGCTCTTTTCCCAAAAGTTGGACAATTAATCCTGTGTTCCTCTGGCAGGGCAAACTGTTATTGGGAGTGCTGAGTTCTTCTCAGTGTTTTTCCTTAATGTAGTTGTTTGAGTCAGTTGATGAAATGCCAGCTATAAAAGGCACTTCATATTCTTGGTTCTGGCAACATGAGTCCAGTGAGTTGCAGGTTTATGAAGCAAGAGGAGATAAATTAAAACTGAATTTTTATTGTTGCTGTGTCCTTTCCTTACTCCTTCCACCTCTTTCTGCTTCAGCCAGTTCTGATTTGCTTGACAGCTCTTGCCTGCCTGGCTCTGTTTTGTCCGTGCTGACTGTCCTCTCTTTGCAGTACATTCACAGCTGCCTGCACCGAGGCCTGACGCCCCACCTGACCATGGTACACTGCTCCACCATCATTGCTATGAGGGATGAGCAAACCAACTGTATTGCCAGCCCCCCAAAGATGACTGCCAAGCCCCCCCCACTCCCTAAGAAAAAGGTAAAAGGAGACAGTGACCCAGTGGGATCACTCTCGACTCATCCGTTGACAGAGATGCTGCTCTTGCCTGGGAAGAATAGCTGAGTCTCCCTGCCTCTCAGGATAGGTTTCTACCTGGGGTCTAAGAGCTGGGAATTTCCAGTCAGCCTTCCAGCCCCCTCCACAACTTCTCCAGTTGTCACAGACTCCATGCTGCCCACCAGCAATACAGTGTAAAAAGCACGTGAAGACAGATGAGGTCTGGCTATGACTTGAGAAGTCTTTGTTGCATCTATTTCTGATTGGAACCCTTTTCTCTTTCTAGCCAAACTATGGTTCTCTCTGGTCCTTGGAGCAGCCTTTCTACATTGAGCTGGTGCAAGGCAGTAAGGTCAATGCAGATGAGAGAATGAAGGTAGGTACTGACTAAATTTGGGGTTTTGGTTTTGTGTTTTGGCTTTCCCAGCAGCATCTGTCTTGTTTGTGTGGTGAGGAAAGCAGGGGCGCTGACAGCTCGGTCTCATGTGATGCCCCATTATGCTTCATTCAGCCTTTGGGCAGTTTCTGCGCTGCAGCACAACAGGAAGGCGAAGGGAGCACTCCTAGCCAGCGGCCCAGCAGTGTGCGATGCCTTCTTAGAAACAGTCCCCTGCAGCAGTTTCTGAGTAACGAACAGAGCTGCTGCCCTGTGGTGATATCACCCTACGGCGGTGTGGAGGGGCAGGCAAGTCGGCAAAACGCAGAGGAGGGGAAGAGAAGAGAGAATGGTGGGAGAGGTAGTGACTGGTGAAGTTAAGACAGAAATGCCCTGGGGTTTGCAGGGTGTTTGCCATGAAGGGGGAGCAGGTGGGTGAGGAGGAGGGGAATGGCTGCCCAATGGGAAAGGAAGGAAACAGGGCAAGAACGTATCACACATACAGGTATTCTGCAGGGCAAGGCTTTATAAAGAATCAGGCAATGGAATAGTTCTTTCTTCCGCCCAGCAATATTTATATCGCCTGGCTTTACATGATGAAATCTGTAATACTCTTAACCAGTGGATTACCCAACTATTTTGCAATGATTAAGCAGCTCTTGCAAGTCCTCATGAAGTAAAAAGATAACAGTGCCCTTACCAAAGTTGAGTAAATAGGAAGATTAAGTAACTTAATGTCTCGTTGAATTGGGAAAGAGACAGGAGCAGGATATCCTGTTGAGGGGAATGGATACCCTGTCCCATTCCTCTTCTAATCACGTGTCTTCAGCAAACAGGTCAAGTCCCTGTGGATTCATGGTATTCTCTTATCTCTCTTTCCCTCAGCTGGTGGTGCAGGCAGGTCTCTTTCATGGCAATGAGATGCTATGCAAGACAGTATCCAGCTCTGAAGTGAATGTATGCTCCGAGCCAGTGTGGAAGCAGAGGCTGGATTTTGATATTAACATCTGTGATCTTCCCCGTATGGCGCGGCTCTGCTTTGCCCTCTATGCTGTCATCGAGAAGGCAAAGAAGGCACGTTCCACCAAGAAGAAGTCCAAGAAAGCTGTAAGTAAAGGCAGCATGCAGCTGAGTGTGGCTTGCCAGTGCTGGAGGGCGCGGGACAGCATTCTGAACCAAATGCTCTTTGCTTTCAGAAAAAGACTTTATTAAAGAAAGACCTTACAGAATTATGTCCAGTAATTTCTTTAACAGGAAACTGAGGAGTGCCTGTAGGAAAGATTGTTTAAATGTAATTTCTTCTCCAGAAAAACCATGAAGAAACATACCCAGCATCTGAACGCACATAAAGAGGAATCCTATGTGTTAGTGTCTCTGCTTTGCTCTCCTGATTCTTGGTTTGTAGTTGATGTTAAACCATCCTCTGTGTTGCATCTTCTTTCTAGTAAGGTCTTTCATGCAAATCCCCCATAGAGCAAATTAACAGCTAACAAGGGGGAAGAAAATGAGGAATGTAAACAGTAGTTACAGCAAAGCATTAGGTGAGGTAAAATGAAAGTGCAGAATCTTCAAGGTTACTGTGCAGATGCTGCAAACTGTGGATGGAAAGTGTTAAATCATTTTGGAAGCTCTTGAGCTTCTGAATCAGAGACGTAGTGATATTTCTCACTTTCCTCACCTCTCTTCCAAAACTTCCAGCCCATTAATAATTCAGTAACTAAGTGCAGTTTGTAACTGAACTGCTGGTTTCCCAGTGCTGTAACTTAAGCGTGATGCCTCTAGCTCTTTGCACATGAAGAGTTTTCTTTATGAGCAGCAAACACATTTGTTCCTCTGCGAATTATTGTTTCTGCAGCCATAAAAACACTGTTTTGGTGCTTTAAAGTGAGGATTAGTCATGCCATCTTTACTAGAGTGCAGAGAAACAAGGGACTGAGCAATGTGATCACAGAAGATTTTAGTCTCAGTCCTGCTAACTCCTTTTTGCTGCTGCAAGGGTCAGGGGGCTTTGTTGTGTTGACACCAGCATTCTTGGGGTTACACTGTATTAATGTCTGGGGAGCAACAGGCCACCCACCAGTCCTGGACCTGGGTTGGAGACTCCAGACTGAAAACATTTTGAGGACAGGACCAGCACCAACCTTTTTGTTATTGGTTTTTGGGGTTGGTTTTTTTTTTGTTTTTTTTTTTTACTTAAGAATAGCAGAACTCCCAAATTCTGCTGGAGGCTTTTGTTGAACAGAATATCTGATTCATCCACAGGCTGTGTTTTTGTGGTCACACTGGAACAATTTTCAGTTTTGAAAGAGTCAGGAGGAAATCTTGCTGTTCTGATTGAGAAAACAAAACCAGCCTGGTTAGCTGAGTTGGTAAGAGGATCTTTTTCATAGGTACTGGGGAAAGGTGGAGCTCTTGATATAAAATCACAGTATTTGCTGGAGCTGAGCTCTGCAGAAATGGATTTTTATCACATGCTGCGACTGAATAAGGTGCCCAGATCTGATTTAAAATGACTGGTAAGAGAAGGTTACAGTCAGAGTGCACCCTGGTTTTTGGTTTTGATTAATAATCTTTTTGCTTGCTTTGCTTACAGTACTGGGAGGCTAATGACATGCATGTTGTTTGTCTGTGCAGACTGCCCAGAGCAGATAGGTGGGACTTAATCATTTGCTACCACAAAAACAGGCATGCTTGCAGTCTGACTGGAATGAGTCAGAGGGTTAATGTCACCCAGAGGGCTGGCTTTCAGTGTTTCTGTAAGTCATGCAGGAGATATTTCTGTCCTTACAATGCCGAATCGTTGTTTTGCTGGACCGTATCCACCAAAAAATCTTGCCTTGTGTTTTGGCAGGCTCTGTGCTGTGGTTTTGATGTCATTTACTGTGTTAGAAAAGGTTATTGCTGCTGGTGGTGTTTTGTTTGGCTTTTCCCTAGGATCTAGAAGCTGATGTCTCCAATGGGATTTTACTGAAGATACTTAGTCTAATCAAATCAACTCAAAGGTTTGCGAGAGGCTGCTTGGAAGTGATTAATTTTGTTGCATTAGGGGAAAATGCTGACTTTACTACCTCCACAAAGTCCTTTGGTGTACCTTCGGAGCAAGCCTGATGTATTCTCTAGAATGTCTCAGTGGAACGAAATGATGTCTCATTGTGGTTCCCTTCAAATATTGCACTGTTTGTGGGTGCGTCTCACTAGAATTTTGCCTCCTGGCCTCTTTGCAAGTCGGTTTCTGTGCTAGCGTGTGCTTAAGCTTTGGTGTTTTCTGGGCAGCTGAGCGAAATGCTGGTGTTGCTGAAACTGTTACATGAAGTAAACTGTTCCATTTGGGGAAACTGAGTGCAGGAAATCTTAGGTCACTTGTGGAAAATATGTCTGTCTGCTCTGGTGGCAGGGAACTGGGGTAGTGCAGTTGGCTGTGTCCCAGTCACTTTACTTGCTGGAGTCTCCCATCTCCAAAATGAGACTGGTTCGTGTGACTGGATTGAGCTTCTGGGTTTTATTCTGTGGGATGGAGGGGCGATTTGCAGCGTAAGGTTTGATTTCTATAGATAGTGTTTATTATACTACCAAGGCGCCAAGCCTTTTCTTCCCATTATCAGCTATATGTAGCATTCTTTGCCTAGTTTTCTGAAGTCATGCTGTCTCTGTGTTCCCCATTTCAAAATTAAGGTTCTTCTCCCTCCCCTCAAGCTGTGAAATATATGAAGTGTAGGTGTTATAGCTCCTTCAAATATCATTGAGCGTACAGTTTTAAGGCCTTACAAGAAACTTAGAGGTTCTTCAGCTGTGCAAAATATTGGGTGATGAAGCTTTAGACATATTTGTGAGGAGTGTTTGGTGCCGTTCAGCACTACACAAAAGACCACAGGTTTTGGCATATATCTGAATTTCATGCTGTCTTGTACTCTGATTTTAGGAGAATTTGAAAGGTAAGGAGACAGTAATGACTACCTGGGGTGGCGTATTCTTTACAGCAGCTCTTTGGTGAGGGGGTGCCTACATACTTGTGAATGGGAGGTTACCTGCCTGCAGCGTTCTGTGTGGCAATTTGCACAGTTGGAAAAGATTAAAATAATACATCATCTTAATCTTGGCTGTCGTGAGGGCTTTGCTTTGCACAGGGATATCTCACTTTCTTGTTAGTTCTTTTCTTCCCTTCATCCAGCTTGTGCAGTTACAGCACCCAATTGAGCTTTTCTCTTTGCTTTGCAGGACTGCCCCATCGCCTGGGTGAATGTCATGCTCTTCGACTACAAAGACCAGCTGAAAACAGGGGAGTGCTGCTTGCATATGTGGTCCTCCTTTCCAGGTATGTTGGAGATAGAGCTACTGTATTGGTTTGCATCTTTAGTCTCTGCTGTGATGCCCTGGGCTCTGCATTGCTGTCCAGGAGGCTGCAGGAGGGGCCATAACAGTTCAGATTAGCAGGCCCAGTGTAATTACTGCTCTGGATTATGATGGCATCTACAGCCCTGCCATGAAGGCCTTGTTTTGCTTGGCATTGCATGTATGACTTATATAAGAGGCTGCTGCTGTCCTTAAAATGTCATACATACTTTGCATGTGAGAGGTCAGGGAGATGAAGGGGGCTGCTGGGGCCAGGCAGTGTCCAGTGCCAGAGCTGGAGCAGCCTGTGCTCTGCTTTCTGGGCCCAAAGCTTCAGCAGAACAGGGTTCATGGGTTTATGTACTTTGCTTTTCAGATGAGAAAGGGGAACTTCTGAACCCCATGGGCACGGTACAATGCAACCCCAACACAGAAAGCGCCGCAGCTTTGGTCATCTGCTTCCCCAGCGTTGCATCGCATCCTGTGTATTACCCGTCATTTGAGCAGGTAAGGGACAGGGATGCTGTTTTGGGGGCACAGAAATTCCTGAGTTTTGCTGATGCAGGAACATATGGTGTCACTGTCTCTTGGGTAGCTGTCAACAGAGACCGGGTACAAGGAGACTTGATGAATAGATACTGTTAATTTAATATTTGACTACTTCTCTTAACTAATGGACCTTTGAGTGAATACTTTTGCAAGCTGTGAATTACTGAGGTGAAGCTGCTCTCATAGATGAGCATTTGTTTAAAAAATGGGTTTAACTGAGCTGCCTTTAAACTGCAGGCAGCATTAGGCTCTGTAGGAAGGAAGAGAAATAAAAGGGGAAATGAGTGAAAGTAGACAACTCCCTCCCTTTCAGGAGAGTGATGACATGCCATGTGGTATGGGGATTTTCCATCTGTCACTGCAACTGGCCAAACATTTAAAATGGAAGAAGAAATGTATCTGTTACAGGAAAGAAAGGAGATCTGCTCTGCCAGGGACATGTACACATGCTCCCCCGTGATGCATGTTCTGGCTCAGAAGCTTTAACGCATTGTGCCAGTGTGCGTCACGGCTTGGGCAGCGCTGTCTGCCTGGCAAACGCACACCAGTTCTAAGAATCTGGAATGGCTCGTGTTAGCCAGGAGCTTGGCGACCCAGAGGCCCCGTTCACAAACTGTCTGGGGGGGAAGGACCCATCCCTCCATCCTTGTTACTACCAGGGAAGGGCCTGTGCAGGCAGTCGGGGTACTCCTCTGAGCAGAGGGCTCCCGTGGAGTACATTTACCTACACTTGGGCTGCGAGAGGTGGATTCCCTTCTCCAGAGGTGGCAAGTGACTGATCCCTAAAGCAGCATAAATGCCTGAAGTGATGGTGAGCTAGAAGTACAGAGGGTAATGAGGAGCCTTTCTCAGACTCTTTATTTGTGTCCCAGCTGCTGGAGTTGGGGAGGAATGGAGATCAACCCCGTGCTGCACTAGAAGATCCCGAGGAGGTGAGTCTCCTGGCATCAGTTTTCCAGCTATGTGCAAGCCTAGTTTCATAGATCAAGTTATGTATTTCCACTGTACCCCCAATTCACTTTTTTCACCAAACTGGCTCAATGCCCAATTCTACAGGGTCTCTCTGGGTCGAGCAAGCCCTGGGTTGAGACTGAGCCCACTGTATGCTCTTTCCTGTGATTCCCATGAGCAGAAGCTGCAACTGAAGGAGATACTGGAGCGGAGGAGCCACACTGAACTATACGAGCATGAGAAAGACCTGGTGTGGAAGATGAGATATGATATCCGTGACCAATACCCACAAGCTTTGGCAAAGCTGCTTATCATCACCAAATGGAACAAGCATGAAGATGTTGCCCAGGTGAGGATGCTCACACCACGGCTGCCTTTTTCATCCACCTTTCAGTGTCTACATTCCTGTGTTGTGTTTGGGAGGCCAACTTAGCATGGGATGTTTCACAGTGCAGGTAGGTTTCTGAAGCTAGGGAAGATTTTCTGTTCTCAGCCAGTTGCTGTGAATGTATGCTGAGTGGTACCCAGCTGAGTTGAGGTTTGGCTATTCTGGGCTCTGTTTGGTGCTCTGAAATGTCCCAGACTCATTACTGATCAACAAGGTCTTGCTTATTCCCTCTGGAAATTGTAGGTAAGAAAAAAATCTTTTTAATTTGCAGCAGAAATAGGATCTGGATTGGATATTCTTAACTGACAATGAGAGATCAGCACAAGCTACCTCAGGGGGTCAGTGAATCTCTTCCACTGAGAATGTCAGTTAAGGATGATCTCTGTGCTGCTCATCCCTCCTTACTTCAAGACCTTTGACAGGATCTTCTAAAGGCCCCTGCTAGTCTATTACGCTGCAGAAAAGTGCTTTTCCCAAAGAGTTTATTCCACTAATTGTGGTACAGCTAATGGTAACCCTGCCATGGACTTGGATGGCTCCTCCTGTCACCCTTCTAGATAGTTTAGAGGGATGGTTTTTGACCTGGTGTCTGCAAACTTGCTCTGAGGCATCTATAAATAATGACTAAGATAGAGGGCTCGCCCCCCACAAAGGACCTGCTCTTCCATCAGTAGAATTTTAGATTTATATCCATTGTCATAAAAACCTTGTTCCATTTTGGCTATTTCTTTTGCCCTTACAGATGATTTCCCTGCTTCAGAGCTGGCCGGAGTTGCCTGTCCTGAATGCTCTGGAGCTGCTGGATTTTAGCTTTCCCGACCGTTATGTTGGTTCCTTTGCTATCAACTCATTAAAGAAGCTGACGTAAGTGTTATCCACAAGGGATATGCAGAGCCCCTTTCTATTTATGTTTAGGGCTGCTGAGGGGGACTGTGAACAAGGCTGACAGTCTTGTCTTTACAGTTTTGGCAAGTACACTTGTGCAGTAAAGATAAGGTTGTCTTTTATTTTTCCTTTTGGTCCACAGAGATAATGAATTGTTCCAGTACCTGCTACAGCTTGTCCAGGTGCTCAAGTATGAATCCTACTTAGACTGTGAATTAACCAAGTTCCTGCTGGACAGGGCGTTATCCAACCGCAAGATTGGCCACTTCCTCTTCTGGCATCTGAGGTAAAGAGCAAATGTTATGGGCTTTTTCTCAGTAATCAAGTGAAACCAGCATTTACTGGTCTCTTCATTGTTCCGTGAAGTAAGACAGTGAGCATGTCTGTATGTGTAGATGCCAGGGGATTTATTTAAAGGCTATTGGCTGTCCTTTAGCTTGTGTCTTTCATCAAAGCATTGGTGGGATTTCCTTGTTGTGACTACTAAAACCCAGGAACCACTGCTTTTTATTCAGGAGACTGAATAAGGGATATTCCAGGAGGATGCAAAATCTATCTTTGTTTGTTTTTTTCTTATCGTGGTGGGGGTTGGATTAAGTTCTGTTTTAAGAATTTATGTATGTACACTTACACCTTTGAGGTGAAATTTACTTTGAATATCCATGGCCACCAGCCAGTCCCGAGCCATAGGCTCTGAACTGTTCTTGCTCCTTAAGGAATGGTCTCAAAGGCGTGGTTAGCAATTTATCCATTTATTCATCCAGAAAGATGTCTCCTCACTTCAAGCAAGGGTTTTTCTACATCACCTTCTGGGGTGGGTGCATTTTTTTTTTCCCTCCCCAGTACATAGAAATAATTTAAGCAGCAGCTGATATTCTGCACCCTCCTCTTCCCCCCTCCCTCCTTGTGCTGGCATGAATGGGAGAATTAGTCACTCTCTGTGGTGAGTCAGAATTGCCTGAACCTCCCTTCTCCCCTAGGTCAGAAATGCATGTTCCTGCCGTTGCCTTGAGGTTTGGCCTGATCCTGGAAGCATACTGCAGAGGCAGCACCCACCATATGAAAGTTTTGATGAAACAGGTAAAAATTGTGGTTTAGCCTTAAGGTTGACTTCCCTCTTGCTTGGAGCTGGTTCTCAGCTGCTTGTTTTTCCAACTTAATGTTATCAGCAATACAAAAAAAAAAAAACCAAAAATGTTTTAACTGCTATATTGGTTTTGGCATATCCTATTAAGAGCCTGGAGTTCCCCATTACATGTGACTTTGGTAATCTCTTACTCACCCACACATGTCCCAAACTACACTATGTGTCTAGAATGGTTTGAAATGTTCAAAGGCCACTGCTGTTATTAGAAGAGTTGAATGAGTTACCATTCAGTAGGAGCTGATCCTAATTGGCTGGCTGATTCGGAGCAGTGTACTCTCCTTCAGTCGCTGGGCGGAGGTAATCCTCTCTAGAGCTGTTATCTGTCAAGGATCACTGTACCTAATTGAGACATGAGAGGCTCACTCTTGTATGCATGAAGTTGTATCTAAGATGTGCCCACAAACCAGTACTGCTTCTCTTTTCAATACTGAGTGGTGCTTTTGCATAACTGGAACTCCCCCAAAGCAATGAAGGGCAGGGGCTATGTGTCTCATATGTCTTTGACTTTTCTAGTCAGTGCACCTCATTTCTTGCTTTTGGTGCTCGATAATGTGCATTTTTCCTGGTATTATTTGGGACTGCAGCCATTACCTTGCAATGCATTTGTGCCCAGCAGCATATCCAGAATTGGTTATAGATCTCCCTCAAGCAGATACTACCATATTTGTTTTGTTGCAATGTGTGTGTCCTGGGTTGAGCGACACAGGACTAACTTTTCTTCTAATGCTGGGGAAAACTGCACTTTTAGAAGACTCTAGTGTCTGAATTCGTGAAAATATTTACTTTAGAGCCAACCAGGCTCTGTGGGATTCAAGGTCTTAGTGTTTTTGAGCCTTGCCAGGTGCAGGGACAAGAAGGAGCAAGGCCTGGGCATTTGACCCAAGCTGCCAACAGGATTATTTCATACCATGAATGTTACATTCAATATAAATTAGAATAGTTTGCTGCATAGTTCCCTCTTCCTTGATGGTGGTGGGCCAGACAACTCCTTGCCCCGGACCCCTGAGCCCATCCTTTCCTCCCGAAGTCGTTGCACTCGCAGTGTCCGACACTTGCTGTGCATGGCTGGGAGCGCGCAGCTTCCTGCTGATGGAAGTGGCTGAGTATAATTCCTGTATATCTTATATCAGCATCAGGATTAATATTGGTCCTTTAGTATTACTGTTAATTACTTTGTCTTATTAAATCTATTTATATTTGAACCCTTGTGTTTCTTTGTGTTCCCTGATTCCCCTTTACGGGTGGGGAGGGGTCATCAAGTGATAGAATAATTGTCTAAATAACGATAAATTGTTACCGGTTTTCTCAAACCATAACAGTGTGAAATTGCTATAAGTTGAAGAGAAGGTAAGAGATAAAACCATGGTTTACATTTCACAGTAGATTTTAATAGTTTTTTAACTTTCTCCAGGAATTTCCTATTTATTAACCCTGTTCCACCCATCCCTTTTTTCAGGGAGAAGCACTCAACAAGATGAAAGCTCTGAATGACTTTGTTAAAGCAAGTTCTCAGAAAGCCACTAAGCCTCAAACCAAGGAGATGATGCATGTGTGCATGAAGCAGGAAACTTACCTTGAAGCACTTTCCCACCTCCAGTCCCCCCTGAACCCCAACATCATCCTCGCTGAAGTCTGGTAAGGAAAATAGCAGTGTCTCTTAATTTGTGCCACCAGCTTTGTCCAGCAGTAGAGCCAGGCTACCCCAAGGTCCTCTTTTCTCATTGAAGTAATCAGCCTGTTGGCACTTAGGGATGCTGTTGAATTTGCAGCATAGATGGCCACTCTTTTAATAGATGGAAACTGATGGCAATATTTTTGTTTCCTCTAGTGTGGATCAATGCACCTTTATGGACTCCAAAATGAAACCTTTATGGATTGTGTTTAATAATGAAGAGACAGGTGGAGGAGGAGTGGGTATTATTTTTAAAAATGGAGATGGTAAGTCTTTAAAGGGTATGTCTTCACAAGCATAAGTAGTCTCAAATATTTATTGTGGTGAGCGGGCCCTAAATATGGACCATTAAGGTTTTGTGTAAATGAGGCCCATCAACATGTTTGAATTATTTGACAGTAATCTGGAGATATAATAAATTCTCCTATTTATTTTACTCGATGCCCTCTTCATTAAGGTTTTAGCACAGTAGTAGCTGGATATACCATGCACAGGAAAAAGGACCCTGATGTGAGGTCTGGAAGAGCTACAGCAGTCCAGGCTCTGTAGGGCTGGAGTGGCTGCTGCTCACTGTCATGTCCAGACAGATGTTTTCTAAAGTGCTATGTGGGGTGCTCCAGGAGGAGCTTTGGCAAAGCGAAATAGGGTGTACCTCTGTCAGTATAACCATGTCTGAGTTAAGGTATCTGGTGTGGTGGCTTTACACTACCTGTAGCTGCGCTAGTATATATATCACTGTGATGTTCTTCACTAGCTAGACACAGCAAGTGACAACATGGCAAAGGCCCCTCTACAATCCTGCTTCCGGGGCAGAACAAACACCGCTTGCAAGAGCACGAGAAGAGGGGAGAATGGGAGGTACTTATAACCCTTTTTTTCATTTCTAATTCTGCACAGATCTTCGTCAGGACATGCTGACTCTGCAGATGATCCAGTTGATGGACATCCTGTGGAAGCAGGAGGGCCTGGACCTGAGGTGAGCGATGTCCTACTGCACTGATAAAGTGTATGTGGTGAGGCCATTTTGTCTGCAAGCTTATTTTATCCCCAACAGATCTGTCAGTATTCTGTGAGCAGCTGGTGGGGTTGGGTGCTACGGAGGAGTAGAAATGCAGAGTAGATAGATACGGCAGACAAAATCTGAAAGTCAACAGAACCCCATTCTGGGTGAGATTTCAGTGGAAGGGTTTCTTTCATCTCTGCAGGATGACCCCTTATGGCTGCCTCTCCACAGGAGACAAGACTGGGCTGATCGAGGTAGTCATGCATTCGGACACCATCGCCAACATCCAGCTGAACAAGAGCAACATGGTGGCCACCGCCGCCTTCAACAAGGACGCGTTGCTGAACTGGCTGAAATCCAAGAACCCCGGGTGAGTGGGCTTACCTTGCACTCGGTGCTGCTTTACGGCTTCCTTCCAGCTAGAGGTGTTTCTCCTGCTTTACTCAATTTTTTTCCTTCAGTTATGCCTATTTCCAAGCTGTTCCACACTATCTGTGGCTGCTTTGCTGCCTGGCACACCGGGAGGCATCATGTGGATCTGTGTCAGTCTGGAGCTGAAATGGAGACATCTGGGTTACTGTTTGCAAGCTTTTTTGATCTTTCATAGCTTAAGATAGCACTGTCCACAGCCTGGATCCAAACCTTGATCTTCCCCTCGGTCCTGTTACCTTCCCCATAGAAAGATAGTCAGCGTGGTGGCAGCTGGAAGAGGGGCAGAAGGAGTAATGCCAAAACTGGGAGGTGAAAAAAGAAAGCCCCAGAAAAGTGTGTAGCTGGGGGTTTTACTAGATACAGAAACAGAGAGCAGCAGGACATCGGTGTTACTCTGATGTAGCAGGGCACCAACAGGAGGCATTCTAGGAGCCCACTTTGTGTTTTGGATCTGTGGAGATCTAGAAATGAATTAATTTAGTTGAGACTAAACCATTTTCATTGAGACTGTGGACACAGCCTTATCCAGACCTCTCCAATTGCAGATAGCTGTAATTGCCACTAGTTTTTGTAAAGCTTGGATGGGAGTAAAGCCTGTACCGCCTCTGGAGAGCACTACAGAAACTCAAACGTATGATCCCCTTACCTTCTCCTGAAGGTTATAAAAAACAACTTTCCCAGTGGTGAAGTACTGGTGTTCAAAGTAAAATTCTCTTCCAATTTTTTTCTTACCCTCTTTAGTGACGCATTAGAACAAGCTATAGAGGAGTTCACTCTCTCCTGTGCTGGGTACTGCGTGGCGACCTACGTGCTGGGGATAGGCGACCGGCACAGTGATAACATCATGATCCGGGAGACTGGCCAGGTATGGGAATCACTGCTGCTGTGACATGCTGGAAGAGGGGCAGGAATGCTACCTAGCAATGGCCAGATAAATCCCCGTGGAATCCCTCTGCTGAGAAATGTACCTCACCTTCCAGCTGAGAGGCAGACTGGACAAATATTCTCAATAGTTTCTATCATTAAGAGGGTAAATACAGTTTTATAATTTGAAGTACAATTCCGTAAGCATCACTGGATCAGCCACTGCTGATAATACCCACTTTGACATTACAGTGGAGCAATTCGTAGCATTCAGACATAAAATTATCTGCAGACACAAACCTCAAACACTGTGCTCATCAGTCTGAAGACTGACTTGGCTTCAGCAGAGTCACACATTGCTTGTAGCTCCTCCTAGAAAAGTTGTAGTGTTTGTTTGCTGTTGTTTTTCTTAATGCATGAAAGTGGTCAGCATGGTTCTAATTTCACATTGATACCTGTACTGATTCCTTTACTTCTTGATTCTATAAGAATAGCTGCCAGAGGTTGTATCTTCTCGTACACTGTTTGGAAGATAGAGGAAAAAAAATTAAAAAAAGAAAATCCCTTTGGTAACAGGATTACCAAAGTACTAACATACTAAATACATGAGCAATATTTTGGCAAAGGGTGAAGTCTGAGCTATATTTCTTGTTTAATTGTAATTCTACAAAGCCATAAAGGAGCCCTGTGCTAGACAGTGCAAGGTAAGTCTCCTGCAGGGCCAGTGAAGTCAGCTTGGTAGTTAATATTTGAAAGTAAGAAATTGTTTGCTGACGTTTTGAGACTCCTCTCTCTCAGGTATGCACAATTGCCTGCCTGTGCGCTGTGTAGTATCCCACTCTACCTCTTACTCCTGTAAATCAAGCAGTCACGGTCAGAGAAACCTTGTAGTGCCTTTTTGTGGTCACAGCAGGGACAGAGACACAGTGTCGTTTGCTAACAAGAGACTACCCTCCCTCCCTGGGCTGTGAGGAGCAGCAGCCCTTATCTAGGACCAACTCTTCTAAAGCTGCTGGGCAGGGAGGGAGGTGAGGAACTCTTGTGCAGAGCAGAGGCCTCTCGGTGATTTGCCCGCTTGGGGGAGCTGATGCCCCGCGGTTACAGCCTTGGGGTTTGTCTGGGGTTTCCAGAGGCTCTGCAAAATTGCCAGTGTGCAAGGTTCTGCACATCCTCCTCCTTCCCATCACCGCACTAGTGGCACGATGACTTCACTGTGCTTGGTATTTAAAAAAAAAAAAAGTGAGTGGGGGGAAGCCCCACCTTACCTGAGCAAGTAATATTGCGTAGCGACTTCAAAACAGGACATCTTCTTTCCACACGCTGTCTGGGACTGCAGGCTGCCCGTTGTAGTTGCTTCTATTAGTAAGACACTAAGGCTTACAAAAAAACCCCCAGAAAATTCTTCAGATAGACAAAGTATTGAAGAGGTAAGTACCTTCTCTGTCCTATCCAACATCTAATTACACTGGAGAATATCTTGGCAAGTAAATGTTGCCTCTTTTCCCAAAGGAGTGCTGTGGGAGAGGTCATTTTTCTCCCTCCCAAAATCCTGTGGCCAGTATCTCTTGAATACAGTAACTGTGAAGAGAACTCAACACTGATCACCTAAATAGATAGTATTCTGAAAACTATTTCTTTCTTCCTTATTTTCAGCTGTTCCATATTGATTTTGGTCACTTTTTGGGGAACTTCAAGACTAAATTTGGTATTAATAGAGAGCGAGTTCCTTTCATCTTAACCTACGACTTCGTGCACGTCATCCAGCAAGGGAAAACTAACAACAATGAGAAGTTTGAAAGGTGAGTGTTAGCTGTTAAACTCGACTTAAGCTTTTTAAGCTCCAAATTTTCAGATGTTATTTTCCCCAATGATACATAGCCTGTAGCTGTCTATACACACGAAAGCAAATAAATTATTATCTACTTGTTACAGAAGGTGGAGGAGCTCAGTAGTTATCGATGCAGACAGCAGGGTTCAGACTAATACCTAGTCTTGCTAAAAAAACCGTACAGTTTGCCATCTTCATTCCTTTGCCTCATTTTCCTTTCTGAACAGATTCAGGGGTTATTGTGAAAAAGCCTATATGATCCTGAGGCGCCATGGTCTTCTCTTCCTGCACTTGTTTGCACTGATGAAAGCTGCTGGCCTGCCGGAACTCAGCTGCTCTAAAGACATTCAGTATCTAAAGGTAAGAGCAGCAGAGCCCAGAGAGGGTTAAAACTGAATACCTGATCTAGTAGCTCAGCAAGGAGTTGTTCAGGGTGGACGGGCTCCAAAAATCATGAGTAGAGATTCACATGCAGGACATCAGAAATGCCAGGTACTGGTGCTCAGGAAATATCTTCAGATTCTGCAGCAGAAAGGCAATAGGTGCCGTGTAGAACCAGCTCGCAGGGAAGGGGACGGCGCTTGGGTTGTGTATCATTTCCTGTTCCCAGCTTCCTCTGAACTGAGAGACAGCAGCTTTGTACAAGAGCACGAAAAACCCTGCTGTTCCCTTACTCCCAACACAGGAGTAGGACACGTGTATTCATCAGAATGAAAAAACCTTGTGCAATTACAGTAACTATCTAAAACAATTAACGGTTACTCATTTGGTGCTCCTTTCAATGGAGTAATTTCTTAGTGAGTAGTTGAGCAGTTAATTGTTCAGTTGCACTTTCAGTGAGGCTGCACCAATTTCCGCCCCTTTCCTTCAGGATTCCCTGGCTCTGGGGAAGACGGATGAGGAGGCACTGAAGCACTTCAGACTGAAGTTTAACGAAGCCCTGCGAGAGAGCTGGAAAACCAAAGTGAACTGGCTGGCACACAACGTATCCAAAGACAACAGACAGTAGAGGAACATCAGTCTGCGCACTCGCTCCGGGAGAATGTAATGGCTGCGCTGAGTCCAGCAGTTGCAGACAGGTTTCTAAAGACTGGTGAATGTTGCCCTGTTGAAGATCCCACACCCCGAGATCAAATGTTTCTGCAGGACTGAAAAATTGTTGGACTGTCACCAGCCACACACCCGTGTCTTCTGTAGGTCTTTGGGGGGACAAAGGAGAGATGTGAGGCAATAAAATTACTGCATACAGTAAGGTAGGTAGACGTACTGTATCCCTAAGAACTGTAAAGCTTCAAATACATCTCCTAATGGAAGAGTTCAGGCAGTGGTAACATCCTTCCAGTGTGTTAATATGCCTATTTCTGTTTTCTTGAAAATTTAGCTGAACACTGAGAACCTGCTGTCCCTGTAGCTCTTATTCTTTAGCCCATCTTCTAGGTCCCCACCATTACAGCCCAGAGGCATTAACTTCACCACGTGGTGGCTCCTCCTGCCCTGTTTCAGTGTGACCAAGGTAGGTCAGTTTGAATCACTGCTGAAGTGGACATGGACAATTTGTTTTACTCTCTGGTACAGAGGCCACAGTGTTCTCTGAAACTGAACTGGAACCCAGCTATTGCTGTCAAAAAACCTGATGCCACAAGAACAGGCTTGAATTGGCCAATGGGTTGGGTTTTTTTTTTTTGCTTTCCTAAGTCAGACTTTAGTTGAGCCTCAAGAAATTTATAAGCCTGTTTTTAAGCCTGAAAACAGTAAGATTGCATTTATCAAAACTGGCACGTAACGTTGGTTGCTACACATACCTCCTGTCGGGGTACTTTGGAGCTAGGTTGGCACGTGGTTTCCCCATAACACGTGCTTGCAGGGCACTGGCCTGCGCCTACGTGGTCCCTGGGATACAGCACTGCAGTTCCCGTGTCAGCTGGGACAGATGGTACCGTTCTGTGCCGGAGCTACTCAGCCGGTCTGCTCTCCCGTGCGAGGGTAGAGGGGTGCCAGATGACTGGGTTTAACACTGAAACACACACATCTCAGCACTGATCCTAGGAATTTATTCCCTGTTCCTTTCCACACTCTTCCTCCTCTCAACCATGGTATGTGACTCTCTGTCTGTTATTAGAGCTGGTGTGTCTGGGGGGGATTCAGCCGAAGAGCAAGCTGTGGTCATCCCTACTGGTACTTAGGACAGTCTGCTCCAGCCACCTCCTGCTCCCACTGCTGCCTCTGTTGCCCTCCCGAGCAGAATCTGTCCCCTCTTCCACAAGGTGCTGTAATCAATCATGTGTTTCTACTCCTGTATCGTGTTTGTGTCTCCAGCTTGGTGCCCTTACCTGGGGAGCCGTTGTGAGCACTGGTGTTGCACAGAGACGGGTGAACAGGAGCCACTGCTGCCACTCGGTGCCTCCCGTGAGTGCAGCTGCAGCCCAGGGGTCCTGCTGGAAAATAGGTGGAGTAGCTGGTTAGTACCTTTAGCAGTTCCCTGGGGTGCTTCCCTCCATCTCCCCGTGTCCTCCACCACATCAGGTTCCCACGGAGGTGCTGTTACTCCTGCCTTTTAAAGAACAGCACGGTCTAATTTTCAGCACGCCCCTGAACCTGAATCCTGTATTTGAGTTGGGTGTCCTTAACTAGGTTGAGCAATTTCCTTTTACTCACAGAACTGTTTAAACTCTTTTTCTTATCTAGGTAGGTAAAAAAACTACAGAGGCATTTCAGATACTGAAAGCCAAGAGATATGTGTTGTCACACGATGGATTGCTCTCTCATGTAAATTCAACTTTCACATCTGGCTTAAAATTCCCACAAAACCAGCAAGTTTAGGACAGAGACTGAACTGGCCTGTTTATTCTTACCAAGTTTTCCCTGTTGCGGAATAAATCTGATTTGACCGTATTTTTGCATCCAGCACATAGGTACAATGCTTTCCTGACTTTCAGATCTTTTTAGTACTTTAAAATTACTTTAGTACTTTAGTAAAGTACTTAAAAACTACTTTAGTGCTTAGTGACATGGTTTAGCGATGTTTTTTTATCACAGTTAGGTTGATGGATGGACTAGATGATCTTAAAGGTCCCTTCCCACCCAGACAATTCTATGATTCTATGAAAATTAATAAAATTAACATACTACAAAAAGTAACGTAATTAACATAATATATAATTAAACATAAAAGCCCTATACTGGTTCTTTTTTAAGTCCACTTTTTTTTAAGAGGACAAGTTCAAATATATTTGTTCTTTACCAGCTGCACAGCTAAGTTAACGCTGCCTTAAAAGAAGCAACTCCTACCCTCAGCAGAAGTGAGCAGTAGCAGGTAATCCGAGGTTTGGTCAGGGGATGGAGTTACCTTTAGTAAGGTGTCCGTTCCCTCCTTCCCTTTACATACAAACAGATACAAGCAGATGAAGATTTGGTGTTAGGCTGTTGCTAATGTAAATTCTGATTTAAAGTACTTACTGGTTCTTTTCATACAAGACATTACGCTGTGGAGCCTGGTCTGTACTGGTTTGTGTGTATTGATATAAACCAGGTTGTCTCTCAGAGCACCTGTTCTACAGGAGCAGTTATAGAAGACAACTCATTTTAACTGTACATAACCCTTGGAGATCCCCTTTTTCTACACTTTTCAGCGACTGGGAAGTGGCCAGAACATTTCAGGACAGAATGGCAAGTACCCTTTCACGTCACCCGAATTATTTATTAATACATTCCTCTAACAGTTCTTCAGCGCATTGTTTAGCAGTAAGTAATACTGAGAGTGTGTTTGCAGCAAGTAACTGGTTTTAGAACAATTGCTGCTTCTAGAGATTAGACCAAAAGAAACTCCCTGCAGCCTTTGAGTACTGTCCTCTCTGGAAGACAAGCTCTCTTCAATACACTATAAATTGCTTTCACTGGTGTGGCTCCTCTGAGTCTAAAATATTCCTCACTGTTTTCTTGAACAGCAGACAGTGGTCTCAGCTGTAAAATTAATCTTAAACCAGTGAATTTGTATTTGCAATTGTAAATACAGTATTATGAATATGCAATTACAATATTTTGAAACTGAACCAGTCATCAAATTATGAGAGCAAACCATCAGGTGTATTTTTTTAGCTGTTTTAAGTATTATAAATGTAATTTTCCTTTCCTGTACCAGATTACAGAGCCTCGCGCCTCACGGGGTAAGGAGGTGCTGGCTGTCAGTTTAAATTCTGAGTAGAGAGATGCTGGTATCTCTTACATCCAATTAAAAAAATACTCCGTTACCGTAAGGAGCCGGTTCTCCCCCAGCACGGTGCTGCTGCTCCACACGCCATCGGACGACTCTGGTGCTTGTATTTTCCCCCAGAAAAACAGGTCACGTGCTGCTTCTCCCGTTAAGGCCCAGGAGTAACACACACGAGCGAGGTCTGTGCACCAAACCTTTGCCTCACCCGCTCTCTGGGATGATGCTTTTACAAGGTTCCACCATTGTCTCCTCTTAATGATTTGATGTCTCCTTTTGTAATTCTTCAAGTTATTTTTGAAGAGCCAGATTTGTGGAGACCAAGCACCCAAGGTTAGTGCAATATAGAGACAATTTACCGCAATCCTGGAATAAAGGAAGGTTGGCAGGGATCCTCCTGAAATGCTAAAAACGAAATGCAAAAGGAAAACAGAAGCCCAACGCTCTAATAGTAATTTTGATATTAGAGGCAAATAACACAGGATTTAGAGCTGTTTGGATGCTGATCAATGAGAGAACCGTACAGCACCCATCCAAATCACTGCACCCCCGTGGGGACAGGCAGACAGTTAGAGCTTGAGTTCCCTCCCTTGAGGTGCTACATCCAGCCTCTGCTTGCAGACCTCCTGTGGCTGCACAACTTTGCTCCATTTTAGAGAACAGCTAAATACCGCCATTTCCTTCCTTAGAGAGCCAATTTACGGAGCAAAAGTACATAAAAACATCAGGTCAGAAGGAAGCCGAGATGCACTGACACCAGACCCCCCCCTCCACGGTGGTTTGTACATCCTCGTGGAAGAAACATACTACAGTTCTGTAAGTGTAAGAGCAATTCTCCTGTGTTGCCAGAAAGGGATACCCCAGGCTCCTGACCGTCGTATCGCCGCGAGGCAGCGCGTCCCTCACCCTTCCTTACTCCCTCGCGGGCAGGCGCTTTGCCGGCTCGCAGCAGTTCTTCCCGTCAGCCGGTGCTCTGGGAGGGCGGCCAGAAAACTCAGGCCCTAGTACAGTTTTACAGAAGTACAGAGCGGCAGTGGCTCGTGTCACCTGTCCTTCAATTTTAGAAGTGCAATAAAATAAAGCTGTATCAGCGTAAACCGCCAGAACTGAGCAATCCCAAAGGCGTTTCTCATCCCAGCGCAGTTTTACAGAGAGGGTACTGAGCCTAGAATGTGGACTTACCCGCCAGAAGTAAAAATACCAGTGAGCCAGCAAGTGGATCTGCCTCCTCGTGCGCCCCTTCAGCGAAACTCCTGTGGCTCTGTCAGGTCAGCAAAGAGCTTCTGACTCCAAACTTACCCGGCGGCAGCTCACCTGAGAGTTTTCAGCAAGTTGAATTGTAAATGAAGATTGAAAGTTAAATCGCCTTCAAAAAATATTACATTTCACTATAAATAAGTAGCTTCTGATTTTATGAATCTGCTCAAAGTGGTACCCCTTTCTAGTTCTATTTATTTAGAGATGTTTTTGTGATTATTTTTTTTAACTCTGTACAAACTGATTGTGCTTATTCTGTTGCCTTTGAAAAAGAAGTATTTTTTTAAGCCAAACCATGGTTCTGTAAGAAGAGAATGTTTACATGTGGAACTTCTCAGTTGATTTAGGTACGCATTTTGTAAGTCAAAAAATAAACCAAACGATTGATGAACTGTACACACAGGCACTGCCACAGTCTTTCTTGAGATCAACGAAAACAAACCACAACTCTTCAACTGCCCCTACCAGAGGCAAATTAACACACAATTAATATAACTCGAGTCAACTCTGGTCTATTAAGTAAGAAATAAATGCCAACAAACTTTAGAACCAGAAATTTATTGTAGCTTATAGACTTTCCAAACTGACCTGTTACCAATATACACATCTGAAAAGTTATACCCATAGTGGCTACAAACTGCATCAGGACATTTACAACCTTTCAGTATTACCATTAAGTCATGATCAGTTTTGGTCTAAAATACAGCAGCTACAGCAACAGTATATGGAAGGGTAAGTCTTCTACACATTAACACAGGACAATTGTCAGACATAAGTTAAAAGTTTCCCAGTTTACTTAAAACTAGCAGTTATATTACCACGTAAGTAGTCAAAACCATTTCCCCATTTTAGAAATCTAAAATTTTACATTAAAAAAAACAACAAAACAACCCCAAAAACGGTAAGCAAGTTGTGTGGGTTCCCTTCCCTGCTCCCAGCTCCATCACTGTTGTGAAAGGCACTCCGCAGCCAGGCGTCACCCCAGGCAACACCCGCTGTTAGGTCCCGTTACACACATCACCAGGTGAGAATAGTCTGCTCTCAACACCAAAACTACAGAAACACTTGGATCCGTCCTTATCTTTTATCTCTTTGAATTATGACCCTTCGTGCCCCACCCTTTGGCTCCCGCGTTGCTCCTCTCGCACACTCACCCCGTGCAACACGTCCCCGTGCGAGCTGTGGCCGCCCCCCGGCCCGCAGTGAGCCCCGTGGGCTGCGCACCCAGAACAGAGCAACAACTGGAGCTTTGCTTACCGTGCCGAGGGGGAGCGGAGTCCTACTCTCCTGTCACAAGCAAAACAAGTTACTCTTTTTAATCCACCTCCAAATGTCCAATACCAAGTCAGCAGATGCTCATTATTCAAGGCTCTGCGTAAAACCAAATAAAGTTAAACAACCGCGACCTGCCTTACCAAAAACCAGCCCTCTCCACCACGGGGTCATAACTTACTTCTCGTACCTTTCAGCTATTTCTTTAGAAAAGTCCTTTGCAATTCCAAGTTAGAACTTGGATCACAAACAACCAAAATCACCTGGACTTGGAATAATATTACCATGATTCCCAAGGTTTTCTGGTTGGCTAATTGATGCTATAGTTTTTCACCAGCAGGAAAACACAATTACTAAGTGTAAACAAAGGCTTGATACACCGACAGTCCGAGTTACTGTACAAGGGGCTACAGGGAATGAGCAGGAGTGTGTCTGAGAGAAATTAAATCAGCTGTGCCCCAAACCCTCCCACTAACAGATTAAAAAAACCAAACAGCTGAAAAAAAAACCAAACCCAAAACCCCCTCTCTCTGTAGCCTGGTAGGCAGAGTGCACAGGTACACAGGGCTCCCCAGCTGCAATTAGCAACGTTAACAATCAACTCAATGAGTGACCCACCCCCTCAGCTCTTCGAACAGACCACCGCTGTACTCCAGGCAGCCTCACCGTAATTCATGGAGCTGTGACACACACCCCAGCGACAGCACGCTGTTTGCCCACCATCCCAGTAGTGTTTTTTCCCTAATAACTTAAAAAGCCCTTACGCCAAGACTTAATTGGAGAGAAAAAAAAAAAGAAAAAAGAAAGAAAAACAAACAACTGTATTGCACAGGGCAGCTGAACCTCCGCAGAGGTTCCTAAAGCCTTTACAACGTCTCACAAGCTCGTCTGTTCCCTCTGCAAAAATAAAGGAGATTAAAGAAAAGGAAAGGAAAATGAAAGAACGAGCAGAGCGGGGCGTGAGCGAACACGGCAGCCCAGGCCAATGACACTGTGTTACTGCAACATCTACACTAGAGAGCTGTGCCCGTGCTCCTGCTGCAGTGCTATGAGACTCGGAATAGTTCATGCTGCATGATTTTTAACTTTAGCATGTTTTAAACCCCAATCCCTGTTTTCACTACCACAAATGACATAATTACATAATTCCAATATATTTACAAAATATTAAAAAGTCTGTTAATCTTCTACATATTAACCTCATTCTGCCACTTTACACATGCACTAATTTGGGGGAAAAAATTAAAAGAAATCAACAGGCTGAAATGAGCAGCTTTACCCTTTGTCAACAAGCAATCTTTGCATCTTTTAGAAAGAGTAAAAGGAACAAAGCCAAGTTTGTTTCACTGAGCCAAAAAAAAAAAAAGACAACAGTTCAGAAATTCATGTGCAATGGCTACAGAACCGTAGAGTCACTCAGCTGAGATGACACAAAGATAAAAGTGCAAGGTGGTTCCTCACATAGCGTAAAAAAAACTCCAGTCACTGAGGCATGGCTGAAGGAAGAGGCGCTACCTACAACTCTAGGAACAGCAGCGGGAACAAGCTGACGGAACACAAACACTGGGATGTGTCGGGGTTGAACCTACTGGCCAGAATGATTTTTTTTTGTGTATTTTTTGTTTGTTTTTTTTCTGTTAAACACCATGAATCCTTGGTACAATGGAGTGTGTTACAGTGGCGTCTTCTAGAGCAGAGACAGAAAGACAAAGGGAACAGCTAGAATCAATAACTGAGGGTAGAGTCATCCCATTCCAGCTGTTGCTGTCTATTGACATTCTGTTGGTCCTCCTCCTGCTCTCCCTCTTCCTCCTCGCTGCTTTCAGACTCTGCACTAGTGATGTCATCTTCTTCTCCATCTTCACTTTCTTCCTCCTCCTCCTCCTCTTCCTCTTCACTGCTGTGTTGATCCTCGTAAGTCTGTTAAGACAGAAATTAGCTGTTGGTATCACAACGGACAATATTCTTTTGAATTCAGGCACAAGGCACTATATTGAGGAAGAGCTGTTACAGGTTCCTTAATAGTTTTAGATGTTGAGCAGTAATTAGGCAACCAGAGAAGCAGCTAGCAGCAGAGATTAAGCAGCAAGTAATTATGCAGCAGAGAAGCAGCGCTCCTTAAAATGGCTTTGTAACACCACTGGCAATCCTAACCAAACTAATTCTGAAGTCTGATCCAGTATTTCAGATTCCACTGGAAAAGGATCTTGCGGTAGAGTCACACAAATAGCACTGAAGCTGCACATCTTGTTCCTGATTTTCTAAAAAATTCAGATGTCAACCACAGCAGAAGGAACCACCATAAACACAGATGTTTCAACAATAAATTATTTCTTACAACGTTGGGAAAAAGCTGCCCGTGGTTGAGGCAGCGTGCAGCACGATAAACACCGCTGTTGGACACTGACCTGTAAAACCCAGTTACGCATCATGAAGCTCTCACCCACACAAGATCCCAAACATCACTGCTCTTGGGATTTCTCACTTCGGCACATCCATTAAAAATTCACAGTTAACGTCTGCTCTGGGTTCTGCAGTTGGTTTTGCCCTACTGCCCTGTCCATGTACAATCATACCCACTGGAGCTGCAAAAGGGCATTTTTTGGTTAAGTGCTTTACCTCCATGGGGTTCACAGTGATGGTCAAAGCAGAGTCATCCCAGTCCATCTCATTTTCCTTCCCAGTGTCCTGGTCACGCATCGTTCTCTGATGTGCAGCTCGGATTCGGAACACTCCCAGAATAATCATAAAAACCAGGAAACTGACACAAACTACAATCACAACAGTGGCTGTACTTGGGACAACTGCAACAAGAAAATACAAGGAGTTTCTTAGATGATACTGATAACTAACTCTTACACAGTGCTGATAACTAGTCCTCTGTCCCTGTCACCTGCAAGGGGGAATGGCATTACACAGATATTCTATGGAGCTACCCAGGGGCAGCTTGTCTAAGGCCACTTAAAAAGTCAGTTGGAGAATAAGAAGTAAAGCTTAGCTCCATGAGTATAATTAGATCAGTCTGCAGGACTGACAACACATGGAAAGCAGATTCCACCACACACAGACTCCTTTCTAAAATGCCTGTGTTTCTTCCTCTCACATCCTACACCCACGCTAAATTAATATAATTAAAACAGAAAGGACAGATAACACGACTCATCAAGGGAGTAATGCTGCAGTTCTTCCCTCGTGCCATTCAGAAGAAATGCTGTCCCAGTTCCTCACATCCTTTATCTGGGACTTACAGCCCCTCAAGCCCTTGTACACCTCCCGATCTCCAGTGCACACACCAACAGACAGCTCTCCTGGAGGAAAAGGTATTTCATAGATCTCTAGCGATTCACTCTTCCCTCTCTGGGCAACAGCAGAACCAGCCCCAGTCACTGCTTAGATTATTAGTCCAACGACTGTTTCAAACTCTGGGGAAAAACCTCTCTGCAGCAAGAAGCCCCCGTGATAGTTTAACACCAGAAGAAAAAAAAAAAAAAAACAACCAAACTTCATTGACTGAGAATTCTTACCTGAAAACGGGTGAGGGTTGGCCAGGTTGTGGCCAGAGAGATCAACAAAGGTGTGATGCACTGGATGAACAAACTGTGGCTGTGCAGCGATGTGATTGGCGTGTTCAACAGGGTTAGCCGTGTGGATAACGTTCACCTAGGAACAAAGCCAAAATGTTAACCCCCAGAAATGCAACTACTTACTTCTGAGGAGATAAAAAGACAGACAAAGAAAAAATAAAAAAATAATAATCTGTTTTCCAGAGCAGGCATCCAATTCTCCTTCAACACAGCAACGGGTTGTCTCAGGGGACAATCATCTCAATCAGCAGCTCCTCACATACTACAATTCCTTGTCACAGCTCTCAAATCTGTTTGAGTTAAGTCTGGCAAGTTTGTGTACAGACACCAGCATTTCAGAATAAAACAGATAAAGCCAGTTTATTTTCAAATTTGGTAGCCAGCCATTTTAACAGTATAAATTAACAGTATATACTGTAATACTGTAATAACAGCCAGCCAAAATTAACCGTATACACTGTAATAATGTACAGTAATACATCAATTACATTTTCTTCATTCCCATCTTTTCTTACCCACATTAGAGTCAAAGGGTTAAGAGAAAATGATTGTTTAAAGCTTAACCCCCGCTTAGCAGAGCTGGCTTTTAGGTACAACTGCAAGCTCATCACTTGCACAGCATTTTTCTGGTTTCCTTGTCAAACAAGCAGAGCTAAAAATACCCCTCCTGCGGTGGAACTCTGTGATACCGCGTACCTGACCAGCTGCACAACAGGAAGACAGCACGTTTACTACCCAACACAGAAAGCATCTGCAGTTCAACTCAAGCTCACAGAATTTCCTCAGGAAACAAAACCACATTACTTAACACAAAAGTTTCTATTCTGCAACACAGGAGGCTCCCCGGCCCACCGTAAGCACCCAACTAGTGGGAAATACAATCAACTTCACTGTCACCCCTTTGGTCAGCTTGAAAATGTAGAAATTCAAGCTCACAGCTGAAAGATGTAGAGTTACGAGACAGTTCCTCTCAATATAAGTAACTTCATATTCCAGCACCTGAAATTTTAGTGCCCTTTGTGTTACCTTCTGCTGTACTTCCATGTATTTGATGTAATTGTACTAAGTCATAAATAACCTGTATTCTACTGCAGAGGAAAAGCAATTTTAGCCTGTCTGTGCTCTTACAGAAGCCCTCAGTATCAGGGATTTTAGTATCACACAAGCGAAGCAGTAAAGGGGCTGGTAAGTTCATCTGCAGAACCCGAGGAGTTAAACACAAAGGCTGCTCAATTCTACTCTTACTTTATTTGCTAGGTTTTTGCTAAATTAATACACTGTCTTTCCAATTCAACCTTTTTGCCTTCACACTTCCATTAGCCACACTATTTCTTCTACAACACAACAGTTTCATCTGTTTAGACAGCCTTATTTAAAGCTGAAATGTAGGATTAAGAACACATTTACACATAAAACAGAGCCTGAAATGCACACATTTACTAATATTTATATACAGGGCAAAAACCTGAATCAGTTAAGGTAATAACTTCCATCCCCCTGACCACCCGTGCCCTAAAACCTCCCAGCAATCAGCTCAGCTCACTTACCTCCACTTTAAATTCATTGCTGACATAGCGTCCATTAAGCTCAGAACAGACTAATTTGAACTTTCTGTCAAAGAGAGACACAGTGTGCCAGTTCCTGTAGCGTATCAAATGCAAAACTTCTTCATAATTAGCCATAGTATCAACCCCTGTGGAGAAAAATAAACAAGTAAAGCATTTACTTTGTTAAAGAGTAATACATCATCAGATGACTGACACACAAATATGTGGCCCCACTGAAATTCCGTGGATTGATTCTGTGATAAAATCCTAGACCCAGTTAGTCCTTAAAGGGATTCTGGGAGCCCTTCTTTCTAATACATTAACATATTCTGAATATTAAACAGGAAGGACTGGTGCATGCTCCCAGACACTGCATTACCTGTGCAAGGAACAAGCCTTTTTCTAGGGCAAAGTGTACTTCATTTCTCCAGAGGCAACCCACAATTTGGGACATGAGAGAAGAACACAAAAGAGGTTCTAGAACAGCGTATTTTCTTGAATCACACCTTTTCACAAAATAGTTGTAACACCTCTGAGCTCAAAATTGTCAAAAAGGAACTATTTGGAGTAAGGTGCTACAAACCACCTCCACAGCACACTTTTCTCATTATCACTATCTTCAGACCCCTGCTACAAAACAACCAAAAGTGGTAGCCCCTACCTGTGATTATCATGCCCAGGTTGGAACTACTCATCTCAATGCCCTTCTGCTGCAACCGCGTCATGTCGATCTCCAGGCTTTCTTGTTCCTGATTTAGTTCCTCTCCCAGCACTGTCACCTCACATGTATCCAGGTTATGCATGATCTCTTCAGATACCAAAGATTCTTGTACTAAAAAACAGAAAAATCCCAAGACTTAAGCAGAAACAAAGGTTAAGGAGACAAGAGCCCAGGAGCTATAAAATGTCACGTGCAAACTCAGCTCTTCTTCCAGAACAAACATTAAGATCTGGGCCTGAAGTAAAGACAGCAAGGATTCATGAAACAGTGATTTAAAAAAAAAACAAACAAAATACAACTAAGGGATATTTACATGACGATAATGGCCTGGTCTTACTACCACTTCAAGGTAGACTCTTGCTAGCCCAGAGCAGAGTATCAACACCTTCTCACAAGGGATATACATCTTCTTTTCTCCTACTAGATACATTATTAAAAGAGAAATCCATGCCTCTGCAGGAGGAAGATCCTCCAATGTGATCGTTGAATGGGGTGAGGGTTGGCAACAGTTCTAAGAGGAGAAGGATGTTGTTACCTGTAGGATCTTCATCTCCATCTCCTTCTGGCTCCACCTCCCGCGTAATGGTGCTTATTATGCGAAGCTCAGGGAAGAGGGAAACACCCTCAGAACTCTCAAACTCTGAAGCAGAGCGGGCAAAATGGTTGATGCCACTAAGGCTGATTTTCGGTTCCTCTGGTTGCAAGACCATTACGTATCCCTCCACAGAAGGAATGGAGACACAGGCCTCTTCATTGAAACACCTATGAGACACAGAAGCAGTTTTGCACAGTCAAGGAGGCTATTTTAGAGGAAGACACAATTATGCAAGATAATTGCTTCATAAATTTTTAAACAGCTCTGTCTTGGACCCAAGAGCCTTAGATAAATTCATCAACTGCGTTGGAAAGGAAGAATTCCCCACCAAGGGAGCAATCTTACAATTAATTTTTACTTACCGTTAACATTTGGCCCCATTTTCTACGCTCTGACTAACAGGCACAGATAACACCTTCAATGAAGGCTGTGATACTGGAGACATAGAGCACACCCTTTCCAACACACCCTCGCAACAAGTTTTTCCCTGTCTTACACACTCCTTGCTGCAGTCTCAGGAACAAAATAAGAGTGCTGGTGTAGAAAACATTCTCCATATTCCAATGCGTGACAGTTACACACAGCAAGACTCCTTTGTTTACCCCAACTGAGATACAGGAACATTGTTTCAGGCTTCACCATCACCGTACAGAGATGGGTTATTTCAGCACTAGGACATACTTGACCACGCTGGTGATTTTAAGCCTCCGAATGCCAGGTGTTGGGAACTGGCGGGAATTCAGGTAGGAAATGTGCTGCATGGCCTTATCCACTCTGTCAATATCATCCCCTTCTAAGGTCAGTGTTGACTGACTTGGGTTCATGTGGACCTGAAACAACACAGAAAATACGAGAACACTCAAACAGTAACATGAGCAGGTAATTAAATCTGGAAGTTCAGCACTGCATAGCCTGGTAAATGCTAGGATAATGACATCTGCATTCAAAGCAAGAAGGCCATTATTTACCAGCCTTGTAGTACAGTCTATCTTCCCCATTCCCTTCCTTATTCCAGTCAAATATGTTTAGCCTTTTGTTCTTCAAGAAAAAAATCAGGGCACTTATAGTTCTGATGTGAAGATTCTAGTAACATGGAAGAGAGACAGCTAATATAAAGGAGAAATTCAGCTCCGTTCACATAACCTTGCTATTAAAAAAGGCACAAAAGTTAGTCTCCTGCAGAGCTGCTTGTTAAGAATCTCTTATCTTTTATTAGACACCTTTGTACAGCTGGTAAAAGAGGCTTGCAAACATAGAATTTCTCTTCAAGACTTAAAGAGAACACAGTAACTTTCACTCCTAACCTCCACAAGAAAGATTTCCTAGTTTTCCTGTCGTTTTAATGCACAATAGATTAGCTCGTTTTATTTGGGTCACCCCCACTAACTCTGCCAGCAAAACTTGTACCTATTATCAGCAAAGCAATAAACACGCTCCCCTTTATTCACGTGCAGCAACTTTACCTTCACGCCTTTGCCAACACCATCAGGCATTTGTAAATCCAGTCCCTCTTTGCAAGTGTACAGGCAATCTATCACCTTCTTGTTTTCCAGTTTACCAGAACGAATCATCAGACCTGCCAGATTGCCCCGGAAAAACTGTGCCATGTGGAGCTCACCACCTTCAGAAAGGGAGGAAGGAACAATCTTTAGATATTTTGATTCTTTTATTTTTTTTTTTTTCCTTTTATAAAACAAATATGCCTTTTGGTACCACAAAGTATTATATGCATGCGGGTTAGTTTTTATTCATTCTGGGTGTTAACCTTGTGATTATGTTCAAGCATAAAGAAAAAAACAAAAACAAAACAGTTCACCATGCACATGGCCTTCAAAACAGGTGGGGCCATCTCGAACTGCAAAACTAAGGCTGGTATTTCCGTAACAAACATTTCAAAAGAAATGGCCCATACAGCGAGGTGGTGTTCTTCAGAAATGAAAGACAAACCCCATGAGATGAACTACGAAACCTGAACCTTCATGCTGATGTAACACCTCCTACTAGATGTTCTCTACAAAACAGGCAGTGCCCATCAGCACAGAAGACGAGAGTGTGCTTCCTCTAGATGTTCATTATCTACATCTAACCCCATCATCTCATTATCTACACCTAACCCCATCATCACAGGCTCTTTGCACTCAAAGGAGAGAAAGAAATTTCACAAAGTGATTCAGGTCGTTCTGAAAAAGGTATCTAAGAATTCGTTGCTCCCCTGTAAAGGTGCTGCCTTTTCTGTATGGACTCATGAGAGCAGTTTAAATTCAGGTAACTCACTTTTAGATATATGAGTTAAGTCTGATGAATTGCAACCCAACAAGCCCCTTTTTTCTGCTTAGATTTTTTGAAAACGACATCATGATGTGTCTATACCTTGCTAAACAATGGGGGCCACAGAACACTACCCAGAAATTTGTATTTCAAGGTCATCACTTACTAAGCTACTAGATTTTTAGAAAGATGTCTAAGCTTGTTTTAAAGATTCTAAGTGATAAAAGATCCCTGGCATAATTTTTAGTAGTGAATTGTCCTTTTACAAATTATATCAATTCCAGTTCAGATTCATACAGCTCCAGCTTCTAGCCCTTGGATTCTGTTACATCCTTGCCAAATTAAAATGTGATGCACAGCTAGAAACCTCCTGTCAATTATATCTAGACCATTCCAGGAATTCTTTATAGAAAGAGTACTTATCTTGAATACACTTTTTGAAATACGTACTAATTTTAAGTGACACAAAATGCACCATCTGTCACTAACTATCACTAAAAATTTCTAAGAAAATAAACCCCTCAGCCAACCTGAAATACCTGGTAGCCAAAGCTTTTATGCCCATTCACTGTAGATAGAACTTTCTATCAATTTCTGACCAAGTGCGTACCCACCGTACGTTACAGGTCTGTTTGAGTTACATACAGGCAACCCAATCTAAATATGAAATCACTTGAGTGGGGAGCAAGAGCTACCTGACTTCCAGACTTCCTTTCCAACCTACTGAATAATTCTATGATACACACACCCCTACATACATATATATACATATACTTATACAGGATGAGGTGCATTTATGTTTTAACAAAACTGGATTAAAGAAATTATAGCTGATACTTTACATCAGCAACTTACTTTACACCACTTCACTGCTATCACAATGGTTGCAGATTTGTACATGGATGTGCATTGGGGTGCAACCAAAAAAACCCACCAAAAACCAAAAAGAAAGCAAAAAAAAAACAGCTGATGAAGCTCTGGAAATAGAAGCACAATGAAGAAACAAGCCTAGGAGAGGATTATGTGAAGGTCAATGGCCTGAATGCAATGCCTGCATTTCATGCTGTGTGCGAGATGAAGCAATGTCTTGGCTTAAAAATGAAATAAAACAGTAGGGAAAAACTCCAGCAACCTGCAGAGGTCTCAGGCACAGTTTCATTGTCATTTTCATTTCCTGTATATTCTGTAGAAAAGCAAGACAAAGAATAGGACAACAGGGAAAGGATCAAGTAGTTACAATCTGGCAAACTCTCTTATCACAGAAAATACCCAGCAGCACTTCCCCAAAAAAGCCTGCTTATACTCGACCCAGCATCTCAAGGATTGTGAATCCTTTGAAACACTAACAGCTGCAATGCAGGGAAGAAGCATTACTGTGTTGGTACAAGAACATAACATCCAGGACAAGACAACCTGAAGAGCCACACACACAAGCTGCAGTAAAACAGTCACGCTGGAGAAGATTTTAACCACGGATACCCAATCTCACACACACCTCTATTAGTAATGAGACACAGTTCTATCAACTGCCTCGATTTATCTTCTCCTCTTCAACAATTAAAAGGGACATTAGGGTGAGATTCAGCCTTTATCAGCAAATCACCAAAAGGCACTAAATGGTGATCAAAAGGAGCCATGACCAACAGAGATTTTATTTTTTTTCATCGTAACAATATATCATCTGTATTATACAGTTCAATTTATCAGAAGGAAGCATCTGGGGAGGGAAGCACCAAAAACGAAAAACAGCTTTTAATCTTTTAAAAGAAATGTTAAAAGAACTTTTTCAAAAGCATAAAAATATCTCCTTAGGGGTGAGCTGTACATATAACTCAGTACAGCCGGATTTATTTTAAAATCTTGTTAAGACAAAGAGGATGGCCTTAAGCACTAACTTCATGCCTTTAGCATACTTTTTTCCCCTGTGTTCTAATTGCCTAAAGATCAGGCTTTTGGGGGAATTTTTAAAAGGTAGTGCCTCAAGTTCTCGCCCTCCAGACTTTTAATGCTCTTATTTCAGTCTGCTGTGATTAAAGAGAAAATTCATGTCAGAAGAAATCAAGGAATCATATAACAGTGCCAATATGAAAGCACAGGAGTTTTTAAACTGAATGTATATGCTATTGTTAGGATGCAGAACATATATGAAAGCCACTATACAATCCATACACTTAGCTGGAACTGAGCTTCCAAGCTCCACTTTCTTGAAAACCAGCCACTATAGTTTCCCTTTAAGCTAGAAGAGATTTAATTGATTCAAAGGAAGTGATAACAGAATGAATTTGGCACTGAAATAACATTAACACTGGAAGACAGAGAACTTGTCACAAAATAGTAAATCTGATGGAGAGGATGTTTTGATAATTTAACCTTCATTCACACTTCAAAGCCTTAAAACTCAAAGAGAAAAGAGACACTGAAGACAGAAAACTGTTCAATTTGATTAAAACATCTCAAAGCTTTCTATTTGAAATGTCGTTCATTCACCAGGTACTTCTGTGCATTACTGCAGACCACAACTACACCCTATATTCTGAACCACAATAAAACATGAATGATTTAATAACATTCTATCTCTGACCAAAAAGACCAGCTTTATATTAGCCAGGGTGTAATTTAATCAGCAAACATTTCAGTGCAGGATTGTGAAGCAAGAGCTTTGTTACATCTTTGTAACGTCTCTGGTCATCAGCCTCCATGTTCAGATGCATTATTCTCCTTTTTCTCAAGCTCTTAAGAGTAGGTTTCACAAGTATTAAAGCACATGAATCAGCATTTTACAGCTTGCAGGGTAGCGTGTTTTAATCCACAGTCTGCATACAATAAAGCAGATGCTTTCTATGTTTATTTTTCTAAGCAGAAATGGTAAAATACCCAAAAGACAGCATCAATGTGTTGCTTCACTGAATTGTCTGCTGGTCATGCTTCCATTTATGAGAACACTTTTCCCACAAGACCCTTTTCAACCTACTTGAAATAAAGTGTTCTACTTAGTAATCAGAAGTATATGATCAACTCTTACAACTGGTATTAAAAATAAGGTATCTATATTCCCCCAGTTACCACAAAAGTTACTTTGATGGAATGCTGCTCAGTGAGTAGCTCTGTATTTTATACACACCTGTGGCCAACGAGCAAAAACACACTCACGGAAAAAATGACTAAAAGAAAAAATATGTGATACTACCTAGGAGCTGAAATAATCTGCAAAAGACAAAACAAGTTATCTTTCACGCGCTAAAAAAATCTGCAATCTACTTCTAGGCTAACCACAAAGATTTCACTTTAAAAAAAAAAAAACTTAATCGAAAGTATTAACAATTGTAAATAGTTACCTTGCCAACATGCGCCGACTACTAGCTGCGTTTCTATCTTTGAAGGATGAAGTGGGTAATCTTCAGTCACTGGGAAAGGATCATATGAAACACCGTCTACATAAAGAGTTACTGCAGGAAATTCAACATTGAGGACATAATGATGCCACTCTTTGTCACACACCTGAGTAAAGAAAGTTTTAAAAACAGTACTTTAATTATTTTTTTTAATTATAGTTGAGTAACTGATCTGATACACATTTTGCATATACACACATGCAGGTGTGTACATGATAACCTGTAAACAAACTTTACGTTTCACACACAGCAAGCATCTGAAAAAAGCAAACTAACTGTCAAATAGTTATAGTTTCTTCTTTTCTATTGCCAATATAGGAACCTGCATGTATTTCCACTCCTTTAATTTTTATAATATCTAATAACAACATATTTAAATTTAAAAATATGTATCTACACGCAAACACATTCTGAAATACTATTATAACACAATGCTTGACAAAGGACCTGTATTTGCTGAAAGGGGCTCAATTTTTAATAGAAAAAAGCCTTCTGCTACAGAATCATTTATAGTGAAAGCTGGTTAGTTTTTGGAAACTAATAATCCTCCAAATAAGGACATATATGGGCATTTGACCATTAAAACAGTATAAACTGTCCCGCACAGAAAACAGGATATAGTTAGCTATGTCAGAAAGTAACTCATTGTTAGTACCTGGAAAAACAGTTGCAATAGCAACCTAAAGCAACTAAATGAACCTTTGTAAATGTAGAGATACACAGGGTTATTTCATCACTCCGATCCAAAAGGCTGGAAAAGCACACAAAAACCTTAGTCCCTTCTGTCCCATCCTTCATATCATACATCATGAATTCATAGAAATAAGCTCTGTAGATCTTAGTAGGACCGAAGTAAAGATTAGTTATTACAGCCTTAACTTTCAAACATAAAATAATTACGAATACATGACTGAAAGACTAGAACCAGACAGCTCCTCTCTGTAAATAGGAAACAGAAACGACCTGCATCCCTCAGAGGCCTATTAACTCTATTTTTGCAGAGTAAAATCTAATTAAGAAAAATGATTTGTAGCTACTGCTTGCAATGCGTAAAAAGTAACAAATTTTATTTCAGTGTGAAAATAGATTAAGATGGTAAGTTCTTCTGTTACCCTATTGACACTTGGATCTGTAAGAATATCGCATGCTCAGAAGCAGTTCAATACTACAAACAAACTGGAACAATTCATATTTTTTTCATGCACGTTACCTTATAGTGTATTTAGTGAAGATAACTGACATGACAGCTAAAAGACTGACATTGGATTTTCACGTATAAACCCACGTTTTATTACCTTTCAGGACAATGTCTATTTCATAAGTACGCCAGTGGGTTCAATAAGACCACTAAAGCAGTATTTTATATTCAAGATTAAAAGGGATAGCTCAAATTATCTCTGACACTCGATCACAAATAAAATAAGTACTGTTCAGTTCTATAAAACATAACATAAGAAGTCCGAAGCTGCAAAAAGTATTTATTAATAATTATACTACAGGGAATTTAGTCTCCGATGGTCTTCACTGCATTCTAACACCCCATCAACTGTCCTTCCAAACTTACTTGATTTAGCTTCCAGTGAAATTCAGCAGGTTTGTATGTTTTTCCCTCAGAAGGATCTTGGCGGAAGAGGAAAACAAGTCGGCAGTTGTGCACATAGAGTGTGTAGTGGTGCCGGTTCATATCTGCACAAGAGTTTTAATTAATATTATTTTCTGTAAACCTTAAGAACTTCACAAAAATGGCCTATTCTGTAATTTCATACATAAATCCCAAGCAACTGATAGGAAGAAACAAATGCAGAAGTAAATCAGGCGTGTTAAGAGGAATGAGAAACATCTGTAACAGTAAATAGGGCAAACATTCTTGAACAACCCCTGAGTAATACACTGTACAATAAACAGACACGTCTATCTCCAAATCCAATCTAAACCAAGGCATAGGACTAAAGACTTGGAGAGATAAACCTATCAGTAGGTGAAAGAGAGTTCTATTTGCAAATAGAAGAGCTTTTTTGTTACAAATGATTAGCTTCTACCGCATCTAATTACTGTTTTGGAACATGTACACATGATGGCAGGTGAACATGCTTTCCTAAGAGAAAACTATATTGTTGTAGCTCTAAGGGATTCAACATTTAAAATAAAGACAAAGGTGAGATGCTAGAGAAACAGGTAAGCATAAGAAACATTTCAGCTACATCATCCATTCTGTGGCATGGATGAGTCAAGAAAGGAGGGAATGAAAAAATACCACAATCACATCAATGTTTCAGCCTGCCAGCATTCAATCTGATTGTATTGTTCCAGTACAATATATTCTAAGTCGCCTCCCTCCAACAAACCTAGTTCCAGTCTTTCAATATTGTATAAAAGACCATTGAAATTAATTGCAAATGGTATTTCTACTATCAGAAAACTATCCATCGCAAATATTATAAAGTCAGGTCAAACAAAGGAATAAAAAAGGAAAATTTATCTTTAAAACAGGAAAAACTATTAAAATTTGCCTTTTTTTTCTCCAGTTCACTCACTTCCATGAATCCAAAGTTTTGGGTTTTGATTAACAGGAATGGGGGAAGGTAGGGAAAAGAGAACACTTGTACCTGGTTCTCAATGACAGTCATTTTTCTCCTGTTCAAATAAATGCTTTTAGGATATTGCTAATACTGTTAAATCTTTCCTATTTTCAGATAAATTTAATTAAGGGTGAGGGCTGCTGCATTTGGTCTATTTTCAGCATAATTTCCTTTGAAAAACCTAACAGCATTTGAAATAAAATATCCTTCTAATACACTGAACAAATTAATTGCTCCAGCTAACAAAGACAAGAATGCTTTTACCCCTTTAGACAGCAATTATGGAAACAGGGTTATCAGATTTCCTCCTTATTAATAGTATCTTCAAAACGTTTGTGTCTCTAGCATTCACAGAGACTGAAATTATGCACAGGGTGAAAAAAAACTTCATCGCTGGAGAAAGAGAAATTATCTCCTTCTAGAAAAAAAGAAAATATAGTAGCAAATGCCAGCACTAAACCTGATACACAATGATTTTAGGCAGCATCAAGAATATGGCTATCTTTGGAGATGCAAAGATTGAGACTGTGTTGCTGGAATAAGTCATCTACCACAGCAAAAAGAAATGCATAAAATAACCAAAATAGAATTACAAAAAAAAAAGTCTGCTTAATCTAAAACCAGATAATCTAAGGTCATGCCTTTACAGGTAAGCACAAGGAAGAGCGATTTTTACAGTCCTCTTCATTTCACTTCCAAGAAAAACCTAATTTAGAGAAAAAATTTAAGGTGCTGCCACAGCATATAAAAACAAATAAACAAACCCCAACAATGAGACTGTTTATGTATGAAGTATTGACAAACCTGTTTTGTCTGAATTGCACAGAATTGTCTCCTTCTCCTTGGTTCCAGGCCCATGCCTCATCCACACTGAAATCATGAAGGGTTCTTTTAGATTAACTGTGACAACGCCATCTGGAATCTTCACAGCTTGCGTGCCATTAAATTCAAAGACTTGGTCACTGTCATGGCCATTATCAGTGGGAAGTCCTATTGTCCAGTTAGCAGCACTACTTGGAGGGGGAAGCAGCTCAACTGTGCCAGAAGAAGCGCCTACAAAAAAAACACAGAAATGAAAAAAAAGAAAGTAGAAACTAAAAAGCTCACAGCTGGTTTCAAACCAAACTGTTTTTCTGTGCACTAATTTTTCAGGACCAACTGTCAGGATTATGCACTACCACCACACAGCAAGCAATTCTTTTAATAATTCGGCACTAATAATGAACATCTAATAACATGATGACTTCCATAAATTTAACTTCTGGATAGACATCTAATCTCACTGAAATTGTTTCACTTGCTATCTCTGCAGCTGTAGAATCTTATTTTGCCTCTATCTCAGGACCAATTACATTAATACCACTTGTCCCTCAGGCCCATGAAAACGATGCCTTTCTCTTCACACTATACTAGTTTTGAGACTAATACACATCCAGTTGAAGAGAGCTGCATAAGCATCCCCTCCCAGATCAGCATCTAATAATATAGTCAGGAGCAAAGATACCCAGCAGGTACTCAGTTGCTGTTTTTTCCCCTGACTTCAAGCCTAAATCATTGATGTCACAGTGACCTTGTCAGGGAATAGCTTAGGAATTGCCTGGGTCTCTAGGGTTACACTGTATTCACACTTTGTACTAACTTGAACTGAAGCTGAAGACATAAATCATCAGTGGTAATTTGTCCTGTAATCAAAATTATTCCATATTGGCTAGAAAGGATTCATAAACTTTTCCTAAGACCTTTAACTGCAGCATACAGGGATGCCAAGGTGCCTGTTATTCCTAGGGCAAGCACAGCCTACATTTAATTGATGCAAGTAAACTGTTTTTTCCAAACCACACTTGCTTGGTTTTCTCATCTACTTTTTCACCATGTATTTCTTACATTGCATCCTTCACATCCATCAGAAAAACAGAGAGGTTTTAATGGTTATACCCTTCCAAGTCTGTAACATTCTCTCAGCTCTTGAACATGAATCTCGTGTGAGGGAAATTATTAGTCTATATAAGCTACCGGAGAGACAGAAGAAAGAGATTCTTTACTGCATTTGAGAATTATTTTAAAAGTCACCTGCAGCCAGCTTCATGCTTTTTATTGCCTGCAGGGAAAAAAGCTGGAGGAAACTACATGCAAATGAAGATAATATCTACTCATTGATTTGTGGTCTAACATAACATTCAAAGAAAAACTAATAAGCAAGAGAGACCACTTTATTTTAACAAAAGCATTCTTACCACAGAGTCTGTGAATGGATTTCTCAGAGTAGGTGTCTCTATCACAGCCTTTGCCAATATGGTTGGTTTCTAGTTCAACCGTCGCTTGAATTGAGGTTATTGGCTCATCACATGTCTCCAAACGCATACTGGGGAAGAGAGCTAATGAACCAGTACCAGGCTCATATTCTATTCTTTTGCTCCAACCTGTAGATTTATCCAAAGAAACAATATTAAAAATTTCTCATGTTAAACCGAAGGTACTGGAAAATGCTAAAATAAGATAGGAAGGAGATTAAACTAACCTTGCCAGCCAGGCTTGCATGTAGGCTTAATGCTAATTTTAACCAACACATCCTCAGCAGCTCTCTTCTTCCCACAGTCGTACGCTGTTACTGTCAGTTTATACTGATGCTCTTTACCATAACTTAATTTTTCTGTGTTTTTTATATAACCTGAGACCAAAAAAACCAAACAAAAAGCAACAATCAGACATCAATACCTACTCATTTCTCAGGGTCACTGCCACATTAAATGCACCCAGGTACCACCTGTACACTTCATGCAGGTACCAAGACTTTAATAGACACACCTGCAAGTGAACTAGCCCTTCATTATTTGACTTTTCAATGCCAGACATTAGAGCCAGATCCTTAAAAGTTACATACATCCAGAGATGAGCACACATACACAGAACAGAAGGTATATACCTATCAGGCTCTTAACAGTGTATTATATTACTCAAAATGAAACTGCTCATAGGTGATAACTGACAAATAAACTCTTTGGTATGTACCAGGACTCTCAACTCTTTCAATTCGCACACTGATGAAAATTACCCATTGGTAACGTGGATCTTCCAAAAACTCAAACTGAAGCCCACTAAATACGGTCTTGCTTTGCTTAATCAGCTTGCTTGAACCCTTAGAAGTAGTCTAGAGATTTTGCAAGGTCACAGATCAGTGGTGGAAATGAAATTACCTAAACAAATCACTAAATTACTACACTTCAAAGCCAATAACCATGATACTCATGTGGCTCTGGAGGTTGCAGTATCTCAAATGTGAAAAGCACACACATGAAATTCCATTTTTGAAAGCTAATTAGCAAAAGCTATCCTAATACAGAATAGAAAACTACAGGCAAAAAAAAAGCAAGGCTACTAAGAGCTGGTTTAAAACATAATAGAGCTACTGTATTTCCTTCATTTTAAAAACCATTTTTCAAGAAACAACACACATGCAACAGACCATCTGCTCCTTACCTCAGTAGACAGAACATGGTATTGGCACTGAAAGACCAATTCAAACTGCTAAAGTGAACACCTCCTTTTAACTACGTTGTAGGAAAGGGTCAAAACCAGGGTTACTGTGGTTTTATGCTGACCAGTTTGAAGTCCTATTCTTAGGGCGGTAAATTATAGTAATTCCCACTCAGTCTCGCATCGCGTTCTTACCGTCTTTGTCAATAGCAAAAGGTACATCTGGAGTTACAATTTCATAATTGCAAATCTGGCTGAACTGAGGCGAACAATCCGCATCCACTGCTTCCACTTTCAGGATGTTGTCATACCTCTTCCCTTCAATAACCGTTGCCTTGTACGACTTCTCTTTGAACACTGGAGCATACTCGTTAACATCGTTCACCTGAATATGTACTGTTGCTCTGGAAATAAAACAGAAAGGTCAGTTTCCTTTATATTGCAGAATTCATATTCGTGCAAGGAATCTGATAAAACAGCTCCCTCTGTTAAAGATGAAGTTATCCTTCAGAATTTGAGCTCCCTGAAAGAAATTATTAGTGACTAATGAAAGTAATAATCTCAACTACTCTTTCCATTGTGTTGCTATATAATTCAGTGTAGTTCTAGGTTATTGCTTACTATTCTGTTTATTCGCAAATAATATTCAAACCCTTTTAAACTGCCGCCATTTTACAGAAATACAACAAAATACAGTGGTGACAAAATAGGCTTTTACTTCTGTTAAAACAGTACAATCCTTGTCGCTCTTTCCTGCTGTCAGAGTATTTGACATAAAACACCCAATTTTTATTTCATGTGAACAAGAATGACAGTTAAGACCAGTCTTAGACTAAGAGCTCAGTCAAGTGCATTTGATTAGCTTTCTTTTGCTAATAAACTACTGAGCTGTGTAAGTCAGTGAAAACTGGCTTAATTCTTGGATGTAGGAATATCAGATAATTTAAATGGAAGAATCACAGAAGCAGAAGACATGCTTTAACGCATCATATAGCTAGCTAATTCTCAACAGATTGGTTCTTGGATTCCATCCTTTCACGGTTGTCACTGATTGTTGGTATGCAGAGAATAGGAAAATAATACAGTTTCTGTCAACGACCAATATAGCGCTTATGCTAAAAAAAATAATAAATATATGTACAATCTTTAAGGTTTTATCTTATATGCTGAATAAATGCAACAAAAAATGGCCTTCTGTACCAAACACGTTTTATATTCCTGACTTTAAGAGCTAAACTCCAAGACAGCTAAAAGCCACAAAAAACCATAACAGTCATGGGGCAGAGAAATTTCAACAGTGGTTTGTAGATGCAGATCTTGGAAACCCATCATTCTGCTGTGGGGAAAGAAGAGTTGCAGAGCACGCTGCTAGACCTGTACTGGTTCACTACACAGCCATGAATATGGACAGCCAACATCAATTAACCAACACAGGTAGAAAAATATATAGGTAAGTTTTCCAGTGCAGAGAAGGAACTGTACACTATCAAACTGAACAAAGAATTTAATTCCAGCTGACCCAACAAAACATTTGCTGCCATCTTTCTCTTTGAACTCTTTCTTCAAAAGACACACTGAATATAAAATAGAGTTTAAGGGCATACCTATTTTCCATAAGTGTAATCCTTAAGGAGATCTCTTTCTGCTGTGTACTTGAAGCACACAGCTCTAGAGTAACAAGACTATGTAAGTCACCAGGATGAGTGCTGGAAGTCTATTCCTCACTTACTTACGCCCTTCTTTGCTTCCCACAAACAGGAATCTTCCACATGCTCGGCAGCTGTTTACACCAGGGTGTTAGTTATTTTCAAGTGGATTTTCTACAGATCATTTTACATTGTGGTTTTTTCTTTAGATAAAGATTAGCTAAAGATTGCTTTGTTCCCATTCTTTAATCTAGGCAGAGAAGAACCTTATGCTATTGATCTTGCTTTTTTTTGCTGAGCCTGGCTAGAAATGACAGCAATATGTATTCTTTTCCATTTTGTCAAGATTAATATAGATTGGCTTCTTGAACCAGTTTTTCGATTTTAGCAACTGAATTCCCAAGCAAACTCTTTCTGTCGACTCAAGCCAGATTTTAACTGTATCAACAGTTTTCCTGCTTCTGTCCCCACACTATTTTCTAATGTAAACCCAGTGACATCAAGGGATAAATCAGTATCATCAACAATACAGCTAAAGAGATGTCAAAACAGTTTCATTTTGCTGCTATTTATTTTACCATTACATGACAGTCTTCCAGCATTCACACTTGGTTTACATTTACATATACAACGACCATAAATCACTACGAGCAGGAGATGGCTTGACACCAAACTTCCCCTCAGCCCCCCACAGCTTTACTTACTTGTGGGATTTTTTTGCGTTTGCTCCATCTGGTCCCTTTCCGCAGTCGTAGGCCTGGATGGTGAAGGTGTAGTCCTTCTGCAGTTCACAGTCAAGCTTTTCCTTAGAGCGTATTATTCCCTCACCAGTGGATTTATCCACTACCACTGCTTCAAAGGGAACATTTTGCCCATGAATTTTAAATCCACAGATCTCACCTACAGATTCAAAGTAAGAGAGGTTAGAACTGGTCAAAATTCTTACTCATTTTTTAAAAATAAATGACCGAATATTTTGCAGCCAAGGGTTTGTGAGGGTCTGTGGACAAAGCAAGAGCATTGTGCTTTAAAATGGGTGATTTCTGGGAACTTTAGTAAAAAAGAAGCATACGTCTGCCTTCCAAGCAACTTGTTTACTTTGCATCCATTCATGCAGGAATACAAAAGAGAAAAAGAGAAATGTAGACAGGCATTTCACAGGAGTACTTGAGATAGCTCTAGGGTAAAAGTAGATCTTATAAGAGCATACAGCCAAGGCCACTGGTAACGTCTTCTATGCCAAGCTACTGGGAATAGCTGGGCAGCTTGTTTGTTTTGACCAGAGCAAAAGGTTAAAATGCACAGTTACAAGTCAAGGGATGAAAAAGCTTCAAGTACAGGTTCAGCACCATGATTACAGAAATTCTGTCAACAGATCAAAGAACAAAGTCTTCCTGTGCAATGTACCTGGCTAAAATTAGGGAATCAAAATAAACTACTGAATGAGAAAGGTAGAAATACCAACTTCTCAGGCATCCATTTCAACTGCTATCTACTAACACAGAGCAAATATGTTAGTCAAAGCAGCTCTCACATGGAAGGATTTAGTAGGCTTTCCTTTCTATGCCAACTCTTCATCCTAACGAACTTGCGAGAGAAGTCCTTAGTACATCATTTTAAAACCCATCTAAGCCTAAGACTGCACTCCGAGAGCTCCGTTATGCGGAGGGAGCCCAGCACACCTCGCTGTGCCAACGAAAGCCACTCGATGAACAGTTTCATCACCTACGCTGTGGTTTCACCTGTTTAACTTGTTACGGTCTGAAGGTGATTTTCTCACACCAACATAAAAGACTCTTTTGCTATTACAGTTGCAGTGGTATCATAGCACCACGAATGCACTCCTACTGTAAACACGTCTAGAGGTATTAAAAAAAGGTATTTGATTCAGATTTTAATCTACTGAAGTAGGTACTAATGAAATTGTACTGCAGGGAAGGTGTTACAATGCTTCGGTAGTTAAATATTAATTTACAAAGCATATGAAAAAAATTAAGATGTCCCAAAGAAGTAAGCTATCAGTGAAAATATCAGAAAATGCTAATTTTCCCAAAATGAACTTCTTCAGTGTCCATAAAATGTACAATAATCCCAAATGGTTCAAATGGATGTCTGATTTACAGATATTTCTAACCAAGGGTTTGGTTACATAACAGTTTTTAATCAATATATTTTAAACTAGAAAAAAACTGGGAGAATAAATGGGACAAAAGAACATGACAGGATCTTCTGTTTAAGTGCTGATTCCCCATTTCATAACCAAAGTTAGTAGGTTAATATTCATAAAAGGGATAGAAAGAACCCTTTATCACCTTCTTTGGTGACTGTCACCTCAAAACTCTCTAAAGGGAGAAAAGATAAACCCAAGTCAGTAACAGGAAAGGTTGAAAAGGAGCAAATAAGGAAAAGGCAAAGATGCACACATTACACAGAAAAGCTTTGGGAAAAATGTATTTTAAAATTCCATTGGTGATTTGCTGTAACTGTTACAATTTTAGAGTTTTAGTTATGTTAAATATGATTTACTCTTTTAATTTCATGTTGTCATTGGTAGAATTTTGAAGTATTTAGTAAGTTTATCAAAAGGCTTTTTTCTTCTTTTTTTAATAATACCAACTGCTAAACAAAAGGTATTTTCAAAATTCCATGTTGATGAAGAACTGTCCATAAAGTAGAATTTATCAGAATTTACTTATACTATTCTATTTACAGGAGACATTAAATAATTTAAGCAAGCTTTTCTCTATTGCACTGAAACCACCATGTTTCTACACTTAAAAAACTTCATACTCCCCTTTTGAGTTCCGGAATTATTTTTTTAATAATCATGGGATTTTTGTGCTTCCACATAAATTTTTATCAGTATAGGCTGTGTTACACCTAGCATTTGTAAAATTTAAATTCTACACCAAACTCGACAGTGTTGCCATAATTCACGATTGAAACATACACATTAAATTGTGATCCTAATGAACACAAAATCTTTAATGTAAGGGGAGGAGCTATGTATTTTCGTAGCAGCATATTGCTTTTCCGTGCTAAATGAGCAACCAACAGCTTCTATCATTTTATTCTACCACTGAAATACTCTTAATGCTGGACAGAAGAGATTCAGGTACTCAAATATATCCTTCTCCTAGTTCGGAGGATGCCCTGGAGCAGCCTGCCTTGCCACCCCCAGCCACTACAGAAAAGCACAGGCTTCCACCGCATCCTGAATCTTCCACTCTTATGAGGAGATCTTGGATATAACCGAGTTTTACAATGGGATTGGATGGCTGTGACAGGCATCTGGAATGGTTTCACTGTTTTAATGAAAAGACAGTTAACCCTGTTCTTCACTCCCCTGGAAATCGCAGTTTGTTAAACCCCCAAACTACCACCTTTTACATATCATCCAGCATATCATTTTTTTTTCCTCATTACCAGCATCTTTGACCTGAATTCCAGTACAACAAAGCACACCTGTACCCTTAAAATCACTTCTGGCACATCTCCTGGTAATTCTCACACTTCCACTAACACGGATATTCCAGTCTCCATTCTAGACTGGCCTTAAAAAGAGATGAGGCACTATAGTTACAGAGAAATACTTTTCTTAAAAAGGCAAATTTACAATTTAATATTGAAGCAGAAATATAATTAAGGGAAAAGACCTTATAATGTGCCGTGATTTATAGTTCTTCATTTTAAAAGGAGCCAGTTTCTGAAAAAGCTCTTATTAGGTTCTCCCTGAAACTCACTTCAGGTAATCCCTAGCTTTATAATCAGCTCTTTATTTTAACACACCCAAGTATGTGGCCTCTTGTGGCACCCACATAATTTATTTCAGTCTATTCTTACACAGGATATAAATATAATCCCAGACTTAAAGTGTTTTGGCAATAGGATCATTCAAGACAATTTTGCACTGCTTAAATTCGTGGCTGACACCATTGATTAGCCACAAGTGACATTCCAACTGCAAGTTTCTAAATATTCCACATCTCTTACACCCACCTCCCTGCTCCCTTCTAGTAACTCTAACCTTGAGAGTCAAGCACTGGGTGTGAAACATTAAGATTACAGGAAAAAAAATATATGGCAGGGAACATTAAAGCAGGAAGCCTGCTAATGGAGAGAAGAGGGAAAAGTGCACTAATGCGGCGATTACCTATTTGGATAAAGGGAGGCTGTTTAAAACCTGGCCAGTTCTTTATCATCGGAAATGACCTTTCACTCTGGCACCAACCCCAATTTGGCTGCCAGGAAGTTCAGGCGTTATATTTTTGGCTCCTAAGGATGACATAAATAAGCTCTCTGGTAAATAGCTGTGTGTCTCCAGCTGCTTTTTAAGGTGTAAAGCTTCTGTTCAAGGTGTACTATAGCTCAATTCCTGCCAGATGTTGCTCAGCACAATAACTGACCCGATGCAATCGTATTTTCCACTTCACACACGAGTAAGGTTAACAAAAAGCCCTTTTATAACTACACAGACATGGTTCTTGTGACTGAAAAAACTTATAATGCATAAAACCTACGGTGTTAGTTATGATGCAAGTGCTCTAAATAAGCAAATGCAGAGCTCCCAACCTAACAGGCTTTTAAAGTTCCCTTCTTCAAAATGCCCGCAATGAAAAGAAGCAAAAAGGAATAATTCTCTAAATTACAAAATATTTTGAAAAGTAAAGCTCCCCCTCCTTTCTCAAAAATATATTAGACTCTTACACAGCAGTTTCAAGACAAATAAGACATTTTAATGTTTAAAGTTCTCATTAATTTTCTCATATACAGATGACATTCGTTGTCATCTCAGTTATGAAATGCATATATTTATATAGTATAGGTAACGCTCTTCTACAACTCCAGAATTCTTGGCAGTGAAATTTTTTTATTGCCTTTAAGTAAGCTTAGTCCCATACCATGCTCCCTAAGGTTAATGCTTTTTCTCATTTCATTCTGAAGTTGAGATACACTACTGAAATAGAATTTCTACCTCTCCTAATCTTAGAACAGAATGATGATCAATCTGTAAATTAGTTTATATTTGGTATATTCAGAACTGTTCAGTTAAATAAGCTGCAACTAGGACAGCACTTCACAGTGCTTCACTCAACTGTAATTACTGTTGAAAAAAATGTTTCATTTTACAGCTAACACAGGTTTGTGGAACTTAGGTTAGCTAGAAAACATACAGTAATTCCATAGCCTAAGGGCATTCTGGATTTCTCCTTTCCTGTGTAGCACAAACAAATGACAATGAGGATTTGGTGGAATTTTAAGGTTTTGTTGATTCTTAATGCTTTATCCCTTTCTGTAGTGTTATGACATAATGATGTAAAATACTTAATTATGTCATATAGCTAGAGAAAAGATTCGTAAGATATTTAAACTCGATATGAAGTGTGACTAGACACTTTTCAAACTCTGGAGTCAGCCATCCCTCTACATTGCCAATCCACAGTGGGAGAGACAGTGTATTCTCCCAGCTCTAACCCACAAACATCCTACATGAGGAACATGGATAGCCTTCAGAAAAGCCTCCTGTTTCAATACCTGAGAATGTCCTAAACAAGTATTTCTCAGTACCATATAAAACTTAAAAAACAAGCTGATTTTGAATTTCACACTTAGTGGTACCTCCATGTCAGTTTGTATTTGGTATGCATGGTAGGTAAAAAACAAAACGTCATTTCATGAATGCCTTAAATTTGATGCAAAATTGCCTGAAATACGGCAGCAAAATCTTCTCTTAGGTTTGACAACCGGCTGTGGAACATATTTGTTGTATACTCATCGAGTGTGACAAGATCAAAATCTTTATGTGTTTGATTACACAATGCCATTCCTCTTCTCTATGTATATCATTTCTCTACAGCCATCACCCAGCCGAGCACGGCATCACCAAGAGGACGTCAGCACAGCTCCCTGCCCTGAACATGGCGATGCTGCCTGGACCCCTGGCAGCAGCACTCGCCCCTGGAACACGGGAACCCCACACACCGCCAGGGAGAGGCCAGCAGAAAGCCCTGCTGGATTTTGGGGGGTTTTCTTTGAAGGATGAATAGAAATTCTGCAAGGTCATTTTCAAAGCTCTATGCATATTCACGTTCCAAGCTGAAAAATTCCTAACCCCCACAAAAATACTTCTTGCATCCTAGATCAGTAATGGGAAAATAAAGTATTGTGGTGGAGAAGTGGTTTTCTCTAGGGGTGGGGAAAGAGGAATTAAAACCCTACCACAAACACATCTAAAAACACAAGGAAATATTTCCTTCCACATGGGAAACATTTCAAACATCTTGCTAGCATGACCCTGTGTTATACTCTCAGAACACATTTAGAGATGTCAAGGCATCCAGATACAACACTGTTAGTTTCAAATGCAATAATAATTCAGTTCCTTTTAGTATAGTGAAGGGGAAACCCATATCAAGAGCTTCAGACATTAAACTGATTTTAGACACGAATTACTGTATAACAGAAAATGTAGCTGTTCTTTTATTTTTTCAGCAAAACCATTTTGGATCAAATTCCAATGTGACTTGATTTGTAATGTAGAAAACTTTCACTGAGGAAGGAGAATGCGCACTGTCTTCTCAGGCTGATCTGCAACACTCCTGGTACAACAGATTGATTTCAGAGAGTCTCTACAGCCCAGGCAGTATGACCACACAACCTGGCATGGCTGCATTCAAACTCCATTTTCAAAAGTGTGTCATTTCAGATGTAAAACCATCCAAATTACCCTAGAAATAAATGTCTACTTATTTTTGCACATCTGAATTTTAGGACCCTACCCACAGCACTGAGGAAGCAAAGCAATAAAATAATAGTTTTACTTGCCCCACAGTTCATCAACTACGAAGTATTTAAATGAACTAGTTTCAAGATGTTTCAACATGCTCAAAATTGAAATAAAGCAAAAAGCTCTATTTAAAATATTTCAAACCTGCAGACAGTTCAGAACTTTCACAGCTCACCTAGGGGGCACAGTTAATTAAAATATCCAGCCTTTTGAAGCATGAATAAATTTGATTTATAAGTAGGAATAGACCAGTTAGGGCTGAAACAGCCATTTAATCCTGAAAATGCTTTGTTTTGCTGTGAAAACATGTCACTGATCTAACGGGTTTCTCACACTTAAACACCCACAGAGATGCTGCTGGACAATAACAACGCTATTCTCCGTCCTAGGACACGACTACGGCACCACCAACCAGAATTGATAACGCTGATTCAACAGCACTCCCACTCTGGGTCTCCTCAAAGACAGATTCAAGTATTGTTCCACTTAACGGTAAATGAATACTTTTATAGATTCCTGTAAGCACAGTCATTCAAAATTTACACAATTCAAATCCAGCAGTATCATATCGAGGAAAATTTCCTGACATTAGAGTGCTATACTAAGAATTTAAATTAACTATTTTAAATCTATTGCTCCGCTGTTTAACAACTGTTCACTTTTGAAAGCCAAAATATATCATGTTTATACAAACGATTAATAAAACCAACTTCCAGTTAGCAAAAATTTTCATTAAATGAAAGTAGGTTCATGCAATTTAGATCAACACAATGGAAAAGCAGTCTCATTTAAAGAGATTGCTTTGACAGTGGATTTTCCTCTGCAAATTTGCTGATATATTTGAAGAAACTCTGCCAGTACTTTCTTAAAGCTTCATTGTATTCAGCACTTAAGAAAACTTTACTATTCACCAAGAGTTATAAAATTGCCATTTCCAAAATCTGTTCAATGCTGTCAAACTACCAGCACCTACATTTAAAGCACTTAGGAACTGTGAGAGATGATTCATATTCTCCTAATCACCACGTATGCAAGTCAGCCTTCCTCTACCTTTTCTTAGTTAACAGATTTTGTGTATCTCAACACAAGCTTCTTCATTTGGAAATGAAAAGTTTTTTCATTCATAGACAGCAGTTTTATTTCCAGTTAAGATTACTTAAGAGCTTCTGACTTGCACTCAATACATGAGGAAGTTTGAATTTCAGAGGTTTACCACTCTCTCTGCACTTCCTGAATTTGTAAGGCAGCCTTGGAGATAATTACAGCCTTATGATAACACAACAAAACTGTTATTTTAAGTACCACTTTAAGAAATTGTGACCGAATTGCCATAATACTGTAGCACCCAATGCAGTTAGCATGCTGGATGTTTCAAATGGCTGTTAATTTAATCACTCTCTTTTTCTGTCACTTCCTCCTTCAAGCCAGCCTAAGCAATGTTTCCAGAAATGGCTAATGTCACATCACCAAGTAAACTTCTGCAAGTATGTAATTTAAGCTTGAGTTATCTGCTACAACTAATTTAAATAAAAATTAAATACCTCCAAATGCCCAATGGTATTCTTCAAATACAGTCTTCTAACATTTTGTAAAACCAAATACATAATTTCCATAGTATTGCATCCTACTAATGAATACAGTATTCTTAAACAGTAGATTCCAGAAAAAAAAACAACAGAAGTTTGTAAAACTGTCATCTGTGAGTCCTATGTCAAGAGTTAGCCTACGTTTTGCAAATGACTTCTTTATCATTCTTTATATTCTCATCTGTGTTAGGTGAGAAAAAGCCTTTTCTTCAGGTAGAAGAGGCCGTTCATTTTTTAAAATGTCCCAAACTGCTAAGCAAGTTCATCACAGGAAGTCTAGATTTCTACAGGAATTCTCAGTCCAAATGCTGCAAAGAAGAAATGCAATCTTAATTCTACTAATTACTGTTTTCAATATATTAAGACACAAATCAAAAACACTAAGAAAACCAAAAACTCTCTTCAGAATGATAAGAAAATAATCGTTTTCAGAACTTCCAGACTGAATGCTGTGAAACGTGGAATCCATAGAACCGAGGAAAAGGTCAGACACTATGCAAACAAGAAACAAAACAATAACAAACTCCAAGGAAACAGAAAAAATTAACATATACGCATGAAATTGAAAGAAGCATAGAATAGCTGTAATATAGAGTAGTTTCTGATCTGGGTATTTGGATACAGCTGTATATTTATGGCTGTAAATATGAAACAAAATTCTGGTCCATGTACAAACATTTCCTGGGGTCTAAAACAGTTGAAACATTACGCGACTGTTAGGGAAAACACACCAATAACACACAGCATTTGCCATCAAGAAAGCAATTCCACCTGTTAAAAAAGAAATGCAGATGAATTCTTTACCTGCAAAACGCAGAGGCGCATCTTTGTCCAGAGCTATTAAAGGGGGGTCCAGGAGCACAGTGTTGTCATTTTCTGTGATTATACCGTGATAGGTGGTTTCAATCCATGGCTTATGCTTGTTCACTGAAAGGAAAACAAAGTACCGTCAAAACCTTTGAAACTAACAACTTCTTAAAAAAATTCTTTAAAATACGGATTTCAACATTTTTCTCTTTCATTTTTCTAACGCTCAATCAGCTTTTTATTAAACTAAAAAATTTGACACAAAATCCTGGCTAAGTATGTTCAGAAGAGTTCAGTGTCCCTGTAGGTTTTCCAAAAGTTACTCAGAGAATCTAAATTAGTCTCTTAACAATGCTGGGATTTAAGATGCCCCTGAAGTGCAATACAAAAACCTTTTAACAGTGACAAGGAGCCACTGCCATCAGTGCCAGGTGTGACCAGAAAAACCTTTATTCAGCACCAGACAAAAAAAAGACTGGCCAACATGAAACACAAGGGTTTGTTCATACTTTACTTCTCTCCAACTTGGAAAACGGGACCCAGCTGGTGGACTATTCTTCAGGATGAAGAGGCTTTTTCTAGTTTCAACATTTTGTCTTATATGGGGTTTTTTATTATCATTAAGAGAACCGGTGGGAAAGATATCAAACTTGCTGAGGAAACAAATTTAGGTCACAGTCATTTCTGTCCCATTATAAGATCTATACCTAGAACCTTTGGTATGTTTTACCAGTCATTTACACAGCATCCCAGGCAAAGGAGGACTCCAGGAGTTCTGGTGAACCTGGGGAACTATGTAAAATGCAAGAAAGGGAGAGAGGGGAGACGCAATTGAAAAAATCAAAAAGGGGAAGACACCAGTTTCACAGCCCAATACCTCAGCTGCAGAGACACAACACAAGCTCCAAGAACAAGGTTCCTGGCCCCACTGGGTTGGAGGACTTGTACGTTGTAGCCTTTAATCCAAAATATGCCTAATGCAGATATCCTGACTGGCAGGAGAGCCAGAGATGTAAGGCTAACCTAGACTTCCGAATCCTGCCTCTCCAACAAACTAAAATGGATTCATGATGTCTGTCATATGTTTACCCAGGGGAATTAAAAAAAAAAAAAAAGTGATAAAAGGACACTTAAACAAATGATTAATCCTAGAGGTAGAGAACTTACAGAGGAAACTATTAATACTCTCCCAGTGCTTTCATCTGCAATCTTTTACTGGTTAGTAGCAAAGAACTGATAGACAGGATATAATATCTTCATGCATAATAATGCATCAAAAGAGAACTCACAACAAACTATTTCAATGCAAACAGTGTTTAATTGCTACCATGTGGTTTTACTCAATATGGCAACACTGTATCTTTATTGCCTCAACACACTCACATGGGCAGGCTTTCAATATTCAGCATACCAGATAGCCGGCTAAATGTCAGTCCCACTGCTCTATTTACCCAGCCAAGTACAGCGCTGCAGCACCCTCCAAGGAACGCAGCCTTTTAGAACAAACTTCATCATGCTCAAAGGGACTCACACATCGTTCCTCCCTCGGAGAGAAGGCACCAATAACTGCTGAAGTGCGAGTCTCCAACTGAAACATGTTTCTCAATTCAAATCTGGTCTAAAGAAAAGTGTTTCACTAATACAGTCACCCCTCAAAGTAACATATCAAGGTCCTTTCGTGTCTTCATCTTAGTCTTTGCAAGGATCTAGAATAAAATACTAGAACAGATCTCTTCCAGAAAACACTCCCTCCCCATTTTAATCCTTCTGAAGGTAGATTACAATTTATTTATTTTTTATGCTCCTAATTTAGCAACCCACAGTAAATCCCACTACTGTAGAGTAGGGAGATCTATAAAAGCTTTAAGTACAGTAACCACATCTGAACAGAATTATGAGTATGCTAAGCATCTGCAGAGTCTAGAGAACCTTCAAACAACAGGCCCAGTTAAAAGCAAAGTCATCTCCTTTTATTGTGCTCTAGACAACAAAAATCATAAAGCTTAAACCCCTTTGTGTTTAGGAAGGCTAAAACAGTACCAGATTTTAAAACATAAAGCTTAAATCCCTTTGTGTTTATGAAGGCTAAACATCACCGGATTTTAAAACACCAAACTTAGTGCTGAATATCCAGGAAAGGCCCGTTATCCACATTTCTGATCTACTGACTCCAGCATAACCACATGCTGTAAGGAATTCCAAAGCCAGCATTTGAAATATGAGGCTTGAGAGCTTATGAGCGATACATTACTGCTTCCCTTCCACCAACTGTGGAGCTGAACCAAGTATTATTCTGATCTCCGTTGGCTATACTATTAAACGTTGGACTGAAAACTATGCTTTCACTTTTTTTCCTCTTTAATTGTCACAAAACTCATGAAATCTACAGAGAAAGCTGTTCAAAGCCAGCCTGTTAATTTCAAATAAAAACAGTGGGCCTATTCCAAGCTTGACACTAACAAAATGCCCTGAGCTGTTAATCTCTTGCCATTTAACTGGGATAAACTACACTGGTTTCCTTGAAATACAATATTCACACTATTTGTAAGTGCCTCAACTGGAATCTGTTGTAAATCCCAACTAGCATTTAATCTAGTCAAGTGGGGGAAGCCACCCTGGCACAACACAGCAAGCTGACTTCTACTTAGTTTTTAATGGCCAAAATAATTTAAAAGACAGCTAAGGCTATCTCTTCTTCCAGGGAGCACACTGAATTGCAGAGCTCATGCTAGAGCCTTCGCTGCTGCCAAGCACTGACTGAACATGCACGGGCAAGGTGAGCACACGCCACCTGTCTAGCTTGGTTTATCTAAAGATAATTGCTGCTAAGCTAGAGGAAGAAAGGGAATTGGTGCCTGATGTGATGTGTGCCTTGAACATCAGGTTTTTAAAATACCATTGGCTCTACATAAGCGTGCTCAGTTTCTCAGGAAACTGAACAGACCAGCTCTTACTAATACTGCCTGTTCTGCAGAAAAGGAATGTCCCTTAAAGAGAGGATGCTTCACCAAGAGCAATGGCTGATGCTGCAGAATGCAATCCATCAGATCAACTAGCAGCAACATTTCCCTGCTGTTTAAAAGAATTAACAAATCTAAATGAGTACGTAGGCAGGGCAATGGGGTTGAGGGCTAGTATGGACACTTCAATTAAAAGCTATAATCTTAAAACAATCGGAATTAATTCAATTCTAGTATTCAAAGGTGAACATATCAAAATTAAATGTATTTATCAAAGTCCTTCCTAAGGACTTCAGTTATCTTCTCAAAAATGGTCAGAAGTTCATTTCATTTAAATGGCATCTGGCACCTACGTAACTAAAGAGTTAAGACATACCTCAACCAGAAAGGGCTGTAGCTGAAAATACTTTTCCTTCTGGGTAACTGCTTCTAGTATATAGTGTTGTTTAGCCAGGCTACCTATCTTTAGAATGAGATCAAGATGATTTATGGCAAAACAAATTCTTAGGAATTAGCTAGTAAAACACATTGAATGAACTCAATAACAAATACCAGTGACAGCAGCTAAACATAAAATATTCATTTTTAAAATCCACCTTTCAAACTTCATGAATAATCCAGAGATTGCATAAAGAGAGAATTATATTCTCTGACAATTCAAATGAACTACACTCAATGAACTGAGTAAACAATCCCTTACTCCTGTCCTGAAGGTCTGACAAAAATTTTGATTACTGTACATCTTTTGTTTAATTATCTTCCTCTTGATGTAAGAGAACACAAGCATGCCTTTCAGTGAGACAATAAAAATTCTAAAGCGTGTCTTATCTTGAATGTTCATAATTCAGTACTGTTCTGATGCAATTTCAAGCAATATTGTTAAAAGAACAAGTTTGTGTAGTATATAACCACAGAAGAATATAGCTCAGCCAAGGAGTAAAGAAAGATCTACATAATAAAATATGCCTTCTCCACCCTGAAAGTAAAGTTTAGTAAGAAAGGGTGCAGCATGGCCTGATTACAATGTGTGTTCTGGTCCTGCCCTGGACTCACCAGCCTGCAATTCAGAGCTGTGCCCCTATTCTTGATTAGAAAAGGGTGAGGATTAACTTTGTATATAAACAACTTGAAATATAACAGCAGTAAAAAAAATATTTGTTTATTTCATTGGGTCTTCTCATCCATAGAATTTTATCAAAAAATTGTCATTTTATAGCCAGGTACAAACAATGGGATAAAACTGAACACAAGTTTTGCTCAAACACCGAGTTTCTTAATAGCATGAAACTTTTCTTATCTATAGCATGGGCTTCCGAGACAAACGACAATTTCCATTACTGGGACATGAAAACTGTAGGCAGTAACAAAATAAAGGGCGGTTAATCTGGACCAGGAAAGGGATCAAGTAAGGAAGGGCATGAGCATCCACTAACATTAACCTCTACAGGTCCTAGGTAAAGGAGAATCGGGTGGTTGAAATTCATCCCACAATTTCAGATCAATTTTCACATGTCATTTGTGCTCTGGAAGCTCAACTGTCATACATTGGGATGTATGTTAAAGGTAATGTTTATAAATTTTCAGTTGCCTACAGTTTGAGTCTGTGCAATTAACACTAATTCTACAAATACCATATTCAAACTACTGGCTGTAGGAATTCAACAGGTTTTATTAAATTATATTTTACCTAGGGAAAAATCTCTGGTTTATCACCAGTTACAGAGAGTTTCCTGTTCTACGCTGAACCAGTTGCCTAAATCTGATTTCATTTGTACAAAGATATATGGAAGTTTTAACTAAGGTACATGCAAACGACTGATTAGAAACTAGTTGGAATTTTCACTAACCACAACTGCAGCAGAAGTCTACAGTGCCAAAGACTTTAGACAGAGTATACACTGACCAAATCTCAATTTGAATAAAAGCCTGGGAGGGAAAACAGCAAGACAAATGTATCCCATCACAAAAAAAAAAAAGACTAAACAGGATTAAGGCAACAAAGCCTTAACTTTTGAAGCGAAATTTAAAATGTTTTAAACTAAACAGAACACTGAAATAGGAAACGTAAGCCTCTAACTGTAAACATCCATTTAATAAATGTTCTCTTAAGTGTTGCTAATTATAGTGCAAGAGTGGAAATCGCTTACTTTCTAACTGTTGTCATATTTATAAACTTCACTGCTTGAAAGGGAACCTTATTTTCAAACATCATCTCAGTATAGCTGGCACTTCTGGCTGTACTTGTTGACTCCATTTAAAAATAGGGAAACCAACTGGGAGCAGTAGCAGCAACTTGTTTTCAATCTGAATACAAAGCAAGTGAGATGAGACCTAATACCATAAACAAAGGACAGACAGACAGTTCTTCAAAGGTGCTGAGGTTTTTGATAATCCTTTCTAAAAGCTCCTAAGGAGATTTAGTCCCTACTGAAGCCAATGTGAGTCAATCAGCATGAATCAAACAAATTTGGAGTGCAAAACAGTATTTATTTAAGACCAACTTACTATACTCTCTCATGCTTCGAGGTATTGCTTCTGTCTTTGAGAATAATGATAATGCTACAAGATAAATGCCCCTTAATACCATAAACAAAATTTCAGAGAGACTTCTTTGAATACAACTAGAGTGAGAGATAAGGCTCAGAAAAATGGGAAGAGTGCTCTGTACAGAAAACGTCAATGACTACAGAAGGTTTTTTTCCTCTGCAGAACAGTTTCATAGCTATGAGCCCCTAAGATATCAGATACTTAGATTTTCATGGCAGAAAATGCCACTTTATCCAGAATATCACAATTCTAATTTAATCTGTTTGAGATGAGATGTTCACATTATGCTATCTATCCTGTAGCTTGATCTGGGTTTAACTTCAAGCCTTCTAACGTCTGTGAGAAATAGAAGTCTATGATCCTAGCTTATGTCCTCCTCCTTAAGAAAACCTTGCAATAATCTGAAACTGGTGATTTCAAGTCTGCAGAAGCATTAAGACCTCCAACCAGAGATACATTTGCAAGTCTAGAAAAGTTTCTGTTGATAAATTTTCCTGATAACTTGGCACAGAAAGCACAACCTGCAGTCTAATAATATGGGAGAAGGCAACCGGCATTACAGTATTCCAAACACACAAAGTAAACCATGCCTGCCCAGACCATCTCTCCTCCATTTCAAGTTCCAGAGCAGTGTATTATTTTATGTAATATATACAGAAAAAGAGATTCAAATTGTTTGCATGAACAGATGGCTACATGTTATGCTTTCCCAAGCATTATACATCATAGAAAGTTCTATCACTGCTTAATTCTCTCTCTTCTCAGTGGTCTCTTACTTTCATAAATCCTTAGAGGAAATAAAAAAAAGCAAATGGCCTCTGTTAAATAGCCAAATTGTCTCTTCATAATGCTTTAAAGTGGTCTAACTTTCCTTGCCTCTAAAAAGGAGATAGGAACCTAACAACCAGCCCTGTATTATAAAGGCCGTTCCTGTATCAAAGAAACATCTGCACTAAAACCATGGTCGTGAGAAAGTGGTTTGTGGTTTGGATTTAAGACATTCATAGCACCACAAACTTCCTGAAATAATCACAGATCAGCAAAGCTTCCTCAAGATAGTATTATTTTGATCAATACCCTTCCTATACGACAATAAGTTGGAAGAGGCCCAAGGCAATAGAGGCACATTGCTCTGCCTGGTCAGTAACTATGGAAGAAGCAGCCATTAAATGTACTGCCTTCTCCTCTGAAAAGTCACCTCATTCCACGCCCCAGCTCTGTTGATAAATATCCAAGTGCTTCGCTTTGACAAGCCCTACTTGAATGCACTGCTAACTATTGCTTTTCCACTGTTACATTAGTCCAACAAGCTTTGAGATATTGGTCAACTTGATCAATTACAAGGTAAATTCAGGTAAACCAAGAGTTCTGCCTCTCTAGACCCTGAAACCACTCTTTGTACCCCTTAAAATAACTACAGGGAAGATGGTACGTCAGCCAGCTCACACCTAACTTTGGCGTAAGATCACATCCCCCCAAAGATACTTCCATTTCTTTCCATCATGAGATGGAAACTACGTTGGAACAGGAGTGAGAAGCAGTTTCTTTTCTCATGAATATGCAGGATTGGAGAGTGGGACTCAACACTCTGGTGTAGCCTTCCCAGTCCTTTCCCGCACATTACTGAACCAAGCACAATTCATTTTTCACCACTTAGGTTAAATGTTAGTGACCTCAGTAACTTAAAGTCACAGATGAGAAAGCACAAAGCTGTACTTGAAAAAAAAAAAAACAAAAAAAACGGAACTGACAATACAGCACAGAAGTGAAAGTTTACCATAAATGTTTCCAAACAAATACTCCTCCTAACAACAGGGAAATTAAAGTGAGTTGCTCCAGCAGCTTTCCAGGTGTTCTCCAGAGCTTACTTGTTCTTAAATGCATCCACGTAAGATTATTAACAGACCTACCCAGAGCAGCCAAAATGTCATGAGGACTAAGGCAACTGCACTTGCTCTGCCAAACCAGAGCTCAGACCGTAATTCAGTTACGTGTGATGAAGTTTAACAGATCAGGACCTGCAGCCCAGCAGCTTTGCAGATTAGACAGAACAAGTAAACTGCAGAAGAGCTGACTGACAGAGCTGTCCTGTGCGATGCTGTCTAAATTTGCCATTTGTTTCCCAGTATACATATTAGCTTTCTTTGAAAATGGTTTTTGATTTTACATTTTATTCATGATTTCAAATAGTGGCAAAGCCCAGCAATTCAATGAAATTGTGCTTCTGTACTGGTGTGATAAACATTACAGTCAATGGTTGCAAGAATACTAGTGAATAGATTGTACCTAAAAGATCTTGTGCAGGTAAATTATGGCCACTACCTAAACAGCTGGCAGATGACTTCCTAGAGCAGCAGCTTCTCGATCCTATGTAGGAAAACTGCAGCAAGATATGTCCTTAAAGAGTTGGTTTTGTTTAAGATCAAGACTTCCCCTCAATGCGTTTACAAGCCATTTTAAAAGCCACACTTCTAATCTACATTCAAATTAAATGCACGATTTCAAATCTCATCATCTGATCAGCTAAATCTTGCAGAAATGGCATCCTCAATTCAAGGGGTAACCTTCAGGTAAGGAAGCCTTCACAAGCCTCTTACTGAAATCTGCTCAGGAGGAGACCTGCAATGCGTATGCTTTTACTCCACCAGATCAATCAATAGCCACAAGGCCAACGTTTATAAACGCCGTATCCCTTACGGTTTAGCGAAGCTGCCCGTTCTCGCTATCAACAACACGAGTATTCTTCACCTCAGCCCGAAGGCCAGGCTGCCCAGGAGCCCTCCCAGCTGCTTTATTTGCCCTCCCCAACCCGCTGGCCATGGGGGCTCTCCCGCGAGCCCAAACCCCGCCGCGGCGGCCCTTCCCGAGCCCTGAGGAGAGCGGCGCTTCCCTCAGGCAGCCCGTTGCGATCCGGGCCGGGCAGGCGGCGGGTCTCGCCGCATTTCGCCCAGCGAAAACTACCCCTGCAACAAGTGAAGACCCTCTGCCCGCCTCGGGCACGGCGGCCGCAGCCCGGGCCGGCGCCTGAGGGAGGCAGCGGTTATGCAACGGGCGGGCGGCCGC
>JAHREE010000205.1:1040084-1090055 GCA_033628505.1 Tringa tobata
CCGCCCCCGGAGCCCGCGGGGGTGCGCCGGGCACTGCGGCACCGCAGCCGGGGCTTGTCCACCTCCGAGCGGTGGAGGGGGGGTCGGGTCCGGGGGATGGGGACCTTTTTCGGGTTGGTTTGGGTTTTTTTTGTGGTTTTCTTTAGATTTTCTTATTCCACCTGCGTTGCCGCAGCTGCAGGCGGTCGGTAACAGGGGCTGAGCTGGTGCCTCACACCCCACCCCCTCCGAAGCCTCACGCAGCTGATTAAAGCAAAGGGTGATTAAAGCCCCAAGCATTTCAGAAAGAGTTAAAACCCATTTAAACGTTTTCAGGGTAAGGCTCTAGGATCTTTTCTGCAAAAAGGCAAAAAGCTGTTTTTTAACCTCACCCACCAAGCCTGGCCCAGAAGCAGGAGATGGGGGTTAGAACTTAATGATCTTTAAGGTCCCTTCCAACTCTAAACCATTCTATGATTATCTAATTCAAGAAGTTCCCTAAAAATAATAATTCCTAAGAATAACCTGTCCTGTAATTGAAATTTTTGACCAAAGAGCAAATAACTTTTCTACTTGAAAATGCTTCAACAAAAGAAAAAAAAAAAACACCATGATCAGAGTTTTGACAAGTAAAATGCAACCAACTTATTTTATAATTAGATTATGACTACTCATGCTTTGTACCTATTAGCCATTTCACTCCCACAGCGAAATAAAAATAAAGTCCAGAATGTTCAAGATCCTAGAAGATGTGGTGTTTCTTTATTTTAAAACACTATGCAATTTAAATACCAAGATTGATCTGTTCCAGGAAAACCTCCCCCTCCCTCCCAGGCAAGCTCAGTCCTGTCCCCTCCCCTGCGGGCCACCTGCCCCCCCTGGGCTGGAGATGTGGGGGGGACCAGGCAACCAAAGGTGAGGAACCCCCTTAAGTGAGGAACCCCCGTGATCAGTCATCAAGAGCTCAGGAAATTGCCGGAATCTGGCCCACAGCAAGCCCCTGCATTTGGATATTCAAAGGCAAACTGTTCTCCCCACCCAACGGCTTCTTCCATCCTCAAAACCTGCTGGATCTTGCTCATATGAGCAATTGCAGAACAGAAAAGGAATTTGAGGAGAAAGAAACTGCGGTCCAACACAAGGAACACCCCAACCACCGTGCTGTGGAGCTATCCCTTAACCAGGCGACCCAGTTAGTCCACACTTACTTCATCGCCTGTGCCAAAGACCACCTGCTCCATCGAGAGCCAAGACATCTTTCTGTTTTTAAATAAAGCTAAAGCCTCAGTCTAAAACCCCTTGATTTCTCAGCCTGTCTAACATATGCTGGATGGCAGATCATGTCAGAAGAAGCCTGTAGCCCATCTGTTGCCAGAGAGCTGAGTCTTTACATTCTGCCAACGCAGCTCCAGCTGACATTATGCTACATTAGGTATTTTTCATTTGTATGGAGAGTAGAAGGACTGTCCCACTCAGTAGGACTCTCCAACTCCTCTTATTAACCTAATGCAAGAGTAAGAACCACCCCATTAATAAAGATTTGCAAGGTAAGATGTCATCAGTTAGAGATGATTGCCCATTGATGAATACATGATATCACACAAGTCTATTTGCCCCAATACTGGATTTCAATTAGGAACATAACTATGTACAGAGCTTGAATGTCAATATCAAAGTACCTGAGAAAGGCTTGTAAGTCAGTGGCCAGTTGGCATGCAAATACACACACTCTAAAACAAAATGAATTATTATTACCTTTAAACTGGAGAACAACCTGGGTTCATTAGGTATGGCAGAAAAGACAGTTTAAAGAACAAAGTTTGCTCTGCAGTCCACACCATGGATTACAGCGGGGAAACACACTGCCATCGACCATGGGGAAAGCATCAGGACTCATTTAAATGTTTCTGGTTCTGCAGAATTAGGAAGGAGAGACATTTTTAAGAGAAGAAATGCCATGTCCAGGTAAACCTTATTTATTGCACAATGACACTACCAGCACCAGGGTAATTAATCAGTTGAATCAGTCACGATGAAGCTGGGAAATTTCCAAGGAGAAGGCATTGATTGCATTTCACTCTCTAAGCAAAACTCCTCCAAGTCAGTGGTGACTCAGGCACTGATTCAGTAAAGCCAATAACTCTTTAGCCTGTATTTTGAGATCAGTTAGATGATTTTGTTTAGTTAGATGACTAAGTGGTTTGAACTGGCAGTGGTTGAGGACACAGACATTATGGATCCTCCACCAGTGTTGGAAACCGCAAAATGAGATTCTGATCCATCAACACTGATGTTCCATTGGCACTAACTCTAGAAGTATAGAAAATACAACATATTCTCAAATTTTGTTCACAGAACTAAATTTGATTTAAATTGGCCAGTGTGAGACCTGCTATGCCCCAGTTCTATTTGCTGTTAAACAATAGCTGTACTGTTTGCCAGAGGTAACGGCATTTCCCAAGCTGACAGAGACTCTAACTGTCTCTGAAATGCCACATGCCATTATTTCAGAGAAACTCCGAGAACCAACTCCAGCACCTTCATTTCTACCACCTATCTCACTCCTACTCCCTGACCTGCTTCTCAAGCTCCAAAAAAGCATTGACTTTTATTTTATTAGTAAGCAACAAAAATGGAACAAATGGCTCCTGGCAGAACATGTTTTCTGTTACAGCTGAAAAACTATCAGACTGATGTCCTTGAAATGCACAGTGTGACTAATGCCTGGCTTGCAAGGACCCAGGAGGACACATTTATTGCACTTGTCAGAATGGAGCTGAGCAGCCAGAAATGAAAAGGTAAGGTGATAGGTAAAAATGAACGCCTTTGCTTGCTACTTAAAGGAAGCCAGTGCATACCATAAATACAGAGAGAAGCGAGATGTGCTCAGTTAAGTCAACAGCAGATCTGCATCTGACTGTTAGAGCTCAGGAACATAAATGATTTTGAATACATGCTGAGTACACACCGTTACTTCTAGATGTTAGACTTGGACCCTTGTTTAGAAGGGGCGGGGGGGAGGGTATTGGGGAAAGGGTCCAAACTTCAGGTAGTCTAGAAATGGGTTGAGAAAATGGTCCAGGCTAGAACTGACTGTGGGCTTATTTTCATCTCAGTACAATTAATGTCTGCGCAGTCGTTTGTTCCCAGATTATGATTGCTTTCAATGGGAAGTCAGAAGTCAGAACTCAGAACCTTGCTTTGTCTCCTCTACTGAGCATTTGGTTTATCACAGCTGCCTGAAACCACTTCTGAAAGGGAACCAATTGCCATAGAGACTATGCAGTAGAGTCATTAAGCTCATGAGAGAGTTGCATGCACAGCCAAGCAAAATATTAGCTGAAGGCAACAACAGACCAGTTTCCGAGTGGCTGTACTGCAGCTCCACTCCAGCTCCTTCCAGTCCCACTAGAGAAAGCAACAGGAGAATCCCAAAGTACTTTGGGAATTTTGGGAATTTGATTTATAGTATTTTTTTGGTTCTGATCTGGCTTTATCAGTCTAAGCCAAGCAGGAAGAACGAACAATGATGTCACTAAGAAAAATATAATTCAAGGTGAATATAAAAAATTCATTCTTCACAGCGAGCTCTATGAAACAACAGAGTACTCTTGTAAGGCAAGAGGCACTAGTGGCATCTTTTGGGTCATTCAAAAGAAAACTCCACAACAAAATGCTAGAGCAATGCCCTTACCAGCCTGAAAACACACAGAGATGGCCCGTTACATGTTTTCTAGCCTTGCTGTCCCTAAATACACAGTAGCAATCTTCTAAACAAAAAGAGGCATAAAATTGACGTGTTTTTTGATTCAGTGGATGAAGATTTTTTAATTTTTTTTTTTTAATGCTTTGGAACCTGACTGTATTAGAGGAGAAAGAATTATAGGACTGGTTTTCCCCACACTTGAAAATTTCCAGAACTGCTTTGATCATGTGTGAGAATTGATTTAGGGGATGCAAATGAAGGCCTTGGCAATCTAAAGAAGAAAATCTTCTCCCCTGACATTTCTGAACGTTCAGAGAATTCTCAACAAGCCATTGAAGTATAGGTTCATCAGAGAAACAAAAAGAAAATTCAATAAGCAAAGAAGTACATAAAAACAACTGGCTTCCTCACAAGAAAACTAGCAGCATTAGCAATCATTCTACCTTGTTTTATCCTTTTTTTTCCTGCTTAGACTTACCTTCTATTGCTAAATACGCATCTAGAAACATAAAAAGCAATGAAGGAAAGATGCAAGTCTTTCCTTATAAAGAGAGAGAGACTGAATATTCTGCAACAGCATTATAATATTTTACAACTCATTAGCACCTTCCATCCTAGGATCTCCAAGCATTTTGCAAGCGTTAATTAATGCACTCTCACAATACTTCTGTGAAGTAGAAAGGCAGGTGTCTAGATATTGTGATGACAGGTGCATTACAATTGAATAAGACAGAATTCCTAGGCTTTTCATTTGCATATTTAGGAAAGCGGGGCACAAAGAGGGTAGGTAAAATGACTAAGTACTGCAATACCTTGAAATACTTTGAATTAAGAAATACCGTAATACCTTGAAATACCTTGAACAGACTGGCTTTCAAGCGCTTAGCTAAAAAGCAGTACTTGACTTAAGGACCTCAATAGAATTTAGGCTTTATTAACATAAGTCTTTGTATCTAATACCACAATGGCTATTTTAAGCAGTGTTATATAAATAGAAGTGGAGTCTGAATGAAACTGGACATGTTTCTTAAAAAGTTATTTCCTTACTTGGAGGGGTACCGAGGTCTCCTAAGTCTCTGAAACTGTGGCCTCTGAAGAGCATTAAGTAAATTACTTGTAAAGCTTAGTAGGACACCACTAAAGACAAAGAGGGAGAGAGTACAGAAAGTGAAACAGCATCAGAAGTAAGTTACTTTACTAATCATCCTCTGACTCAATAAAACAAGAATTACAGTCAGGGGCTCTGGCTGAGCCTTTCTATGACTTGTGTCCACAAAAATACAAGGACTCTGGTGGTTCTATGCTATTTCTGCATGTACTGTACTAACCTGTTCTGAAGCATAATGGGCCATGGCCACATTAACAACTGCTTTAACTCCCTAATATATATAGAAACTCAACTAGTGATTTATGCTGTGGCAGAGGGGAGAAAAAAGTAGTTAAAAAAAAAAAAAATCACATATGTCCCTTTGGGTCAGTCACCAGCCCCTACCCAACCCGTTTTCTTATCTTACAACATAATACAGTAACATACCACGTATAAAAGGATGGATGGATAAACGAACTCAAATATTTTCACCAGGTACTGGTGACAATGTTTAAACTGCTCAGCTTACTGGTTTTTTTTTGGTGTTCTATAGGATCATGGTATTCGGCGAACATCTGGCCCTACAGTGAGGTTTTCCTGTCCTCTCTGCCTGCCTTCCTGCAAGGGAGAAGAGAAGAGCCATGTGCATGAGTATTCCCCTCCCTAAGAGCCATATGGGAATGTAAAGGCATTCTCTGAATTCATTACCCTGCCCCACAATATGATTCCGTCTTTGTACCGGCAAGAAAATGGATGTTAATTTATTCCTTATTGCTAATTTGAAAAGAAGCACAAACACAACAGTTCCATTGCAGAGACTTCTACCAAGGGTGTAGTTTAGGTCCAATTATGTGCTATTAGTACATTTGCTCTTTGTTCCTGTGGCATATTAATTACATGTCTGGTATTCTGATAATTAACACAATTATACTCTCTATTTTCCCCTTTCGTTAGACAATATTCTTGCATTTTACTCAGATAAGTAATTTTCTGTAGGTAAAAGGAGCCAAATTATTACGTATTAATAAAATCAAACAACATGAGCTTATACAGAGGAGTTCCAGCAGTTTTCTACAGCAAAAAGAAAAGCAGATGCTTCTCCTGTTGCGCTCCAGTCTCTCTCAGAGTCTTCTAAAAGGAAAACCAAATTACAAGCCTCCAGTTGTGTATCCAGCATTATAATCCCTGGCTGAAGCAGCAGGGCCCTACAGACTGTGGTAGTGCTGCCACACACAGCAATGTCATTGCTGCTGCTCAGAGGGTAGCTGCCACCAAGATCTTTCCTTGCCCACCGACAGCTATGAAACTCAATGACATTTATCAAATAAAGTTACAAAGGGTCAACCAAAATGGTTTAAAATTGCACAGATCACCCACAAATAAACACTTACCAGATATTCTCAAGAGGAATTAAGGAACAAAACTAACAAACAAACAAGCACTCTTAATAAGAGAGTAAAGTGGGTAGATTTGGCTAAATTAAGTAGGTATAGATGTAATCTACAGACACTGCAAAGGTTTATTTTTTTTTCCCCTCTCCAGGACAAATTATAGTTCCTTGGAAAACAAGTTACCATTTCTCTATTGTTTTCCCTAAAAACCTACCTGAATCTCCACTAGGTCTCGTATGCTCCTATGGCTAAAAATCCCCACTGTGGAAAAAAAGATATCCAGCGGTTTCCTTCTGTAAGTGCTTGCTTGGGAAAGAAGAAAAAGAAGGAACAAAATATTACACCTTCCTGCAACAGGGTAGACATTTCATAGAAGGCTGGCCAAAGAGCTTGGCCCCCAAATCCCTCGTGTCCAGATCTCTGGTGGATCTGGCTGCAGGACAGGGGGGTGTCACCCAACAAACTCAGTGTCACTCGCTCCTTCCCGGAGACAACAGCTCATTACTTACTGCTCTCTGGTACAAGTTTTACCAGTGAGGCTTGCTTATGATGGCAAATTGCCTTTAATGACTGCCTCCATTACTGGGGATTCCAGTATGCCATCGGGTCCCTTGGGGAAGAAGAGAAATAAAACCTCAGCAGGCAAATATTAGTACTGAAAAAGCTTGTTCTGCCTTTCCTGAAAACACCATCTGGAATATTTTTCATTTTGAATGGTTGACTGGTAGACCAAAATTATCTAAGGGCTTTTTGAAGACTTTTTTTTTTTTAAATTATTTCTTATACAGTCCAAAAACTACAGCAAGCCCCCAAAACCAATCTTAGAAGCCAATTGCACTGACCCTATTCAGAGATCACAGAGCTCCTGCCCTAAGTATTTGCAAAGGTAAGATTCAGAGACAGGACAGGGCCGCTACGTTCTCTTCCTGATGACGCCACTGACATTCTACCCACAGACAAGTCCCTTAATCTCTCTATGCCTCATTTATGCTCTCAATTTAATGCAACTTGCTGGTTCCACAAGGAGGGAGTAAGACTTCATTAACTGTTTGTAAAATACTTTAAGATCCTACGATGAAACCCTCTCTAGAAATGTAGAGTATTATTATTTTAATTAAAAAGGCAGCATTTATAAATACTCTGCTATTAAATGACCATATATATCATAAACAGTCCCAATTTCCAAACAAATCTTGAGAAACACAAAGTCTGATACTATTCTAAATACACGATGCAATAAGGAATGTTCAGAACCAACAATATTACAGAAAAGCACAAACATGTTACCGTGATCCCTACTTGACTGTTCCTTGACTTTCAGTCAATGTCTAGATTTATCTATATTTTCTTGAGAATGCATTTTGAGTGAAGGTTGCAAACTCTTCACAATACAGCCTAGACAAAAGCTATCATGTTTAACTTTTTTGCTGGTATTCACGGCCTCATTATTATACTGTATTGACAAAAATTACAAGGATACAGACTGCAAAGCCGCTTTTGTCTTTCCTGCCTAGATGTAGATATTTTTTTTCTGGAAAACGTGTCACACTTCTTAGAGCAATTACTCATCTGCATCCAATGCTTAGTCTTCAGACTTGTGCTTGAAGCAGCTTTGGAACCGATGTAGGGCATGGAGAGCTGGGAACAGTGGAATGCCAGAAAAACAAGATTATTCAATATCTGATTCTTTCTTCAGTACTACTCCTTTCCAGTCCTTGTAACCAGCCTAAGAAGCTGAAATTGTACCACTGCATTACCATATTCACAGGAAAAAAGAAAACTTGCATCTCCTCTTTTCCTTTGAATGCTTTTAGCAGACCAAATCTAATAATAACAAAGATAAGGTGGCACAACACCACTACAGGACAGAAAACTAGCACTGGTCTTCCCATGTTCAAAACTCATTCTACTGAGTTCTCATGAGGGACTGGAAGAAAGGTCAGCATAGAAACTGGTTTATGAAAGACATTGGAAAGGAGCCTGTTAGGGTAAATTGTAGGCCACTCCTGTTCATAGGTAAATGAAATCAAACTATCCTGCAGCAACTGAGAGACTCAAAAGACAGAGGGTCAGAACTAATTTTTCTTCTTCACCCAACAATACCCTAATTTTCCCCAGAGCTCAGCCTTTTGAAAACAAGGCATTTTTAAACATTTGCCCACTTATATCTTTTAATAAAAAACAAATAATAAAGGTCACTATGTTCCCAGAAAGCATTTAGAGCAAAGGCTTTTAATTGCCCGTGCAATTCGTTCTCCTGGGGAATGGATGCTCAGTGGGACAGCAGAATAGACACCGACGCTGCAGCCAGCGTCCTAAGAACAAACCCCTCTGTTTGCCCAGACCCCAGCTAAATTAGTTGGTATCCGTGAATTGATTGCCAGGATCTGGACCATGGACTGTAAGTTTCCCAGATCCCCCTGGATCTTGAAGGTATAATTTGAATATTCATCATGCAGTATTAGATTTCATATAATTAAACGCATGTGCCTCCTATTCCCTAGAAAACAGAACTGAATGGTGCTGCAAATGCGCCCAATCTTGCTGTCTCCAAAGCTGCTGTGAACACTACTATTTAGATGTGGAAAAGTGGGATCAATTTTACTAAACAGTTCTTCTGAGACAGAGTTCCAGTTGCCATATTTTCCACATCACATAGGTTTTTTTCTAGACATCAAAAATAAGCTAAAAACAAGCCATTGTTTGTACTGCCATTGGCTTCAAGCAAACTCTTGTTCTTCCTCTACTTGTAGCATCTGACCCAAACTCCTCTCCACTCCTGCCCTGCTCAAATTCATCACAGCTGGCAACAGCAGAGTGCAGCTTTGCTAGACATTTTCCACATAGTCTCAAAGCATTTCACACACTGCTGTATTAAAAGCTTCACAAACCTCTGCAAGGCACAGTCAATACCTTTACTGTCTGGCTGCCAAAGATGATGAAGTTCTTGTGTATCAGTCACAAAAAGTGTCTGGGGCAAAATTCAGAATTAATGCAGACATCCTGATTTCTGAGGCCATGTTTTAGCTACATAAACTATCTCTGGTGCTTTAAAAAGTCCCTTTCAAAATTATCTGGTCCAGGAAGAAAGACCCTTTTCCCTTTTTACCTTTTTTTTTCCCCCCTTTTTCCCCTTTTTTCTAGAATTCCAGTGCTCCTAGCTTTCTCCTTGCAGCGCCTTGGCTATTTAAGTTACAGTCTCACCAGACAGGAGTGCCGCTAAATCCTTTGTTATTTCCCATATTTATTTCTGTTCTGAAAGATACCAGTTGTGACCCTTCCTTGCAGTAAGCCACTGCCCTCCTGACCTTCACTCTAATTGCAGATTTGCTAATCGTGTTTTGATCACCCACCCATCTAATCGCCGCCTGCAAGCCACGGAGCCGGCCCTATTTTCAGGGGAGAAGAGCACAACATGCAAGCACCACGCTTGTGTTCGCTGTATGGAAGGGATGAGAGGATTAAGAGGAACAGCCAGCCCTGATTAACACTGCCGAGGGAGCAAGAGCTCCTTGCCAACAGCAGGGGCTGATGGCCTCCCCGTGGGGAGCTCCAAGGCAGACAGTCTCCCTACAAGGACACATCTGCCTGCTGTTTTTAAAGCTAGATGCTGCTTTACATTGCTGCTCTGCTACAGAAAGGGGGTTAAACGCTGACAGTGGACTGTACTGGGGTGGGAAGGTTGTGTTAAAGAAGTGGAATACTCTTCTCGGAACGTACCGAAGACAAACAGATAAACAGAAGTTTGTTTCCATCACTGACCTACCACCAGCAGGAAAACAGCAGAATTCGATTCAGGGGCTTTTGTGCTGGCTGAATAGGTGTTATGAACATATTAACCTTAACAGGGAGCCAGCAAAGAGCTGTATCATCTCAACAAAGCAGGAAACAAATACACTCTCAGAGGTAAGGCTCACGTACCCAGCAGAACCACCGTGGCCACGGTTTATACTCAGCAGGAAGGTAAGGATGTTCCCCCACCCCCAACCAACCTAATACATGTAAGTGAATCTGAGTGATTTAGAGTAATTACCCCATGCCAACATGTGCTGCTTAATGTATCCATTAGATTGTTAACTCCATGTTTTCCTCTACCCAGTGAAGGAAGATAAAACATTTCTAGTGAGTCCTTTTGTAAAGGTTACGTGCCCACTTTCTGACATGGGATCAGCTTCTGCTGGACCCAATGTGATCTCAAGGACCATCCTACTGCCCAGACAAACATTCAGCAGCCATGAATTCCCATTCCACCTGTACCTTTTAACATTTCAGGGTTTCTCCTGTTTTCATTGTGGACAATGAACCTCTGATGGAAGACTTTCTCCTTCTGCTCTATCCCATGTTCTTCTGTGTCAAACGTGGACCAGCTGAAAGAGTGGAATGACACACTGTCTTCTGCAAAGGAAGTGGGGTGGGGGTGAAGGGATGCTCTAAATCCCATGTTGTGTTAAATGACTGAAGCACAGCATTCTAACAGCACACGTTTCTCCGTGTTTACTCTGCTTCAATGCTACATTGCCCGTTGAGTGTAAGTAAAAAGCTTATGAGATGAGACAGGCGTATCATCCCGTCTGGAGATGGGCTTACACAAGCAGCTTCCTGCAGCCCAAGGAAGAGCCTCTGGGAACGACCGGTGTCTCTGTAACATTAAAATACAGCTCAGGATAGGTCAAGTATTTATTGCCCTGATCTAAAAATGAGCTGAAGTGCCCATTTTTTGCCAATTTGAACAGGAGAGGTATAATGACAGCTACAATTCCAGGGGCTCTGCAATGACTGAGGAGTCCTCAAACTGAGCAAGGTGCACAGGAGTTAGTCTTTTCTATTTGTTAAAGCCCTGCTTTATGTTTAAGATAATCACATGGCATTCTAAATCCTAATCCTAGACCCTGAAGCAGCAGCGTAGATTAGAGGTTTTGACCATTTTCTAAAGTAACATCTCTAGTAACCAGTGAGACATTCCAGACAGAAAAACATTTGAGCAATGAAGGAGAAAAAGACTCTAAGTATCTGTAGAATAGCCATTTTTTTCAGTTTAAGGCACACAAAGCCCCGCATCATACACTAGATATGCACAAGAGAGTTCAGCATTAGAACATCTTCATACCCTTTCCCCTCAAGCATCTCTGCTCCCTTTGCTTCCCCGCTCTCATTCTGCCTGACAGCTCCTTAATCACAGTATCTCTGTCACATGCATAAAGTATTATTTAACCTCCAGCACAGAGGAAAATGCATTTATAACCTACTGGGTTTTCCCCTTTAATCTCTCTCTTTTCCCCCTTTACTGCTCCCCCTCTCTTTTTACTAGCTCTATGCAAGAATGGTGTTAACAACCTTCGGAAAGGTTTATTCAGGTCCAGACAGGAACCAATTCTCTGCTCCGTCAAGACAGAAGACTAAAGAGGCAACACAAATGACTCTTCTTTCTGCCCAGGTGGCAGAACACACTATCCCACGAGATCACAAAAGCAGCATGGCCTCTCCTGCAAAGACCTCAGTGTGTGTAATTTTAGAATTACAGAATCAATTTAATTGTGGCTGAAGCTCAACTAAGTCACTACTCAATCCTGCACATGGAATGTTGCTTATGATATCTAATAGCACTTGTGCTTCAGAGGTGGTTCTGTGGCTTTATTCTACAGCAACCCGACACAGTTGAATTTAATGTTCCTTCTGAGCTGAACTCACGGTGTTGAATTTAAGCTGTGAGCAAGTACCAGGTCTAGGATATTACTATGTCAAACACCTCATTACCTGTGATCCATCTCACCAGTACTTAAGCCACAGTGTTTTTTCTGACAAATTCTCTATTTAAACCTTTAAGGCCAGAGGAAAGGATGTTCCCTACAGGAGGATACGAGCTGTGAATTGTCGCATACATAGTGGTATTACTATGCTAGTCTATTATTTACTAGAGCAGGTACATATTTGAGCTCTGCTGGTTTTGGTGTCTGCAAAAAGAAAGCCTTTCCCGTTTCTTACTGGTCTGTAGTTAATTTAAACACTTCTCCAGTTATCTAGGCCTTGCCTCCTCCTTTTGACAATGGCATTGGAAGTGAAAAGACTTCATTTAATTCCCTGCATCGCTCCAATCCTCTGACATCTAGACTTTGCTACACTTTGAGGAGGAAAAAAAAAAAAAGGAATCAAGTAAAAAGGACCATGTAGCCAGGAGAAGTGCAAATGTCCCCTTTAGTTTCAGAAAACCATGACCTCAGGGTGAAGGCCAGACTAAAACAAAAGGCTGTACTGTACACACATATGGCAGGAGCAGCTAAGCATGGTACAGAACCAGCACGCAGCACAGCTCCTTTTAGAGGGAGACTGTGAAGTCTGGTGCTGCTGGTGAGGCAAGTCAAAAGCTTAAGATTCTGTCTAGTTTAATTACCATCTTTCTCCAGGCTCAAAGAAGCTTATGAGAATACACTTCCACCTACGGGAATTCATCCATTCCAGACCTGTCCCTATCTTCTTCCTCACGCATCCTAGAGATTGAGCAGCATCTAGCCATTAAAAAATAAACCATAAAATAGAGTACAGGCTGTGCTGTGACCTGTTCTACTTGCAGGACAAAACTCCATGCCCAGCTGTGACCAGGCACAGACGTCAGGCATTCACTGCAGCCATCGATCAGGGGACACACAGTTAATGTCTGTCTGCTGCAGGCACTTGAGGTACATGACAAAAGACGGAAGGAAAATGCTTGGCTGCCACTGTCCATTCCAATCACATTTAATGCAATTTACACTGTGCCCCCTGATTAAGAGGTCACACTTAAAGCTGAAAATGGATTACAGTGCACAGTCAGCAGCAACACAAGCTTCTTCCCCTGTTTCACGGGACAAATGTATGTATGCAATAAAAAAAACCACCCAAAGCTGCTCTCTTCTGAAGCAGCATCCTTTCTCAAATCACAGAAAACTTTCCATCCCTTCACACAGTTAAAAACCCAAAACTAGCCCCCCAAACCATCAGTGACAAAGCACTGAGACCATTATAGTCTTCACTCTATACTATAAAGACACTGACTATTTCCAGGGACATCCTCCTTTGCTGCTGCAGCTGAACAGAGGGCACCTGTTTGCAAACTAGACACGATTAAGCTCCGTTTCAGTTCCAGTCACAAGTTGCTCTGCAGTCTTGGACCACAATGATGCATTTGGCTTCTCTGGAGGAAAAGACTACGGGCAGGAAACAAAAGCAACTTTTGAGCTCTTGTGGCAGCTTAAAACCCCACCGGTAGAACATCTAGAGAGCAAGGCTTTGGAGCCACATCCTTATTCTGGTGTATCTCTACATCAAACCTTGATCTGAACTTACCCAGTTCAGCTCATCTCATACAATCTCCCTCACTTGGGGAAAAGATATTTTCAGAACAATCATCCTTGTTTCTTACATCAATTGGAATATTACAAGCATCAGGACAGTATCAGGTTATGACCATAGACTTTATCTGAGAAAAGCAGTAAAATCGCTTTCACTTCACTGCAAGATGGGAATGCGTTTTATGTGACACGTGGACTACGGTGTAAACACCAAACCCTGCATGCTTGAATAACTTAATTACAACTTGAATGACTTAATTATGATTTGTGCCTTCCAAAACTTGAAATTAGCTATCAAAAAGTGGTGTGCAGGGTACGTAAAACACAGGGAACTAACTCTTTGCTTGGGGCTAAGACCCTAACAGTTAAGCCAAGAACATTATTAAATACCTATTCAAACATCAATCTAGCTAAATGCGTCCCTAATATTGTAAGGCTCTCAACTCAGAACATAGATCTAACCTTAAGATTCAGATCAACCAACTTCAAGTAACAGGTTAATGAGAAGTATTTTGCAGCCTTGGAAAAGGTAAAAAGTAGTTATTAGCCACCTGTGTTACTCACAGAGCGGGTAAAGGGCCTTTTTCTCTGGGGGAGGGGTGCAAAGAGCTCAGGTGCTGGGTAGCAACGACATGCACAACACATGGGGAGAGTCTGCTTGCTATGAGCCCAGTGTCTCCAGCTGCTCCCATCAAGGGTATGGACAGGATCATCTTCTGACCCTGTAGGGATTGCTGGATTTTTAACTGCATCAAAAAAGGGCAGCAATAATCACCTACGGTGAAAAACTAAAGAAAAGTATAGATGCATCAGTGCACACCTGGGTTATAACTGTTAAACAAAGGCTGAAAGTTATTTTCTGAGTTTCACAGGCCTCTGGTAACAGATTAGCATTTAATAGCAAGGAGAGTTAACCTGGAAAACGTCAAGACAGCAAAGAGCTCTGTGCATACAACTATTTCATGCTGACACATGAGGCAGCTTGTGAGCCCGCCAGGTTAGAAAGCTTTTAAAAAAAAAATATATAAAAATTCTCTTTTCCAAAATAAACAATCCCCAAAATTGAAGTGCTTCAGGCTACAAAGGAAACTAGCCAGGTTGTTTGTAACATACTGCAGGAATTCTGCTTACAGCAAATCAGCTGCAAAGAAAATGAAAGCAGAGTTCAGAAGACACAAGGTGATTTCTTTCCTGTCTTTGTATGGAAACCTAATACAGTCTGACAGGGAATAGATTCCAGCTCCTTTCTTACCTTGGTAAGTAACAACAATGCTCCTCCCTGTATACAGCCCTTTTCTACGTGCAAAACTGTGAAAAGCATCAGGAACAAGAGGAGGTTAAAAGGGAAACTGGTGCAAAGTCTCTGTAGAGACTTACTGTATTCACACAGCAAGTCCCAGGCAGATCTGGAAGAGCCACAACAATCCAGTGACCTATTTACTGCTGCTCAGGAGTAGTCACAGGATACACAGGGTACAAAATCTGCAGGATGCAACCAACCCCTACAGCAAACTCATCACGGTACACCTGAGGCTGCAGGAAAAAAGTCCATCCAGCAAACACCCATCAGCACTATGTCTGGTTCATGACTACCAAAATCTGACACATTTTAAACACCCTTAAAAGTTAGTTTTGCACGAGGCCATTAATTGCCTGTGATAATGGAAATAATTCATACGGGCCCAACTGGCAGGATCCTTAACACTACTCTGCGGCAGAAGGTGAAATAAAAGAAGTGAAAAAGCTTATCTAAAAGATACTAAAAAATAAATTTTACTTGCTGTTGATGCTGTGAAAAGAGAAGGATTTGCCCTGCATACCCCACAGACTGACTGCAGTGCTGGGTAACACAGGTGCAGTTTCACTCAAGTATTGAATAGGCTGATGCTGAGGCTACATGTAAACCATATTGCAGTCTGTTGATTAAAAATCAACTGCATTCAGCAAATATCCCACCAAGGCAACAACTGTGCAACACGTTAGTGCTCCTGTTCCTCTTACACCTAAAACAGCTATTCGGCAATTTTAACAAAGCTTCTTAAAAGCTCTTTATTAAAAACTAAATTTTGGAATGCTTCATTACTGATGAATAACAACGGGGAAGAGATGCTTACTCACTAAGGACTCTTTCTTTTGTAGAGACTGAATACAACTGAAGATTTCTTAAACCTCCAGAAATTGTTCATACTGCACTGTTGGTTTCTGCTGGCTCCAACACCCCGCAGCCTTATTTGCTGTCAGCTCCACCACACAGTCCTTTAGGAAGCAAGAGACCAAAAAGAAAGCTGAAGGACTAATCTTAAAGTAATCCAAGTCATGCATTCCCCTCAGTGCCCCAGCACTCAGTATCCTTCATATATATTTGATTCAAGGCTTTCAACTTCTGCCCTTTATTATTTTTTCCCCTCTTGCATTATAAAACACCGGTAACTTTAAAGACAGCACTGCTCTATTCTTCTAACACATTCTCAATACCCATAGAAATGTATCCCACACATGACCCTTAAATCTTATTTAGGATGATCTCTTCTATAGGTGACAAGGGTCTTTGTATTTCATGGGCCATTTAATCTTTAGCCCTCACCAGAACTATTTAGGCTGCTGGTGAATTAGAAATATAGACCTCATGAAATTGAAACTGATTTAATGTTAAAGCATTAGAAACTTTCACACAGGCCACTGAACAGCCAAGACAAAGAGACAACTTACAGTAACTACTTACCTTACATAGGAAAAGGAACAAGAAATCCAAGGAGCTTATTTTATTTTATTAGCAGTCCAGCCTCTTTCAGGCAATAGCTCCTTCCAAAGTGCTGCTGTGCCACTAGCTCATATGTTCTGTTACTCCAGGGTTTATTTTAGGACCTGGGAGAATCAATCTAATGTGAATGGTGGAATCTCATTTTCATTCACAATGGGCAATGCTCACAGATACAATGACCTACCGACAATTACAGCAATTGCCACCCATCTGGAGAGAGATGAGAGGAGTATCTGATGCAGCTCTAAAACTTTTCCTCAAGCTCTGAAAAACAGTGTGTTGGGAGAGGCAGATGATGAGCTTGGTATGAGAAGAAGTACAAGAGCATATTTTGAGTATCTAAAGTCTTTCTCCCAAGAAGACTACCCAAAGGATGTGTGCTTTTTTTTGGAAGATGCCTCTTAAGTTTTTCTGCTCCCTTACTGAACGCCTTAAGCACTAATTTGGCTGGTAGTTGAACTATTCAGCCTTTTCTACTTGCAAATATATTTCGATTTAGATTTATACTCACCTTTGACCCCTAAAACATTAGATATCTTATTTTTAATCAGTAATTGTTTGCTTGAGGAGGCAAAAGCACAGAAGTAAAACTAGAGAAATGTGTACGTACAACACGTGAACCATGCTGATGTATTCTGTGCACAATTCTCTACCTCCCAATTAATCCAGGCACCACAGCGGTAATAGGATTTAGTTTTCATAGCAAGAAGATAAATACTTAGAAATATAATTCAAGGGGAATATTGGAAAACTCTCTTGTCCACTAGTTTCTCCCTGGTTAATACATGAATTCTTTATTATAAATCTTCTAGCCCCGGTTTAAAGTTAAGAAATAGCCATTGGGGAGGGTGGAAAGGTAACGAAGCAAGCACAAATATTCTCAAGAGACTCCATCTCCTCCAGTTTCTGCATCCCAGATCACATCGTTATACAACACACCACCGTTTCTCAATAAATCCTTCTCAACATATTACTCAGGACTCCCAAGTCTGGAGTCTGAACGGAAGTTTTCCACAAAGGTGAGGCAAGTATTTTCCACCTGACAGTTGAGCAATATAATAAATCAATAAGAAACAGGAGGAGCTATTAAAAACTGTATTTCTCCCCCACCCCCAACAGTTACATTTTTAGTGAAAAGATTAAACCACATAAACACTTCACTTTTCTCCTCAAAAAGATTTAACAGCTCAGAAATGCCATAGATACACATGGAGGATGCATGTTAGCTTGACAAGGACAGGCCACCACAACCCAGCCCATTCATTCCAGCCAGTGGCCAGAAACACACATATCCCCTCAAATTAACCCTTTAAGGGCCGCCCCCCTTTGCACCAAAGATAACATTAAAGTGCCTCTTAGGCAACCAGGTCAAAATTTAAACAATCTTTTGGGCTTATTCCTGATTTATTTTAATAAAGAAATTTCTTAGCCATCCCCAACAAACAGGGGTAAAAGATTTACTTTCACATTGATCTTTACAAAGCTGCAACTGAATCAAAAAGGATCTTTTTCACAAATAGATGTACAGTTGTTCTCATTACACAGTATTTATTTGCTCAAGATCACTTCCCTCCTTGTGCTCACAAGTCCGTTCTTCCTTTTGCATACGTTCCATGGTTTCTCTCAAGCTTCTTCCCCATTTTGAGCCCATAACAGCATCATGTCATCAGAATTTCTTGCCATGAAAACAGTCACGTTGTCACAGTCAGATTCTGGAATTATTACTTCAAACAATTAACAAACATATGAAAGGAACCGGGAACAGGTGAATGGAGTTCTGCTTTAATAGATTTTGAAACATCTTAGAGTCAGTGCAACCCACAGGAAAATCTAGAAGTATTGTAAAAATGACCTGCACATAGGAGAGAAAATGAAGTGCTAGGCTTTAGGCAGCAGTGCTAGAAATGTTATGTGCAGATTCCTGAACAGTCAGTGCACTTCAGGAATTCCACTGCAGGTTTTTCAGTTTGTAAATGCGCGTGTGTGTGTTTTAAGGCCCTGCAACTACTAACAGAGTAAACTCAGTGTCACCTGCATACTCACTACTGGACAGCTTAACCCAGCGTTACTCCCTTTTGGAACAGTGCCTAAAGAAAATGGTATTATCTTAGGGTCCAGATAATCTCCGTATCACCAAACGGTTGCAAGGAGCCAAACCACATGCAGTTTTTCAAGTGACTAGAAACTCAGTTTATTAAAGCCCAGTGCAAGTTGGATTTATGTTAATGATCATTAATTTTTCCTTATGCGAGAGCTAGTCTTGTGCAGCAATTAAAGGGTTAAAGTGGAACTATATGTAGTATTTTAAACAAATTCACATACTCTCTATACAAATTTGGCAAATTCATGTCACAGCCATAGATCTCGTTCTTGCAATTCCTGCAAAATATCTACAGCTCCTCTGTCAGAAGCAAAGAGAGAAGCCACCTGAACAGCCAGGTCTACCAGGAGTTCATGGTAGAGCCCACCCGGCAGCACAGAACAGCTGGTGATCGTCCTGTTCCAGCTAAAACAGGTAGATCTATTGAACTAAATATCCTTTCGACACAATGCTCCCAAAGGAGCCTGAGGCCACAGAGCAGATGAGCGTGGAAAAACTGATTGCATCAGAAACACTGCAGCCAACAGGAAATCAAAAACATGATCTCAAAGCCAATCAAAAAAATAAAAACAACCCCAAAAAGCAAGCATTTATATGTGTGTAGATGTAATAAATATTGCAAAGCACGTTTGTCTTTCCCCCCAAGTCAGTAAGTATAAAGAAATAACCAATGCACCAAAAACATCGGCTTTCTGCAATGAAAATGTCGAAGTCAGCAAAATACCTGCAAGCCAACTGAAGAGAAAGCATTTGCATTGTCAACCAATCACAAGTTGCTTCCAGTTCTATGCAGCCAAATCAAACCCTCTTCAAATTCACAAGTTTGACCTAAATAAGCACCACAGCATGAAAAGCTTCTTTAGAAGTAGGATGTCAAGAGACCTTCTTTAAAATATAAAATAAAATGCGAGATAAAAGGTTTTCATTGGTCAAGTTTGAAAAATTGTCTTCCTTTAGCCAATCACAGTCTGTCCCTTTAAGCCAATCAAAAACACACCTTTAGGTTTGTCCTTAATTAACACAGCCCAGCTGAGTAGCAAAAACTTACAGGAATAGATGGCTGTGAGATGCATTCTGAGGGTTGGGCAAAGGGAAACAAAATTACAAAGGAGAAGGAATAGCAAGGAACAATTAGGGTGGGCAAAGGAACTTATTAATGCTCAGCCATCCTCCTCTAGCTTCAGGAATCTCACTGTCCTCTCCAGGTCTGTGTTGTTCAGGTATCCTGTAGTTACTGTCTTCTGTCTTCTGTCTCTGATCTGGAAAATGCCATCACAACGTCCTCAGCACCTGTAACGACAATGCATACAGGAAAAAGTGTACCACAATTACTTCCTTTAATGAACTGTGGGTAAATCCACTACCCAAACTGCTGTTCTACACATCCATTACATCAATGGGAAAGGAAAAAGAGGACAGAAATAACAATGTCCTGTGTTTTGTTATTTTTCTGGACTGGAATCTGAAGTGGTCTAAACATCTCAATGGTATGATTTAAAATGCTCCTTTGCAAGCCTAAGGAAATAAGTTTGTTTTTAAAGAAAACCAAGAATTCCTTCCTTTCATATATTCCTAAAAAGCAAGATTTAAAAAAAAAAAAAAAAAAAAAAAAAAGAATTTCATAGGATTGTCACCGCAGGCATGTAGAGATAGTATTTTTTTCTGGTTTCATTGCCCTGTAAACGCTGGCACTGCATAAGACACTTATGGAGCTTCTCTGAAGTATGAGGAACTCAACTGTTCAATAAAATTTGTACTGCTCTACACATCACATTGTCCTTTTAAAGTGACAGTTAAATGGTCTTTACTTTATCTTTACATCTAGATATTTACTACCCTTTGCTTTTAAGAATAAAAATTGTTTTAACAGGCCATCTGAATGGTTTTTGCTTCTCTCCTCCCGCCACTGAAAATCACTTAAACAGCCTTTATGAACTAACATGTCTGGAAAATGTTCCATTGTCTAATGGAAGCACAGCATTTTCTTTCAAACTGAAGGCTTCCATTTGCCCAGGGAACAGACACAGCTTTGCGAAGTAATGCTTTTATCCTTAGCCTGAAGAAATCTTTGCCAGAAGAATTCAGTATGTGGACTTTCTCAGTTATTAGATTATTAATTTTTTTCCCTTCAATTGAGGCTATCAACTGTGTATAATCAGCAACAAAACACATGTCCCCTAAGCACAGAAATATGTTATTATCTTCCTATAACCATCTCCAAGTCTTTAGAAACTCGTGCAGTCTTTCAAGTGGGCATTTATAGGAGAAAGACCTGAATGACTTGAGAATCATGTCTGATACAGACTTGTAAAGTACATTCCGTGCTAAGCTCTCATTCTTCAAAAAGATACCTTGAGATCTTCAGAGAAAAAAAAAAAAAAATCAGCTCTCTGGACTTCAACTATAGAGCGTGGCTCAACAGGCACTTAAAAAGTAATGTCTTCAGGACAATATGGAAATAAAAATACATCATACAGAATTGTCAAAGCAGTGGTTTAAATCAATCTCTCTAGTCTAGACAAGAACTTGAAAACAACCCCAAAGGGCTGAGTGCAATATTTTTAATTTCTGCAAAAAATTTGATCCCTGAGAAAGTCAGATAAAAGTAAATGCTTCTTTCATCTCTAGATGCTCTAACAGCATTTATCTAACTCATTAGAAACTGAGATGAATCCTCCAGTCACTGTCTATATAATTTCTAAAAATGATTTCTTCCATTCAAATGATCCTCAGTGCTTAAGTGCAACAGATGACTCACAGTGACCATTTTGGCCTTCATTAATTAATTCAGTCTGCTTGGGATAATTTTGCTTAGTAAGTTTTTCTTCAAAGCTTCTATTAAAGGATTAGACAACAAAGTAGGGAATGCCCAGAGCAATGCCGCCTGCCTGTCCCACTCAGGTAACTGATCAGCTCCATAGTACTGGATGGAGCATCAGCACGTAAAAATTCTCCAGTCTTTTACTTGAAGCTTATCAAAAAGCAGATTTCAGCTTTATGCCCCAAGCAACTTCTGCCTATACACCTGCATACAAGGGAAAAGAAAGAGCACTAATAAAAATTCCTCATCTGGTATAGTTATATGAATTCCATTTTTCATTTATCTAATTTGCTCTTTCATTTTAGAAGGAAAAGCGGCCAAAAAAAGGGAGGAGAAGAGAAGGTTGTAAATTCCCCTTGCTAATATCCTTTAAAAATAAACAAATGCTTATGAAATACAACTATATTTTTATACATTTCACAACTTATTTGTTATACATACTCAAAGGAGGAAATATTAACGACCAAGCAGCAGTGTGTTTTTCCTATGTAGGACCCATATCTTATAGAACTACATCAAAAAACTGCTCTGATGCTCCCGCTTGCCAACACACGGAAGCCCTGCAGTCATCTCCCTTTTCATCTCCTCCACAAACTGTTTTTTTCCCTGATCAAAACATAAATGATATATAGCACTAGGATCCAGCTCTGAATTAACAAGTTGCCATGTTGATTTCTTTTTTTAAATGCATAAGAGCTACCAGCCTCTACAAAAAGAGGGATTTTTATATGCAGGGATTGTGAAAAACAAGTCTATGCTAAAAAGAGGAGGGAGTAAGGACACTTAGAAGTGCTAACAAAGCAAACGCATGTGAAGCATAACCTATGGCACTGTGTTGTCCATGCATCCCCCTTTTTTCCATGCATCCCCTTTTTTTCCATGCATCCCTTTAAAGCCGGGGAGGCATGCTATGTGAGCCCAGAGCAGCTGGAGTAGCCTAGCAACCACCAAATCACAGCTGACGTCACACCAGCACAGGAGACAAGATGAGCTGGATTACTTAACAGATGTTGATTGTTTTCCCAGGGTCTCCCCTTCCCACAGTCTAAATATGAGAAAAAAAAATAAGTTTCTTACAAGCATCCTTACAGGTTTCAGGCAGAAAAAGGAAATTTCATCCCAGACAATCACGCAACCCCCAGTAACACACGGGTCAGTATTTCTGCCTGTCCCCAACAGTTCTGGCTCTCGGCACTGTTCCTCCGCACAGCCCTTCAAACACATGATGAGCAGAAATAGCTTTTGGCACAAAGGATGCCGGGAGGGAATTCTGCAGTTCAGTTTTTGGGTTTCACAACCCACATAGCTAGTGCTGAAGAGCAGGTTCACACTCAGCCAGCTCCTCTTCTCATTTTCGAGGCCCGCCTGGCACAGCTTCAATAGCAGTAGCTATCACTGTGGGCTTCTGAGAACTTGCCATTTGCCTGGACTTCGAATAGGAAAAGAGAAGGGAAAATTTCCTATTTCTTTGAATAGGAAAAGAGAAAAAAATACAGCTTGTAAGTATAAGAGAAAAAGCCAAATTTTAACAGTATTCTATTTGGAGGAAGAAGCAAGAGTACAATAAAGAATACAGTGTGAAAACGTGGAAAATGCTTGAATATGTAGTACTACTGAATTATTATTATTACTATGTACATCCTAAAGGAAGAAGTAGAACAGTGGATGGAGAATGGGTCCAGAATTCGAGGTTTTGATCTTTGACAGCCAAAGCTAATAGCACACATCACTGTGCAGGTACCCCTGTTTTACCACCAACGGAAATACTATAACTACATTTTTTAAATTACCTGAATTCGTGAACAAAGTGCATAGGGGTTTTACTATCATTATTGTAACAGCATCAAAAAGCATGCTGCCTCTCTGATGTTCTTTAGCACTTCATAATACATGGTTTCCCATATGGTACTTTCAAAATTAAGATGGGCAATCAGTACAAGAACCAAGGTGGGTAAACAATTTAAGGAAAGATAATAAATTCTGTTTGAAAGGATAATCATTGGCCTGAAAAAGAAATTATGACTGCGTTTCCTCAACAGTTGGCCTTTGCACCAATTTTACTTAATACTTCCATAAGTGATCCTGGAACAGAAAAGTAGTCATCTATTAATGAAATCTGACGGCAATACAAAGTTAGAAAGTTCAGCCAAAACACCAGGGAGCAACAAAACAATATACAGGAATGAACAGGATGGCAGAGAAGAGCAGAGGTGGCCAAAGGGGTTTAGCTATTCATTTTAGAAAGGAAAAAAAAAACAAAGATCAAAATTAGAAGTGATATATTTCTATGTCCCATGGTAGCTTTAAACACGATTAGAAAAGAATGTATTTTATGCACAGTTCTTAACAGTTTTACTTCCTGATCCCTCCTCCTCAGCTCCTAGTTGGTAGAACCACCAATGTTTTCATCTGCAGGAATCATATTCAAGAGCATTTGCAAGAGCCTCAGGCAATTGCCTTTAAAAAGACAATTTGGTCTATCAAATAAAAGATACATGTCTACTTTGAAGGTGGTATTAAGTGGGTGGCTACGCCGTGGGCACAACACACAACAGAACAACATCTTAAAGACTCAGGCCTATGCCGACTTCTTTTATTCCCACATTAAAGATCCAATTTTATCCTTAGTGAGGTGATGCATTCTTACAGAGAGGAAGCCATCCTTTGCCCAAACAACAGCAGCCACATCGAAAGTTCTTGCAGGTTCTCAAATCTGACACTAGCATGATATTATGAGTCCAGGACCATCTACTTCACGCCAAAACTGATGGTTCCCAGACAGCCTCAGCCCTTTCAACACACGTATCACTGCCCTCCAAGTACTGCACCTCACGGCCTTATTTTATCTTCACTAACAAAAGAGAGAGTTCATTATTCGGCACTTCTCCATTCTCCATCCAGGAGCATTGTGACTCTTGATTGGGATAGGAAAGGCTATAGTATTTCCCAGATCACAGAACCGTTGGAGTTGGAAGGGACCTTGAAGATTATCTAGTTCCAGAACCAGTTTTGTTCAGGGGACTTGCAAAAAAGGGAAGATACCTTCATGTCCATAAGTCAAATAGTTATAATATAATGATGCCACAACCTCTGAAGGGGCCGTTAAGTCCTACTGGTTTTAGCTGAGCATTTCAATGATCTGAAAACAGAATGGAAAACTTCTCTGCTCAACTGGAGTAAGTGAAAGAGTGCAGTAGGCAAGTGACAGGGATACTCTCACCAGTGCTTTCAACCTTCCAGAGGCCACTTGCGGAGCACAATTATTTCTGAAGATATCCTGTAGCAAAAAAACCCCTGGGTGACATTTGTCCAGAAAAAGGTCATCCGCATCCACGTTTCTCAGCACAAAAGCAGGTTTTGTTCAAGTCCCGTCCTACAACCCGAGCTATCCAGAGCTAAATGAAACCAATCTAACAAGTCTGCTCATTAAGCAATTCTACAGTTGCCTGTGCTCTTGAACAAATATAAACATTTCCAGAGAATAGAGCAGGGGTTTCTATGCGGTGAAAGGAAAGCAGGGATTAAAGTACTAGTGAATAGAGCTTCTGCTGCAGTCCCACTTGGCTCCCACAACGGATGTTTTCTTTCTAATCAAGTAAAAAAAATTAAAAAACAGAGCACAGGTTATAAAGTTAAGCTGCACATTGCCAAAAGCCTGAAACTAAGACAATAGAACGGTGAACCATGTTTACTTTTAGCACATCCTTCCCTGAGCTCTGCACTTCCAGTAATTAATGTATAGAACAATAAAAAAGGCACACTTATACCTGACCTTCTACATTCTATATGTACAACTTCTCTCTCCACAGCCTTCCCTTTTCTGACCACGCATTTCTACACTGAAACAGACTTACATATACCCAATATTCCCCCATCTTCTTTCATGAGCAAAACGTTAATTGCCACAAGCTTTCAGACATGCAAATACTTCTCCCATTTCTGCCTTACACTTTCCCACCCTCATCCTTCCTAGAAATTAACAATAATTAACTGGTAGGCCTATGCCCTATCTGAAAAAGCAATAGTGACAGTCTTACCCCACTGACTTTCAAAAAAATCCTGCTGCAATTATGTTCTAATTGCAGTTGTCTGGATTGCTGAATTTAGTAGTTCTTTAACACCACTTGGACGTCAGTCTTAGCAAGCCAAGATGATCTGAAGGGCAAACTACTTTACGGCACAGCAGTACTGTAGGGAGCCACTGAGCTCAGCATGGGTAACTGCTCATCACCTAAGTTCCAGAAACTGTCACCGAAAAGACTGAAGCTAACGCTTTCCACAGCAAGTACTCAGCTGCAGTGACATCAAGGCTGTAGAATACAAGCTAGACTAAAACCACACTACCTTAACACAAAAATGCTAACTGAAGTGTCTAACGGCTGTGATTTACAAGGGTTCTTTGAATGATGAATAGATACATGCACCTGATTTGTTTGTAGTCACCTGCAAAATGAATTAAACCCGAAAAGCCTTTAGAAATCAGAAGGTTAAGCCTATCATGAATGTCTGAAGGCTGCCAAATTAAAAAAAATTAATTCTTTACTTCCCTTGAGATCTTTGTATACACACATTTCTTCAATCACCTCCCAGCAAACTATTCTATTCTAAATATCTTGTAAACATTAGCTTTCCTCTGAAATTTCCAGCATTAGTATCCTAGTCTGGCATTCTAAAAATACACCACGTGCTGCCGAGAGGATGAGGGCATTAAAACAAGCATTGCGTTCAAAAGAATAAAACTAGACCAAGAATAGCTCTATCTCCCTTTCTCCACCACTACCTGATATTTCGTAAGTACAGTCCTCCTCCTAAGCTGCACAAGCAGCCTGGGTTCATTTTTAATGCCCTGCCACCCAGAGAACTTCTCTAACCCAGCCCAGGCATGTGTCTGCATCTCAGCACTGCCCTCCCTGAGGGAGCAGCTTTCCTCAAGAACCAGCACGACACTCCTGTTGCTATAGGAACAAGAGCTGTAATCACCAAGGTCTCGGTATAATTCACATACCACGCTTACTCGCTGCGCAGCTTCCATTTACAGATTTGCCAGAGCAGCGACTTAAGAAAGCCAAGCGCCAGCCTACCATTTAGAAATGTAAATAACTGGCAAACAGGAAATATGGATTTTTATACAGAAGATGCTTCTGTACATATAACTTCCTGAGAGGCATTTTGCACGTATTAAAAATATGTGAGAAAACCTTAATTTCATCATCTCAAGCTGAAGAAAACTAATGAGCTTGAGCTGCGTTAGTGCGTGCTGCAATGCAGGCAAGACAACTAATATGTTAATATCTCAAAACAGCTCATGATTATATCCCCCCTCTGGCATAGACGCTGGTTGAACAGAGATGCCTTTGGGTTCCTCAGTTATTCTTGGAACCATAAAAACAAAACAACAACCAACCCACAGATGTCAGCTAAAAAGCTCCTTGAGTAAAGAAAAATGCCCCATGTTTTGCATTTCCATATAGGTGTTAACAACATTACAGCAACAATTCAAAAATAAAACTGTTATAAAAAACGTGAGCATGAGATTAATGTTTAGTCTCTTAATTAATACTAAATTTAAGTATTAAATTTGTCAGCCTAGAGTTTTATAACTGTTGTTCAGGCTTTCCTGGGTTACCAAGATCTCATCCCCTCTGATAGCAGTTCACCTTTCAATGGATAATAAAGTATTTTTAATACATCAGAGAAGCTTCATAACTGCCATAGATCCAGACAGTAGTGTTGCACCACAGAATGGGTGAACAGGCCAAAGCATTAATAAAAATAGCTAAAGTATCAGGCTATGAACGGAATCCAGATGTCTGCATTGCCTCTATGTTCCTTGCTCTTGGTGGACTACAGCCCATGAAACAGCATCTGTAGATAGGTGTATCAAAGTCAACACACTAAGCACTTCCTGAGATTCTGGAATACACTGGGGAAAAAAAAAAAAGAGCAAATAGTGCTGGAATTGAAAAGACTAATAAAACCAGACTATTTTAAGATTGGAGTTGACATTCTGGTGATTCAAGATCCCTTCACAGATCTGTTGCTCTAATATAGGCTGTGGCTATGAATGTGAAGAGCTTAGAAAGATCTGCACTAATGTCAATTTGGTATCTGCTACTGCACTTTAGAGAGCCCTGGGCCTACGTCATCAATACCTGATTTACACAAAGATATTCAGTAATGCAATCAGAACAACTTTGAGCTTCCTGTCGAGAAAATAAGATTCACTTGAACAGTATACAATGTAGATGCTTTCAAGAATGAAGGTGTTCTAAATGTACATTTCAAATGTAAATGGAGATCTGTAAACAACCCTAAATCACAGTGATTTCATATGTCTGAACTGATACATTCCTTTTGAAAGCAAGATGGGAAATAAACAGATAAAGAGTTTAATTTCTCCTCTTCCTATAAAAATAAGCACAAGCTGAAGGGGAGTCTTAGACTTCAGGCTTGCTTAAAAATGACTGAGATATTCTAAGACGCTTTAATCAAAATTAGCAATTAACTTCTATTGCTGAACCCAAAGACACTAAGCAGAGTATCTTGGAGGAACATTAAATGCCAATGAGACTGTTATTAACAGTGGTTCACTGAAGGTTTATAGCACAAGAACTTGAATTCACTGGGGACAAGTGTAAACTTCTTTCTTCAATGTACGGTCACATTGGTGCAAATATCTGTTAGACACACAGGTTGCAGTGACTCCCTGTGGTCAAACAAATAGACTCAACAAAGAACCTGACAGATCTTTATCAGAAGCCATAGCAGGGAGCACCATACAGCGATAAGCTCAGCAGTTCTGCCCCAGGTAATTACTAGGAGGCCACCAGCCAGCTGAAAAAGAAAAGCACCAAAATACACGTGATACACTTAGAAAATTCTAGATCATCCATCCTCTATGCCCTCCGAGAAGAGAAGAGAAGAGAAGAGAAGAGAAGAGAAGAGAAGAGAAGAGAAGAGAAGAGAAGAGAACCTTCCAGTAATTCTGGAGCCAGACTAGAGCATTTTTTAAGCGACACACAAAAATCTGCAGGTCTATAACAAAGCTTTTAGAGTGCTAAGGCCAAGAATGTCATTCCCTTTTTTGGCACAAAATGGGGGTATGAAATCAGCTTGCTTTCTTTTGTGTGCCTGCTGGAGGAAAACGACTCTAAAGATAGGTCTGGGACAAGTCAGGCTGAGAGCAATCTGTCCTACTATTGGAAGAAAATATTGTGAAATCCACTAACTCTTCGTAAGTTACTCCTTTAACTGAAGTTTTAGTTCTTGTGTAAGGCAAGATGCATAAAGGAAAAAAAAAAGGTCCTCCAGAGAAGATTCAATGAAAACAGCAGAAAAATAGAGAAGAAAAAGTCCTGTAAGCAACCTTGAAGGACACATAACATTAAAGTACCTCAGCGTACTTGGTAAGGGGTTTTTCAGCACAAGGTAATGCCATCTAGTGGAGACAGAATCTCCCTTAAGATGACAAATTGGGTACCTCTGCAATTTGTATTCTCTATTTCCAATCATTTAATTATCAATCCGGTACAGCCAGACAGCAATGACTGCTGCTGTGTCAGCCACCATGCCTAAAAGCAAAGAGGAACATTACCATAACTGACTGTTAGAGATCTGGAGAGATTTCTAAGGAAACCAAAGTCCTGAGTAATAGCTTATAGTTGCTTCTGTCTATACGGCAAGCTGCAGCTTCATCTTTCTCCAAAGGAAGAAGGATTTTGCTGGGTTTTTTCATTTTCATTTGTTCTTCATGCTATTCACTACATAATTTGGAGAGATGGCATATCTGAATATGAAAAGAACCAACATCCTTTCCCACCACGCTAAATATTGAACAACTTTCTTTGTTCTTTTTTTCCCTACTAAGAAAAATCTTAATGGTCAGACCACCAGTTTAATTGTAATTTGGGAGGATTGAAGGTAGATCGTGGGGTCAAATCTCCCAGGAAGACAGCAGTGTCCCAGATTAGATCAAAGCAAGCATCAACAGAGAGAACTTCACTTCCCTATGGTCGAGGTTTTTAGAATCATTAAGAACTTTAACAAAATGCTGACAGAGAGAGATCACTTAGTGTCTGTTCAAATATGGAATAAAGACAACTTTTTGAACAATGTATGAAGCTCTTACATTTCCCTTATTGCATGATTAGCGAGTCTAGAAACAGGCTAAGTAACTGCTGGTCTCTCTTTTGATTACATTTAAAAGTTCAGTCAAAATTCAATTTTTTGAGTCTCCGAAGTGAGAAAAATGTAATTTTGCAAATATGGAAACCAGACAGTTTAGACAAGAAAGTTAGATGAAGCAGTGTGAGAGCACAGCTGTACAAAGTACCTGTATCCCCTGGCTGGTATTCTAATGTTATTATCTCTTCTTTGCCAAGGCACAGGTAACTCAGCATATATTTTTACTGTGAGAAATGTAACTATTTTAGGGATAACACTGACAAATGCCAGCTCCAACTAAGACAGTCTTTCTTAAGTGAATATCTCTACCTCCGTTTTTGACAAGAAACCGGCAAATTTTTACTTTAGACCGGCAGAAAAGCTCAAGAATTCTGAGCCAAAATATGAGTATATTTATCTCCATCAGACCCTGAGCTATGTGAGGAATGAACACAGAGGCTTAAAACCGACGAGCAAGTTTGTGCAGGTTGTGTTTCTAATGGTTTTCTAAATGTCTTAGATCTATATTAAATTTCTACTCAGCTCAGTTCTTTCTGGCATACAAGTCTGACAATACTGCTTCAATACCAAATCCTACATTATGGATGTGATCTGGCACGAGGCCTAAGAAGGGGAGGAAACAAAGATTCAGGTTCAGAAGAGATTAGTCGATTCAGAGCAGCGCCACACAATTGTTCACCAAGACTTCCACAAAGATTTCCCAGAAGCAGCACATACTTCGTCCCCTTAAGGGGAATCTAAACAAACCAAAGCAGATTTGTAAACTTATTTCACATCTACTGCCCCCGTCGGGGAATTATGTTGTGCAAATTAAAGAAATGCAACATGAAGCAAATTCCTCCTATTGCTTGCTCTGCTGAACACCGCACTTCCACTTTCATGGAAATGTGAGAAACAAAAGATGTCGTTAGATGATTCCTTTTTATTTTGTGAGAAAAGTGTTATCAAGCAACTGGAGTCACAGTAACTAAATTATCGTCTACATAACAAATTGCTTTTGTACTGTGGAAATCTGTACCTACTTTACATCTTATTTTGTTATAAAACTTCCAGTTCAAAGCGTGCAAAGAAAGTGCTTGCCACCCCCAGTCTTATTCCTTTGTAAGCACATGTCCAGTTTAAGAATAAATCAAAAATTTAGATGAAAGTTGTCTTATGCAGATGATCCACACTGAATACAGTCAGACACATTCAAAACTAGAGAGATCTATGCATACCTGAATTTAACTTCACAACAAATCAATCAGGTTAAAATTTATTTACATTTAATGTGTTACGTAGAGCAGGAAGCTATATACATGCATTTAGTTCAAAGGACTTTGGCCATTAATGTTTTGAGTTACCAGGGAGAATAAGATATTTAACAGTGCTCTTCATCCTAACAAATCTTAGATATAGCCAAGACTGACTTTACCTGGTGAAATAAAACCGCCTGTTGAACAGTCCCCTCTAGTTCTCTTCCAAAGATATAGCAGCCAATGACTTGCAGATCCCAGATTTCAGGAAGGGCTTCAGTGGGTGGTACAGTATTACAGAAATACAGGACCCTAAATTCGCTATTTTCTGAGCCTATTCTCACAGATGAAATGAACACAAGGCAAACAAACCCAGTACTCACCCTGATCAATTGAGTGTTGAGGAAGCTGGCTAAGTTGGCTATTCACTACCCCTGCGTATGTGCGTAAGAACTCCTCTTCGCTAGCAGTCAGCTGGAAACGTACAAAGAGACAGCAAAAAGGAAAATGAAAAAAGACTGAAGACATTATCTCCCACTTCCCAATAAGAAACATCACAGTTGCCTCTATCCTGCTCTTCAGCAGTTCAATATGACTGTTATTTGTGCAAAATATACCACCAGCAAGGACACAGCAGCAAACCGGGACATCGTGCACTTATGGAGAGACTCAAAGTAGCTTTAAACCAGTTGCTTTATTTTGCTGTTTTTCCAATAATTAAAACTTCACTGTATGTAGAGAAATGCTCAGATTTAGTTTCAGGCATCAAAAGCCTCATAATATTCAAACAAATATCAATTATGTTTAACTGCCGGTAACGGTTAAATCAATGATGGCTAAAACAATTAAGCAATAAAATCAGACTGTACCTGCCCACTCCAGTAAGCACTATCCCAGTTACTACAAAATTGTGTGGGAAGCCACAAAACATGGGCAATGGCAGCACATCTTACATTTGACCCCATCTTCCTCAGCATGAGCAGGACTCTCACTTTCTGCTGAATATACATCTCCTCCGGACTCTTTCCGGGGACGCCCTCACGGTTCATTCCCCTCCTGCCAGCTCCTGGATTTCCTGAAGACAGATGAGAAAAAGACAAACTCAAATAGGTAATGGGGTATAAAGGAAAAGTTTCATTTCCAAACTACCTGTTTTTCACCAGTGGGCAGAGCACTTAATAATCTGGGAGAGTAAGGACACGTACATCAAGAGAAATCCTTAAAAATGTCAACAGCTAAATGGGGCACTACATATGCGACTCAAACATTCAAAGAGGCTGATGTTCACATCCCTCCTAGCTCATTATCTGTTGTTCCATTACAGCACGAGTAGAAAAAGACAATTTTAACAACTAGATGAAAGAATCACACTGACAGAAGAGTCCGTGGTTTCAGGTTTTTCCCATAAATAAGCACAACCAGTATGAAAACAGGATGCAAAATGCACAGCCATTAAGCCTGCAATGGCTACACAAAAGCTGGATGATCTCTCAACTCTTACATCTTTCTCCTCTCTCTTTTATCCCATTTGCATTATATAAAAAAGGCCCCTGAACTTTTACGAAAGTAAATACAATTTATAAAACGGTTTTGGAGACAAAGAAGAGTTAAGAGGAGCAGAGAAGCAGTAGAGTTTATCAGCCTTTCTCGGATCATTTAAAGGCTGAAGTTTTGCTTTTCTGTTTTAATAAAAAATAATTACGTTATGGAATAAACAGACTATGCTATCTGAAGTCTATAGCACAGACCATGATTATACTTTGTTGTCTGAGTGTCTGGTAATTATTTCAGTTCCACGTTATTTAAGGGTGTTTACCAAGACAAAAAAAAAAGCGCTCAGGCATAATCTTCAGCCACTATTAATAAACATGCTCCAAGATAATTTTTAAGTCAACAGTAGTAAAAACATTAACTTCAAGCAATACACTAGTACAGCAGTGTAACAAACTAATCTAACCTCTCAGAAGTACAGTGTGTTGGAGAAATGTAACCCCTATTAAGGAATCTGCAGATGGAGGTGTAAACCAGCCACTCCTCCATCACGCACAGCTCAGAGAAGCAGCTCCAGAACAGTTCTCAAATTAGTTTTAATTCACAGAACTGGGTCTGGTCCTATACTAAGGTATAAATCTGCTTTCCTGAACCTTAGTAACCAAGGGAATGCACCACACACAGGTCATGCTTAGCAAAGCCTGTACCACAGCAGTTCAAACACCCTGTTTTCCATGTAATGTTTTCCTATAGTCATTACTAAACTCTCCCCTCTCTTTATTTTCATTAGTACTTTTAAGGGAAAGTAATCTGGGTGTGGAAGCAGTTTAAAATTACACATAGTCCCTCCTGAGTGAGTCAGAAGCAATGCAAACTTCAGTAGCAGCTGCTGGGATAGGCTTTACCACCCACATTGCTCAGCATGAAGATAAGAGTGGAGAAAGTGGAGAAAGCTCCATCACCAGTCATACTCGCTTAAGTTTCCAGTGGGAAGATTTGCATTGTGCTGATTTCCTATAGCTGGAAACCTGCAACCTATAAGCGTGCAAGGTGATCATGTTTTTTGGCTATCACCAGCAAACTGCTTTTTGAAGAGGTAATAAAACAATCCCATATTTTTGTGTAGTAGCAACTAAAGTAAGTAGATTGGATTATGTTACTAAGCACATACTCCACAGTGCAATTTACCGAGTGCTGACAAGTGATGTCAATATTGAAACAATTAAAACAAGACAGTGAACAAGAAACATTAAGTTATGCATACACAGAGATTAATACAACAATAAATATTTATCACGATACCAACTAAGTCTGAAAGGTTGTGACCAGTTCTTAATATTACACTATTACATACTTTTTTCTTTGTTCCCCCCTCTTTTTTTTATTTAATACTGCTACTTTTAGAGGGAAAGCGCTGCACAAGTAGCCAAAGAAATCAATTTAGAAAAGAAAAAGCACAACAGCACAAACCTGAAATGTGGTAACACACCTATCATTTATAAATGGAACAAATGATATGGGATATCTATCAATAGGTGGCACCACACACAAGCACCAAGAAAATGCCACGGCTGCCCCCATGCCAGCTAGGGAAAGCACATTTCAGCATTCCTCTTCACATCAGATATAACAGGAGATTTGTAGTCTATACACGTCATTATTCATCATTTTCCATTATAATAGTCTTCCAGTAGTTTATTAATTTTTGAAACTTTAAAAAAGGGTGATGGAAATTCCTGCCTAAACCTGGTTCTTCTAAAATAAACTTCAGCCAAGATGCATTTATCACAAGTCTACCTATTTAAAAGGAAAGATACAAATACTAAAGCCTGCCCCTTCAGCGACTGCGTCACAAAGTTAGTAAGTAACATGGGGGAAAAAAACCACTCTATATGACTCGAAAGCTACCAAAATATACATACAAATACACTGAATTAAGATTACAGAGCAACAATGATTTGCCCTTCATATACTGCACAATTATTTTAGGCAATAGCCTCAGTCCCCACAGCTTTTCCTACTTGGTGACATCAAAGTAGAGACAAAAGTCTGAAGACAGTCCTGAGACCCCAGAATGAAAAACTTCATCTGTTCCTGTTACACAAAGCTCTTATAAGACAGTGTTTAGGATGACAATAGTACCCAGCATATATTACATCATTAACTGTGCAAAACCACTTACAGAGCTACACAGCACAATCCATTTTTAGTATGAAAATCTTAAAGCATTTATCAATGTAGCTTTCTTGGGAAAGCAACGTTAATATGCTACACATAATAAAATGTTACTTAAGCAGGATTTCCCTAACCCTGCAATTCTTTCTGGTACATAGATGAAGTTCTCATCCCCCCATACCCAAGCAATGTAACAGCAGAGCTTTCCCTGCCAACGTACCTGCTTCTAAAAACCACAGAAGATCAGATAACCCACGTGTTCAGTCCCGATTAATGATGGTAGCTGGAAAAAATGTACGAGGAAACTGCCCTGTGAAAACAAATGAGTAAAGCATTACAGAAATATACAAAGCTGAAAAACAGAAAGACCCTTCATTCAATGTACTTTGAATCAGTCTGCTTTAGAACACAGTCTATCCAGAATTCCTAAAAGTGTAGGCTTATCTGGAGTTTCCAGACCCTTTTTATTTTTAAAGAATAAGTTTTTTAAAGGTCAAGCCATTCTTCATCTGCAAGATTTACACCCTGGCCATACCAATGCCATTCCCAATCACTTGAGAATGGAATGCATTCAGGCTTTGCATTCTTTAAGAAGCTTTCAGCGTAAAACCCAACTCCCTGGAAAAACCAATAAAGGTCATGACACGTAATTTTTTCTAGTAAAAAAACTAAAATAGGCCTAAGCTTACCAAAGATTTGAGGAAAACTAAAAGGAAAAGTAAAGCATGCTGATTTTGACCAAAATTATTGTTTTGCACCACGCATATGTTATCTGAATACACCAATTGCAAAAACCAGCTGGAAAACCCTCTGCATGGAATTTTCAGACCAAGCTCACTGTTCAGTCAGCTAACACTTATAGACTTTTTTTTAAGACTTGTGACATATATCTGAACATATTTTAGAACTGACAGCGGGTATCAGGGCACGGTAAGAATTTATAACTCCTCCTACCCATCACATTAGGCTTTAAGACAAGCAGCTCTATCTCACAAATGAGGTAACAGTTCAAGCGCTCTGTAATGTGCAATGAAACAAGTGCCTGCTATTCAAGACAGCATCACAGCTAGAATCATGTAATTAACAGAATAAGCTGCTGTACTTAATTAAGAGCTTCCGATTAGTGAAGATACACATACCTGCACAATTTACTAATAAAGTCCAGTTTAAATTTATCAACCACACCTTTTTGTGTGTGTGTGTGTGCGTGTGTAGTCAATAAGCAAAGGCAGATCTAGAGCAATTCAATTCCTGTCATGGCTGCTCACCACCAAATGCAGATGTTGTTACCTGCAGGGAAACCAGACAAGAGTAGCTCGAGCTCCTCGACTGTTCTGTACCCGGGGTTCAGAGAAATGCTGAACCCAAAATACCTGCTACCTTCACCCATAGGTTCTCTACAGTGCCTCTTACTAACAAATGCTGGAAGCAGCAGAGCTTTATCAATGGCTTAAAAGAATCATTTCACCTCTCCAGGGGAGAGAAATTGCCTGCTCTGAAAGGATTATTTAAGCCCTGCCTCACTAATTAGTTCCCACTGTTCCTGCCCTCTAAACATGCAATGCAGTCCCAAGAAAGATTATCTACAGCACTGACAACAGGACCATTTGCAGTAACTAATTGCTGTTCTTATTTCTATGGTCTTCAAAGACACCCCCCATCACCACCACTGTACAAATACTCACCATGCAACTGTGTGAACTCCTTCCTAAAGGAAAAGGTTAGAGTATGGGAGGCAAACGCATCTGAGACACGGTTCTGTCCTACTGACAGCAACAGCATATTCATAGTGACCATAAATATTCCCCATGCACACCCCAAATTGCAAATAATAGTAATCTATCCATTTGTTACATTTAACACCAAATACAAATGAAAACAGAAAGATCGAATATCTTCCTAACCCTGTAAATTCAGAGGAATTCAGCTGAGAACCAGAACAGCCTCCACACAGCCCTTTTGCATGACCAGCCAGAAGGCTTATACCCTAGACAGGTTCCCTTTCAAGCACTAGTCCGGTGGAACATCAAGCTTGCACACCAGAACCTGAGAATTTCTCTGCTAAACCATAAGGCGTATCCTCTGAATAACAAGCACCTTCACTGCTGAAGGCTCCAAAAATGACTGGAGTAAATAAATAAAAACATTCATCAGGTTTCATTCCTTTTTCTTAAAAGTATGAGAACAAAGTAAGACTAAAAGGCCTGGTGACCAGTCCGAAGTCACAAAAACGTTCTACCAACTCCTTCCTATCTATTCCAAACAGCAGCCCACACCTCCAACGTTTTCAACTGCACATCAACATTTCCACATTCATCTCTAACAAACCCTAAGAAATAAGATCTAAAAATATTTTGCAACTGTGTATTTTGGGGATGGGAGGGAAGAAGTGCAAAATACAAGAAAGAGTTTAGCAGGACAGCTGAGGAACAGCTGAATCACTGCAGGCACGAGTTCTGCTCACAGTCCTACGAGCCCCAACTGACCTGTGCGCTACACAGTGATCCATCCTGAAGCCGTTTTCAGGTCAGGTTATTCTTTGCCTCAGCTGCAATTACCAGCTCTGAACTCTCTCTGCTCACCTACACCCACCTTCTACTCCTTCAAGGTCACAACATTGTTTATTTTGCCTATGCTCAGGTACAATCAAAATTATTCCTGTAAGTGGGCTTACATTCCCAGCCAGGATTTAAGAACAGCTAAAACCATGCAAGGTCCTTTACCATGAAAATGAAATGAAAATTATTCTAAGCACAGACTCCAGTTCCCATCCATCCTTATCCTTCTACTTTCTTACCATGGCTTACAATTGGTTCAGAGATTGTTACAAAGAATATTTTTTTAATATACAGAAAAAAAAACAAACTTAAAAGCAGAGAATTTCAGAGATGTCCATATGGGAAATGGAAAAAGGTCAAAGTCTTAGCTTTAGTTTCTATCACTTAAGAGATCATACTGCTTCCCCAAACATTGCTAGCTTAAACAAGTTTCAGCTAAAAGGTAAGGCATGCTAACTGAAAAGAAACCTGTTTTTTAAGTAGGTGTCAGTGAATTGCAACAGAATGAGGAAACTGAACCAGCATCAGGATGCTACATGCCAAACGCAGGATGCTGGCAGCTATAGGTCAGCTGATCAGCAAGGATAAAAACAAATTTTGCACATCCTGTACATCATAAGCAAACTTCTACCAACAGCACTAATGAATCCTAGTGTTTGTAGATAAAAAAATAGAATCAATTTATTTACCTATTCTTGCCAGATGTATTATATTGTATGAGAAACATTTCCTGAAAGATAACATTTCAATCTGTATTTTCAGCCCAAAAAGCCAGATAGGGAGACAGGAAAAACAAGAACTGCCGTGTAGTGGACTGAGGGAATCCCCACAACAGTCACAGAACTAAACTGGAAAGCTCTTCGTTCAAAGGAACGAACAGCCAGAGCTATTTAGAAGCCCAGTTACACGTGCACTGATACTCACTGGCCTAAGCAGAGGAATACTGGCATCTCAGCTGCTTTTCTGGTAATTGTATCCTGAATTACCGGCGCTAAAGGAAGAGATGCCAAAGGCTGATGAAGCCCTACAGAACGCGCTGCTCCATCGCATCTGGAACTGGTCTCTCCAGGTACAGGCGAGGCAGATGCGCGAAGCCAACAGGGAAATTGGGCTGCCAATACCTTATCTATCTTGCAGCCAAGCTGGTTCTGCTTCCCAATGCCATTGTTCAATTCCTTTCTCATGAAAATGACTAACCTGTGCTGTAGTTTTAGTCTGAAATGATTACATTCTTCACTAAACTCTGTTAAAAGACTAAATCCTACAAGTTTGTCCTTCTGTACCCAACACACTGCAACTGGACATAATTGGGTCACCTAATTTTCCTGTGTTTGGCAGGCATAGGGAATGAAATTTAGTTCTCATTTATTTTTAATACGATTCACAAGACAGAATAATAAATGAGAAAGATCTATATATCACAGCCAAAATTGCCAGCCCAGCTGGCAAAAAATTTTGAGTTTAAAAACATTCCCTGCCTTTCCCAAGCAGCAGAGGAGGTTGGTCAGTAGTGGAATGGAAAAGCTGTCCTGTTCTTTGGCACTTCATCCCCCTGCGGTGCCTGCAGCGGTGCTGGGGGAGGATGGATGAATGACTTCTGCTTCCCAATGCCCAGTGTGGGGACCAGGCAGAGCCCAGCACAGCCCCATTCTGATCCCTGTCTGCCCAAACCCACCTCTCGTGCTGGGGAAAGAGCATGCACAATCCTGTCCCCTCGGCAAGAGAAAGTGTAAACATCATGCAAACCACACCAGGTTTAAGTTACGCTTTCTAGCAAGGCAGTTAAGTCAGAGATGAGAAAAAAACGGGCATTGGTTTGAATCCAGAAGGTGTGGGTATGTCTACATCAAAAAACAGCTGGGTCACTTTACAAGTGTGTTATCGAAGGGGATTAACTTTAACTTTTCCACTAGTATTAAGAGATGCTTCCCATCTCTCCACACTTGGCCTAAAAAGTTTATAATGAAAATACAATATAATCCTTCCCAAAAACGAACTAAGAGACCGTACCAACTTTCTCTTCAATTATTGACCCTGGACACAACAGCATGGGATGTAATGAAAAAATATTGCCTCTGCAATTAGCTCCCCCCCTTCTTTTTTCTTAACTAGAAACATCAGCTACTGTGTTTTCACTTTATAAAAAGCATAGACAAGAGAAATCTGTACTCAGACAGAGTTCAACTACTCTGTTTTATGAGCAGATGGAAACAGCTCCTAAGGAAACTCAGGCTCACTGGCAAGAACTGTTTTGACTGAATGCTTTCAGGAGAAGGATTCCAACGCAGAAACTCAAAATGACAGCATTTCCCTCACTTCCACCCATACTCTTATCAATTCAAAACCTGGAAGGGCTTCTCTGCTGGACAATGCCACAGATGGGTCCATAACAAATAACTTCTAAATTACTCTGACTCCCCCCCTGTAAACCCTCTTTAAAAAAAAAAAGAAACCTAAAATGTTCACATCCCAACAGGAATAACAAAACCACTAAAAAACTGTATGTCCATAAATTTTGCATAAAGCAAACTACTTAAGTATCCCATTTAATTTTAAAGACATCTTTATTTAATGCAATGCGAAAGCAACATGAGCTTTCGTTCCTTCAAATTATATACTTCCCCCAACACTGTAGTCCTACAATTCCTAACATCCACATTTCACTGCTAGGCAAAAAAAAATAAGCGATATGGAGGAATTTGTAAAGCCTAAATTAAGAAGGAAAAAAAAGGCAGTAAACCACCAGTAAATGTGAGTATTTTACATCGTTGGTCTTAACATTTTAGGGTACTCATAGTGACCATCTGGCAAGCTTTTTAAAATATAAGTCATAGCTGACTACCTCTTTAATATCGTGTATCATTTCCAGTTATAGACAAACTAAATTCAGCAGGAGTTAGTTCACCTACAATGTGGTGGTGGTTTTTTTCTTGAATCTGTCTGGTACTGTTCAAGGCGGCTAAAAACCTCAATTAACGGGACAGGATTATAAAAGCTCAGATAAGGAGTTATGGCGAATAAAACCAACCGCTGCAGGTTTCCTTTGCATAACGCAAATTGAGCTAACAGCCAGCATGAAGAGGTCCCTTTAGCTCCACGACATCATTATCCAAGGTTAAGCTATTAGCCTCCGCAGTTCCATGATGGAGTACTTCAGTGGTTAAAACACGGTCACACTGGGAAGCTTGTCAGTGCAAGGAGACGCTGCACCTTTAAGCCTTGTTAATTTGCAGATGACATTTTACAGAGAACAGCTAGAGCCCTAAAAACCTTCCAAGCCGGAGCCTGAAACCTGAAGTCAAAAGCCTGCTACAAATTTTCCTCTAATTCAGTCTGACTCCTGACCTGCAGTCACAGGCAGCTGGAGACTGGATTAACTCCCATCTCCAGAGGGATACGACAATAAAGAATTCATAACAGCTACCTATTTATAGGTGAACAGTGAGAGCTGAAATATTTAATGTGAGGATTTCTGTCTTCATTTCTATGCTCAGTATTACCTTTTAGCTGACTTCAGAATCTGAACCCGTGTCAGATTTTGGTCAATTTACAGCTGGAACTCCACATACAGGTTCACATCTCTTAAATGTTAGATCTAATTTTTTTAACAAAACAGTACAGCCCTTCTTCTTGAAGAGTGATGAGTAACAGCCCAAAACACTGCCATTTAAACACGAAAAAAAAAAATCTATAAAAACAAGCAGGTGGGTTTCTTTCCATTGCTGGATCACCTTTTAGAAATTCAAAAAAGACTTCAAAAGTAGTAATGAAGTACATTCAGAAATGCTTCCCAATATACTGAACCAGTTTTTACATCAATGATCAAGCTAACTGTAAAAAAATAAAACAAATCCTACCATTATAATCACCATGTTTATGAAAATTAATGCTTGCCTCCTGACCTTCAGGCACACATAAACCAGGTTTTTATTTTTTTAGCAGCAATCTCTCAAGGAGAAGAGCTCTCTCATTTCTCATACAGTTAAAAGAGGCAGCACAGGTTTTTGGGTGGTTCACATCAGTCAACTTGAAGCCTCTGAAATTTAATGTAGTAACAGCAATAAAATCTTAAAAAAGGCTTTCATTTCACAAAGGCATTCACACTTCAAAGAAGAATTTGTCAAAAATTCTTTAAAAAGGTGACAAAACTCAGTCACCTGAGTGAGCTACAGCACTTCTTACACAAATCCTATCCCACTCAAAGAAACAATTCTGAAAGAATATTACGATACTTTACTCAAGATGGTCTCCAACAACTGGACTGACGAGTGCTGCTCTTGTCCTCACCATCAGCAGGGTTCACAGAGGCTCCTGCACCTCTTCCCCTATTTATAACAAAGCTACAAATCCTCCTGACAGGAAATCGGGTGCTAATGATAGATAGTCAATGATGTTAACTACCAGGTATCCCACACAAGAATTACTGCTGTAAAAAAAAGTGGTACGTGTCCCTCATCAAAACCAAACTGCACAGCAAAGCTTTCTATGGATCTCTTCATTAATATTCTGCCTTTTCAGAAACAGAAAATGAAGTTTCCAGCAGATAGGCATAACAAATTTGAGATGCTTTTTCCTTGTCCTTAAGAAATTATCTTTATTTTCATAGATGGATTTTAACTCGAATCATAAAGCAGTGAAAAAAACAGTAAGTAAAAATTTTATCAACAGCTTACAACAATCAACAAATTATTTTCAATAAATCTATCCCATTTCGTATGGTAGGCATGCTACACGCATTGTACAAATATGTACCCATATAACACCTCCACCTATGAAGTATCACCTTTTTTGACCATTAATTATTGACACCAATGACAGAGCAGCACGTCTGCTCTATGATCACTGCAGAAACTGCACCAAAGCCAATACACAAACACACAAGAGCGAGACCATTAATTGTGGTCACTTTGTTTCTCGCAATGTCAATCAGCGTTATGACCAAAGTCACGTTTTCAGAGACGCTCTGTAAGAAGTGGTAACGCTGCACCCACAGTCCTTCGAAGACTTATAGATGATTAGCATTAAAACTGGCCTTTACTGAAGACTGCCATTTATATGACAGAAACTAAACTCAACGGGCTAAAAAATTAATACATGGGACAAACACCCTACACTCCTGAAGCATAAACACTGATAAAGAATTAGTTAACTGTAGAAGCAAGAAATTGGTTCCGTTTTCATAATGAATCTAAAATAAGCCTACAGAGTCCGGTATCAAAACTGATGCAGGTATGTGTGTGTATGTGCCAAAGGTGCAGGAGGTTTTTTCTGCCTTCAGTAATTCTCGAGTGGCTTGAAATGGAACAGGAAACAGAAACGTGCATGAACAAGGACACATTCAGAATTACCAGCAGCGCTAATGGAGAAACACTTCAGTACTTGGTATGCTTCCAACCAAATTGTTTCATTAATACTGCATTTGTACTCAGATTTTTGAAATTAAGCTGACTTGAAATTAAAATACATTCAGTGCACAAATTTGATGTTTCAGTCATCCATAACAAAAAGGCAAGTGACACCACTAACCAATCACAAACCACTACAGAACAGCCTAAAGTCAGAATAGGCCAAATTCCAGTAACTATCTGTAAGCAGTTACAATAACAATAACATTTAATTCCAGTTTACGAGGATGCAGTAAAAGCCCCCAAAAAACACAAGTACCATATTTGGAATTGAACTGCCTGTGGTCTAGTGACCAACTTCTCAGCAGCTTAAGCACCGCATTGTTATATTTAACCAGAAACGGCAGAGAGCGTGAGTAATGCCCACTGGAAGGGCTTCTCTCCGCTCCACCATTATATTTATAGGCATTTCTTCGGTACTCACCCACAGAGTATCTCCCTACGGATGCCCAGCATATTAGAGATAGTTTGCAATACAAAACGTGACCTACTCTGCCCTGTAATTTATACTGACATCTGAACATCATTAATGCCAGATCATATACATTTTTACACTGAAAATGCCTACAGATCTTTTACTGTCAAGAGATTGCGGTTAACTAGATTTTTTTTTTATGCAATTAAGACATGAGCTGTTATTAGGTTGGTGACTACTTAGCGTTTTAATATTTTGCAATATTCTATCAAAGTACAGCGTTAGGACCACAGACTCTTAGATTAATAGCTCTTGACTACCAAAATTGCCTAACCATTGGACAACATGACATACTGTTGTGGCCTCATACATCAATGAAGTTTGCTGTAAAATAGTGATAAATACAGCCCTTAACACACCTACTTATCTGGCCTCTTTAGGGAAGGAAAAAAAATTTTTAAAAAATCTTCTGTGCTGCCTTCCCCATGAGTGCTCTGCATAACCCAAAAAGAAAAGCAGGTTCAGTTTTGAATCAATGTATGCTTAAGTTTTTTAAACTATTTACAGAGGTATTTTATGAATAACTCTTGCTTAAAGTCGAACTAAGAATTAAGGGCTATTTGCTAATATGAATATATTCCTTGATCATCTTTTTTTTGCACTGATCACAACACAAAACCTTTGCCTCCCGAGTGATGTGTTAGGACCATTAATATTATTGGATGATATGGGCAAGAGATCCCGGCTCTTAAGACCTTCATACAACAATACTCCTTGACAACTCTCCTCGGTAGTGTTTCATGATTAAAACAGCAATTTAGACCAGTTTATATGTGCAAAAGCATGGCAGTTTCTCTCTTCTCTGAAGGACTTACTAGAATCAAAAAGCACAAGAAAAGGAATTTTTGTTACCTTCTTTAGGTCAGCAAACAAGACCACGCTGCAAAGATATCTGATGGAGAGAGGAGGAAAGAAAAAAAATCCTTGTGAATTTTAGGAGATTTTTAACGTTCACAAGTTTAAAACAAATTCCTAATTACACACTGATTTTGCCAAAGACATTTTGCTTTCCATAGTTTTTGGTAAAGAAGGATTACAAGAAAGGAAATCTTGCCTTCCACAGCTTTCCTATTTGTAAGGAAAAGGGATGCAATTTCCTTCCTCCCTAGCCACAATTTTGAATGTTACCTTAATTACATTAGCCCTGAACTGTGAAATAAACCTGTCTGAGGTCACTGGTTTGACAGCACAAATCTCCTTTTAGCACTGCTGTACAAACAGATACACACACAAGCTGGAGAGAAATCAACTGTTGACTGCAGATGTTTTTTTAAGGGTTATATCAAGCCCCAATCAGTGCTGGATCTGATTAATTTCAGAATACAATGAAAACTGGAAGAATCACAGGCAAACCCAAAAATGCACATATGTTAAAGGCGACCATGTTGAGCTGCATGGAAAACGGTATGAGGAATTGCGTGACAATTTTGATTTATTCAGAACTCACCACTAATGAAGTGAAATACTTAAAACTGATTGCTTCAAGGTCTCCTATACACGTAAAATACGGTGCATTTACAGGATAAATGGCAATTGCTCCCCTAAGAATGGGAGCATCTCCAGACGAAATAGTAACTATTTGGATTAATCCAATTCCAATATATACCAACAATAACAAAGGGTGTTAGCCCAGAGACCATTATCAACAATGCTCGAGACAAGTTAAAAGTACTGTAAGATTCCAGACGACTTCAGGAAGTTTCCAGGAGCAGGACTGTACACAACAACCACCAATTTAAGGCAAAAGGGGGAAGAGAATTACTGGAGTTTCAGACAGATTTCTGCACTACCCACACCTTTAGTACAATTACAGCACACCTTTATCATATTTAGTTTCTCAACAAAAGGCAGGAGCTTAAAGCTGTTATGTCAAAAATTGCAGCTACCAAGAATAGAACAATTAAATGGATATATTAAGAACAAGGTACCAAAACTGTCTTTCCTCACACACACTATTACACATACAGAATTTTATTTCAGGTTTAAAACATACTCACCTGGTGAACTAAGAATCATGACAGTGAAACGTTAAGAAAACTGTTATAGCCTTATGTGAAACGTGAAAGGTTTATTTCGCAGAGTCCCCTGTAGCTGCTGCCCAAATTTTCAGTAATAAAAGTTCTGTTTAAAAAAATCTGATGTTTCTGAACCCTGAAGTAGAGCAAAACCTTTCACGAATTCCACATAAACCAAAGAGTATTACTTGGCATCTACAGACATTCCTGAAAAAAAGCAGCTAAGCAGATGTGAATGCTCCCATTTTTCTCAATTTGGCATCAACTCCTAAAGTTAATTATATTTTAAGTGTGTTATGGCTGATCACTTCTGCATAAACATTCAGTTACTGTGTTTATTTTGAAGTCTGATATTGCCTCCCCTGACCAACTGAGCCAAGTTGCCAGGACACAATGAAATTTGCAGTTTTCCAGCACACTCAAAGTTAGGAAACTCTCTTAAAATTACATTAGTGCGGCAACAGGCACTAGACATCCCCACAGATGCACTAAGCCCTTCTCATTTCGACAAAAAGCCTTCCATCTGTAGTTCAACTGAAACTCTTTCAGTATTTAGGCTGCTGCTCTACAGAAACTCTCCTGCAAAAATTTAGGTCACGTCTCCTTTAAGTGTAGATGGGGGTGTGTACATGTATGCTTATTTAGAGCTCAATGAAATTAATTAAAAGCTCCTCACCAACTTCAATGTGCATTGAATCAGGACCTGGATGAGTTCAGAGGCAAAACAATTACACTTTAATTAAACACCTTAACATTCTTGTGAAGCAGTCAACTAATTTTATAGAAGGATAAACTGAGTCAAAGTTTCAGAGCTTGGTCATTGTCATAAACAGAGTTGATTGCTTAACTTGCTTCCATGTATGTAGTTACCCTCCTAACATACAGAAAACGGACTTTCTGAAAAAAATCAAATACATTCTTGGTCTACATACTTGTAGAAAATAAAACAGAATAACCTGAGGCAAGTGCAATGGTTGTACAAATCTATTGGCTCCATTTCTGCTCCCCAATCAGTAGCTAATTTAGTCAGTCTCAGGAATTCCGATAACGCAAGAAGTTGAAATTTTCAGGGTTTTTTTCATGGCAGTTTATCTCCAGATAGGATTTTTTGGCTGTGGAGTGTGTTTTTAAAATAGCATTAATAATTATGATATATATCTGTATTATTTTTTTTTATGAAAAATAGGCTTGGCAGATTTGATACTGTGTAAAACAGAATATTTTTGAAAATACTTATTGAAAAGCAAGAAATATGATTACACTTCCTAAATTCAAACAGACATTTACACTGTACATAAAGACTGTAACATCCTGTCAAATCACCAGCAGCGAGCAGAAACAAGACATTAACTTTCCTCATTTGTTACATCATGCTTCCCCAACACTGAGTCTGAAAACAAATCCCAGAGTCAGAAGAATGTTCTCCTTATTCAATTACCAACTAACTTTTTTCGGTTATTTTTCTCATCTTTGATTTCTTCTCACCTGTTAACACTCTGTAGCTTTGCTCATTCTGGTCTATCTGCTCTCTTATGTCAATCGAAGTTCATGGACGGGCCACGGCTCTTTAAAGGGAAAAAGAACTGTAATTCTCATCCATTCTCAGACATACAACAGCATCAACAACGGTAAACAAAGTGCTTTGGGTGTTTTGTTTTGTTTTTCCTAAATTAAGTTTGTTGGTAAAAAGTTTTTAGTATATTTAAAAGTTATTTACGTATCATTTCTCACACACACGTCATTAGAAAACCAACCATTAAGACCATTAGACTACCAGCATTTCTTAGCAAGTGGAGCAGGTGACAAAATGTTTTCATTCCAATAATTTACATCTTTGGTGAACATCAGCATCAAAACATAGATAGCACCTGGACCTATCTGTGTACTCCTATACATGCAATAGCTTTACTGGAATTAAATTAATGATACCATTACTTTACCAGCAAATCAGAAAACTCAAACTAAACAAAAAATAATCTCTCTTTAATATCTATGATGCAGAGAGTTATTTTAAAAGAAATTTTTTAAAGGCACTATGAATATAAATTATGTAGGGTTTCTGCTTATATGGTTTAACGCAGAAGAATAAATCAAAAAAGTACATATATACGTATACATTGAGAGAATCTTACAAGATATGACGGATTTCAGTTAGTCTATGGGAAAAACATACAGAACTAAGTGGTTTTTTAAAGAGGACTCAATTAAAACAATTAAACACTATGATTTTTGACATCTTTCTTATTACAAATCCAGGTTTGGTTTTGGCTGAATATTCCACCATACCATTCCAGAAGTACCCTGTTGATAGTTTAAATAAAGAACACAATCAATTGGCTTTACCATCCTGACTATAAACATCTTTGTAAAATACAGCAGAAAAAGTAATTTACTCTCACTATATGGAAATTGAATTACAACCACCTTCTAGCTGTAAGACTTATACCAACCCCCAGAATAGAAACTTTTGGCATATGTATTAGGATTACAATTCTTCCAATTAAAACCATTGACATGGCTTCCAACGCTTCTGCGCTACGCACACAATGGTGTGGTACAGCTGTAACAGCTGCTACTGTTCTTGTTGCATTTCAGCAGGAAATCCAATCTGATGACAGCTTGCGATAAAAAGAAATACAGTTTTGCATTTGCATGTATAGAAATATTTCTGAAGATATCCAGTCCTCCTTTTTTGGAAAAAAAAAAAACAAAACCACCTCTCCTGGAAGTTTCTCCAAGCATATTCAACAGCAGCCTCCAAAAGCCTACTGCCTCTCTGTATGCACAGCACTTGGATGCATTTTTGACGCTTAAAACTAGGTCAGATGCTCATGAGCGATGCTTTGTAGTCAACAACAAACTCACCAACTGAAATCCTTCCTAAAAATCACAAATGTTTATGTTGGTTACAGATGACAAAAAATCTGCAGAGGAACTCAAACTAATAGAAATAGAGCTATTTCATGGAAGTTGTTTCCCCAGCAAAGCATTAACATTAGTTTCACCGTATCAATCACATTCAGATGTCAGCTTTATCTGCCTGTACGCGACTGCAGGATGACTTTGAATTTTTAGCAATAGATGTATATCACAGTCAATGTTTTCAATTACAAAATTTAGGGGTTGTTTCAGTTCACTTTTGGTTTTGTTTGGAAAATAACCCAAAAGTTGTTTTGGAAACTTCTCTCTCTCCTCTTGCAAAGTTACAGTACTCCACAACCCTAGATGGAGGAAGGAGGGAAGCGGCAGAAACTCATGCAACTACAGATTTCCCATAAAACTGGGGTTCAGAACTTCACACTTAACATTATTATGTATCTAGTGAAGTATAAAGGTATTAACCAATTCTTGTTAAGACAACGGACAGACGCTTCAGCTCACACGGTCAGCAAACACCCCTCTCTCCACACACCCTTGCACTGCCGGTGTGGTACATGGAGCTCCTGCGCACAACCGCAAACAGGCATTCAGGCAAACCACAACTGGGGTATTCCTGATGTGTATTTATTACAATGACTCTTATCAGGTTATGGGATGATTTTCCTGGTGAAGATTTCAGTATCTTCCCAATTGGATGTCAAAAAGAATCCTGAAAGCACTTTATGTCCCATATAACTTTTCCTAACTTTTGTTGCAGTACTTAAAATGAACTAAAAGAGAACTGCTGCTTTGAAGCAGTTTTGGGTAAGCCACAAAATTTCAGCCAACCAAATCAACTTGTTCACAATGGCTTTTACATTTGCATTTATTCAATCCTCCATGCTTCCTCGTAAATTTACACTATTACACTGCACCACACCAACTAAGAGAACGTGCAAATCATTTACCAACAATTCTAAATTATACTGAAGAAGCTGCCAATTTCTACCAAGATGCCAGAGACGCGATAAGAGATGATGCTTTTTTAGCTAATGTCAACCTGAAGCAACTCCCATGTGTCTCAAGTACCCCTGACACCAATTTTCCAGCTGAATCTGTTTGTCAAGGCAAAGAGTAGCTTTTAGATTGATACGAAAATAAGTCTGCTTAAAAAAGTAGAAATACATAGCTTCTTATATGCCCCCTCACCTTGAACACCCTTAGTTTCAAAATAACCCCCCAAAGTACATAGTGTAACCTCACTTTTCACAATTTACATAGCATTTGTCCTTCATCAGGCTATTTCACATCACACATGAGCTCCAAAATTACCAAGGGCAAAAGCTGACAGCTTGCAACTTCAGTAGCCAACAAAAACCAAACATAAAATTTTGATTTTGTAAATGTATTTAAAAATTATATTTGTAAAACAGTCAACAGACATGCCTATCGCCACACTGCAGCCAACTCAGATCAGAAAACTGAACTTGTCTATAAGAACACCTAACTTGCCTCCAATGTCTGTTGGTTGGGTTTTTTTTAGTTCGGTGGTTGGTTTTTCTTTTTAAACCACCACATCTGCAGAATGTCTCGCTCCCATCTCGCAGAGCATCAAAGCTTAATTTGTTCAATGTGCCAAAATGAGGAACGGTCAAATAAAGGATGATATACAACAGAGCAAAATAGTCTCTTCTTGAGGAGAAAGCAAATGCAAGTCTGAAAGTCAAACGTACCCTGACGAAGCACATCTGGATGTTAAGCAGAAACTAATGCCAACTCTTATCTGCTTTCTGGAGTGCTAATGTATTCTGATTTGGGAAATGATGCTGTTAATTCTCTCGCTTACCTTTCCAAGAGATACAGCACTATTGTGTGCCAAGAAATATCGCCCATCTGTACACTAAATTAAAAGTTATGGAGTCCTGTTTCAGATGCTCTAGAAACACAGTTTTTAGCCAATACAGAAATTACCTCCCCCTCTATTAAATGCTGGCTGAGAAGCATTTTTCCCACGCGGGTGACCGGTGTCTCATGCCGAGGGCCAGACGCCGCGCAGCATCGCACACTTTTTGTGAGATAAACGGGGGCTGCCCGGAGCCGGCCCGTGCAGATGTTGTGTTCTATCGCCTGCTGTCGCGACACCTGCCCTCCCGACGGCTTTACGTGGGAATGACTTCACCTGCCGCAGAAACGCGGCCATTGCTGGGGTGGGACACCGCCGCCGTCAAACAGGGTGCTACATGACGTAAGGGATGATGCCAGAAAATTAAAAAAAGGCACCTCCCGTACCTGTGCCGCGGGGCCCACGGCCTGCCAGCGCCCACCGCCGCCGCCGGGCTCCGGGGTGGCTGAAAGCCGCGGCCGGGGAGGGGGCGCGGAAGCCGGCGGAGGCGAGGCGCGGAG